>VMDO01000818.1:146320-246679 GCA_007922755.1 Pedetes capensis
TTATTTATGTTTAAGCCCATTGTTGCAGACACTGTGTCAATCCATCTGGTGGAGGGTTTTCCTCTTTTGCGTTGACCTGCCACTCTCCCAAACATGATGTCCTTCTCCAGGGATTGTTCTCTCCTGACTACATGTCCGAAATATGTAAGACGCAGTTTGGCCATTTTTGCTTCCAAGGAGCACTCTGGTTGTACTTCTTTTAGGACAGATTTGTTGGTTCTTTTGGCAGTCCATGGTATATTCAATAGACGTCTCCAGCACCACAATTCAAAAGCATCAATTCTTTTTTCTGTCTCTCTTGTTCAATGTCCAGCTTTCACAACCATATGATAATTTCCTAAATCCTGATTATTTTTCTAAAGGAACATATTTCCATTTTAATAAGCACTTTCCAGTAAGATGCAATAACTATGAGATTTAAAATTCCTTGCTGCCCACTGGCCCTGGGAGATTGGAGCAGCAGTAAGAGGTCTGTTGAGGCATAGCGCTCGCTTTCGCTGAACATAACCTCTCTCTGGGTGGCTCTTTTCCCTGGTGAATACACACTGTGGCCACTAGGTGGGGGAGTTGTAAAGCCAAAGAGCCAGCTGCGGGAGCCAGAATCTCCTTGGTGACATGAGGAGAGAAGGCAGCCAAGCTTGCCTTCTCACAGCTTTGAAGTTTGGAAGCAAAAGAAACTTTTTCCATGTCTAAAACTACTCCCTTTGTTGCAGCCATGGGCTCATCCTTCAATAAAAGCCTGGCACTTTCATTTCATGAGCAAACACCTTTGGTCCTCATCCATCTGTTTATCCATCTGTCCATCCATCACCCATCCTTTCATCTTTCCTTTCATCCATTCACCAAGTATTTATGCCTGCAGCCATAGCACTGTGCCATCCAAGCCCGTCAGATCTCAGAAGCTAAGCAGGGTCAGGCCTGGTTAGTACTTGGATGGGAGACTGCCTGGGAACACCAGGTGCTGCAGGCTTGGGAGAAGGACCTGGCAACCCACTCCCAAAAATCAAGCCGCCATTGAAAACCCTATGAACAGCAGAGAAGCACTGATAATGGTGTTTCACCTGTTGTATGTAGGATAGGTATGAGTTGGACACCAACTCAACAGCACCTAACAACAACAACCATATGCCAATCTCTGTGCTAGGCACTGGGGATACAGCAGTGAACCATCATACCTAGACTTCACTCTCATGGAAAATCTCCCATCTCAATGAGAGAAGATTGACATTAAACTGCGGTTAGACACACACATAGACAATTGCAAACTGGAGCACAGATTGTGAGTTAGAAGCCATCCAGTGCCTCGAGAGCATTTCACCCTCAGGGACCTGAGTTTCTGATAAATGCATGGACTCGGTCAGGCGGGATTCTGAGTTGAGAGAAGAGAATACATACAGTCCACGTGGATGAACGGAGCATGGTAAGTTCACAGTAGGCTTTCAAGCGCGGGGCGAGCAGTGAGAAAGGACGAAGGCCCCAGGCAGGGCCTTGGCCATGAGACATCTTACAGAGCACAGTGTGGAGTTTGATTCCATGTGCAACCCTCGCCCCACTACAGCTTCATCTTCTGCATGAATCCCGTGCTGTGGCCATGGAGAACTTCCTGAGTTCCTTCTATAACATAGACCGAGACATACGATACTCCCTTTCCTTGGATCTCCTTTACTCTGTCTCTGGTGCATAAACTTCAACCCCTCCTTCAACTCATTATTCAGATTCTATTCTGAGCCACATCTCAACCTGGTGATGGGGAGAAGGTCTAACATGCCAAAGACCAGCCTAAGGCAGGGCGTCCTCTTTGAGGGCATCTGCATATTGGGGATAGAGCAGAGAGGACAGAGCTGGGGATCAGGAGAGGGATTGAAGAACACTTTTCTGGAATATATCTAGAATTTCTGGTTGTGTTCTATGCATTTGTCTGCAGCCATAGCACCCTGGTATCTAATCTTGCCTGACCTCTGAAGTTAAACAGGGTCAGCATTGTTAGTCCTTGGATGGGAGACCATCTTGGAATATTAGATGCTGCAGGCTAGGGAGAAGGACTTGGCAACCCATTCTCCCAAATAATCCACCATTGAAAATGCTATGAATTGCAGAGGAGCACTGACAATAGTGCACAGTGTCAGGAAGTGTTTCATTCTATTGTACCTAGGTCACTATGAGTCAGAACCACCTCCACGGCACCTAGCACCACCACCACCACCACCAACACAATCTACGCATCTACTGGTCATTCTGATGGACCATGGAACTCATCTCCAGCTTGTCCAACTCAGACTGTAAATGTATCTATGTTTAATACATAATGGTGGAGTCACAGTGGTCCTGAGTGTATCAGGACAGCCTAGTCATTTAACAGATGGGAAAACTGAGCCTCGCTCTGATAGGCATGTGCTCGCGGCCCTGGCCTCCCTTTGACCCAGAGTTTTCCCTCGTGACACGTCATGGGGCTTGGGCTTGAGGAGAGACGATGCTCTTTTTTTTTTTTAATTTTTAATGTACAAGTTAATGTGTTTCATTCTAATATACATTTCATTGTGACATTGCAAAGATAAGTTCCCCCTAACCCTCTTGTGCACCTCCTCCCCCTCTCCCACCCCCTCACCAAATGCCTCTCTTCTACTTGCATGTCTTTTTGTGGGATTATTTTTCTATATACCCTTGCATCCCAATTATGATTTAGGTCCAAATCTTTTTTCTGTAGTGATCTATCTTTTTATATTGTCAGCAGTATCACATGAATAATCTAGCCCGTTTGCATTATTACCATCCTTTGGTATTGTTAGTATTCTTATAATTATTTCCTGAACTATTGAAGTTGGACTGTTTACTTTGAGGTCGCCCGCTCTCTCGTTCCTCGCTCCTCCTCGTCCCTCATGCCCCTCCTGTCTTCTCCCATCAGAGGACGCTCCTTCTGGTGACACCAGATCTAGAGCACACTGGTGAAAGGGCAGAGAGAATGTGTGCTCCCTGGTTCGCAGATCATCACAATGGTGATGGCGCTTTGAGTCCTCACTGCCCAATAGGTCCTGCCTTGGGCACCCTCCAGGGGGACTTCATTCCAGTCTTGCCCTACCCTGCAAGATGAGCATCATGTCACCATTTTTTTTCAGATGAGGAAACTGAGGTTCACAGAGGTGAAACTTTTCTTGCTAAAGATTATACAGCTAGGCAGTGACAAATCTGAAAACAAAGCCAAAGCCTGACACTGTGCTAAGTTCTCTCCACGTTTATCATCTCATTATCATTATTATAGCATCACCACGTGGCTGAGATCACTAGGCAGCCCCCCCGCCCCGCTTCCAAAGGTGGGAACACAGGCACAAAATGGTGCGATCGCTTGGCCAAAGTCACAAAGCTAGTAAAAGAAGGTGCTGGGATTTGAGCCAGTGACATTGACCCCTGTGGCTCAAAGGATGTGCAGGCTTGAAATCTCTGATGTCAGAGTGTCATACAGGCCTGCCGCACTTCCATCCCTTTAGTCACCTCCTTTCTTTCTGCTGTTACTTCCTTCATGAAGTACACAGCAGACAATTTTGAATTTACAGAAGGTCTTGGTTTGTGCCACACAGCAGATCTTTGCTTGGGATAAGACCCTTCTCTATAGTGTTCACATGGTAACATGGGTCCACCCCACTGACCTCATAGCCCATGGGTCTGATTCAGCAAGACAATGAGGAGTGAAAAGCCCAGAGTCTGGCCTCTGGGTAGCACATGGCCAGGAACAGCCTGGGTTCAAACCAAGCCTTGTGCTCCTTACGTACTTCTAGGCTGCCTTGGGCTTGTCTTGTTCTGTAAATCAGAGCACTTCATAGCTTTCAAAATGCAGCATATGAAATAAATTGCTACACTTTTTTTTTTCTGGCACAGTAAGTTCATCTGAACAGACTTTCTGTGGCTGGTGACTGGGTAAGGGGAGGGAGGGGAGACCTCACACCCAGTTGCCCCAAGGGAAAAATATTGAGGCCTACTTGCAACCGGTTGAGGCTCCCTGTGGCAGGAGACTTGAGAAGCGCTGTAAACTCCACTGCACATTGGAATCACTCAGGGAGCTTTGAGAAGACCCTGGGGCCCAAGCTGGCCCCAGGACCGACCCTGGCATTCTGGAAGTGAAAGCGAGGCTTCTGTGCCTAAAGCTCGCCAGGTGATCCTGATGGAGGACCACTTTTGGGAACCTGTGATGAAGGGAGCACATTCTTCAACGAGGTTCTCCCTTCTCCCCAGAAGGCTGGGGGGGGGGGCATATGTCATGGCTGACCTCCTGCAAGTGGAGGGTAGAAGAGTGGTCACCAAAGCTGAGAAGGGTAGGAGGAGGGATGTAGAGAAAGTTTGGTTATTGGGTATGAAAATAAATTTGATAAGAGGAGCAAGTTCTAATGTTCTACAGCACAGCAGAGAGGTTGTTGTTGTTGTTGTTAGGTGCTGCCGAGTCAGTTCTAATTCATAGTGACCTTTGTGGGGTTTTCATTGGCTGATTGTCTCAGGATTGCTTCAGGAGTGGATTGCCACATCCTTCTCCAGTTTTTGCAGTGCTGGCAATTAAACCCAGATCCTCAGAGAGTGCAACTGAGCTACCAACTGTGCTAAAACCTATAGCCAACATAATTTATTATACACTTTAAAATAACCAGAAGAAAAAAATTTTTAAGTTCCTAGCATAAGATATGATCCCTAAGGTGATGGGCATACGGACTGCTCTGATTTGATCATGGTATCTTGTACACATGTATCAAAGTGTCATACTGTACCCCGTAAATATGCATAACATTTATGTGTCAACTAAAGACATTAAAAGGTTTGTGAACAGCGCTATGAGAAGCCAGTGGAATGCAACCTAGCTTTGTCTACAGGAGAAGGCTCCTTGAGAGAGTGATATTTCATCTGGGTTTTGAGGAATGAATAGGTATAATCTGGGAAGACAAAATTCTTAGTTAATGACATGCTTGAAAAACAGCAGCAAGAGATTGGTGAAGAGGGAAACCGGCTGGATCTTGGAGGGCTCAGAATGCCAGACTTAATTGGGATTTGATACTGGAGGGGGTGAGGAGCCCCTGAAAGCAAAGATGAGTGATTTCTTTTTTAGAGATTGATATAGTTCTGTTATGAATCAAACATAATGCATACAAACAATAAAGTAATGGGCTACTATATACTTAAAATAATTCAACCAGAGATACTGAAGTAGAGTCGACACTGTAAGGACATGTTCAGCATGATACAATTTATTTGAATTTTAAAGTAAAACAAGAGAATTCAATGTATTTTTTTTTCTTGTGAGTGGGAGACTCTGGGTCTGAACTCAGGGCCTCGTGCATACTTGGCAAGTTGGCAAGTGCTCTACCACTTAGCTGTACCCCAGTCCCTTTTTTATTTTTTATCTTGAGGTAAGGTCTCATGAAGTTACACAGTCCACCTCTGATCTTGAACTTGGCAATCCTCCTGCCTCTGCCTCAGAATTGCCAGGATTATAGGCATGTGTCACTGCACCTGGCCCTCAATGTCTTTTTTGTTGCTGTGTGTATACAGTCATGCTCCACAAAATGACTTTTTTTGGTCAAGAATGAACAGTATATGGGACAGAGGGCCCAAAAGATATTGTAGCCATCTCAGTTTGTGTATCTACAATCCTCTTGTGATGTTTGCACAGCAACAATCTGGCCTAACAACACATTTCTCAGGCCATATCCCCTTTGTTAAGTGACACATGACTAGCAAAAGAGCAGACTCATGCCTGGGAATGATAGGCAAACATTTCTGGGTGGTGATTCTCTCTGGGAAAGGAAGGAAGTCTTGAGATCAGGGAGGGGTCTGTGACGTGGTTCAATTGTATCTGTTTTCTTAGCATAAACAGTGCAATGGTCCAAAGTAAACCTGGCCAAATGTTAAGATGTATTGAAACCAGGCAGTGAGTACCTGGGTATGCATTGCATGACTTTCTGTAACTTGCTCTCTGTTAAAATATTCATAGAAAAAACTTTCAAAAGAGAACTGTAAGTACAATAATATTCCCTCTCAAATCCCATCCCTCATCCAGCGTGCACTTTTTAGCATCCATGTGGTTTTTAGTCTATGCATTTAATAAAGGTCCACATCCAAAATATGTTTTCCAGAGAGAATCATGGAGCAATTAATTTCATGGGCTTTAGAAGTTGTTTAAAGACACTCAAGATAAAGCTTTCCCCCAAGCTTTGATATTGGATCCTCCCTTTTTCCTTTGGTTAAAAATACTGCCATGGTAACAGTCACGGTCCTCAAAGCTCAGAGTCACACTTTGTGAATTGCGAGTGAGACTGAATCTGTTTTCTGACAAAGATGGATGGAAAAGGAGGATGATTTCACAGACATAAAAGCCTCAGTGCAAGTCACGAAGATAAGAATTATCGTGGTAGCCTCCACCTGCCACACTGCCCTCTGTGTCTCAGGATATATGGTAGGTCATTCAATCCTCCCTTTACCTACTGTCATTCCCATTGTATAAATGAGGCATGAAGAGACTTGCCAAGGTCACATTGGAGGTGAGTGATTCTTATAGTCAAGACTTGGGCCATCTGCACTTGACTCCAAAGTGGTGACAGTCCCCTTCCAGTCCAAGATTTGTAGAACCTTTGTCATTCTATTAAAATAAGTCTGTACATGTGATATTTTCCTATGTCTAAAAATCCTCACCATACCTGACACGGTCTGTGATACATGCCTAGAGTCAAGACACCCCCAACATTTCATCTTTGCTTAGAGAATGCCTCGGGTGCACTGACCGAGCATCTGAGATGGCAACTGAACAATTGAACCATGTCACGTTCCCCTCCCCAATCTCAAGCCTTCCTTCCTTTCCCAGAGAGAATCACCCAGATGGCAACTGGGATGGCAACTGGATTTGGTTCTGAATTTTCCAGAGAAGTAAGAAATTCATATTTATAATCCAAAATTAAAATTCAGCAACAAATGCAAAGATTTCCAATGCACCTTGCAAGCCAGTGATATCTGGAGGACACATCAGCTGCTGGGGTTGGCAACTTTGTATTTTGGTGCTGAGGGCCTTTGGAAAACTTTTAACCAAGGAATTCCATGATCCTCTAACCATCTATTTCCCTGAGACACCTGGATGAAAAACCCTGTTGATCAAACAAAGCTAAACTTGTTAGAGGAGCAAAAACAGTGACAGAATTTTGTTGGTATTTAAAAATGTGGAAAAGAGGGGAGGTTATTTGTAGTTTTAGGGTGGGAGCTGGGGAACTTAGATGGGTTTGCAAAGCAGGGACCTGCATGAGGCTGAGCAGCATTTATTACCCAAGAGCTTTAGATTTGCGGTTATAGAAACGGTCATGAAGTGAGCAGTTAGTCTTGGTAAGATATTTTAACTGGCAGCCAGTCTTACCTTCTAGAAGTAGGTAACTCTTTGGGGTTTTTTGTTTTTATTGTTGTAAAATATACATAAGATAAAATTTAGCATTTTCACTATTTTGAAATACACAGTTCAGTGGCACTAAGTATATTCATATTTTATCTAATCATTATCCCCGTCTACCTCCAGAAACATTTCATCTTATGCAACTGAAACTCTGAACTCTTTAACGCCAACTCCCCATTGCCTTCTTTCCCTGGTCTCTGGTAATCACCATTCTTTGTGTGTCTATGAATTTGCCTCTTGGTTAGGTATAAAAGGGGGCCAGTAGAATTCTCTATCTTTGTTTTGAACAATTATGGTGCTAAGAATCTTTCCTTTGTCTTTTCTTTTCTTCTCTTTCATTTTCTCTTCTCTTCTTTTCTTCTTAACAGGGTCTCATGATATAATCCAGGCTGACCTTGAATTCATGATCCTCCTGCCTCTGCCTGCTGAGTTCTGGGATCACTAGGGTGTACCATGCCTGACTCTGAACATATTTTCTTGATGCTGTATTAAAAAATTATGTGGATTCAGTGTTCAGATGTTGTCCTACATCAAACCACTTTTAATAGTGAGGACTTGTTTAGCTTTTTTCTCCCCTTTCACAGTTCAAGAAAAACTGTACCACCTCTACTCACCTAAGGGTCATCAAAAAGGAACAGCAAGAGCTTGAGTGTGGCGCACTGTGCTAGAAGGTCTGAGCGCAGGTGCCACGTCATTGGCACCCTTGGAAACATGCCTCCTGCCATCTCCCCAGACCCGGGGAGAAACTGACAGCCACAAAGGGGCGATTTCTGTTGGATACTCAGGTTCCCTTGGCCCACAGCCCTTTCCAATCATTTTCAGATATTCTGAGTTTTCCGGAACACATCTGGGGCCCAAGGACAGAAAACATTTGGTTAAGAAGCATATTACAGTTTTAATGTCTAATTGAACTCATCTCTGAAATGAATAGGTCTAACCTTTCTGTTTTCCAAAACCCATATATGGTTTAGTGGCTGTAGCGTTCTTCCCTGTTTGGAAATACTACTTGAACACCCATCACAACAAATATTTATCCAAATATTTATCCAAAAGGTGAGCATGCCAACAGGCAGCCTCCTATTAGCTGGGCAGACAGAGCAAGAACTCTAGAAATGAAAACAGAATATAATACAATTCTTAGCCATCTTATGTGATGGTAATAATCCCATGCAAAACCTGCCTCTGGGTCAATAGTTCATAAGAGAAGACATTTCATAATATCTGGAGATACTTTTGAATGTTACAACTTGAGGGCATGATTTTGGCTTCTGGTGAGTAGAGGACAAGGATGCTATAAAACATTTTATAATGTGCAGAACAGCCCTCGCAGCAAAGCATTATCTGACCCAAAATGTCAATAGTGCTGACGCTGAACAACTCTTTTGAGACCTTCTCCTATGTTTTTCTATCTAGAGGTGATAAATGTTGTAAATATCTCCCGGGACCTTGTAAATCTTTGTAGTGGAATCCTATTTAATCATCACTATAACCCTCTAAAGTTGTTATCATCATCAACCCTAATTTACAACTAACAAATTTTTAACTTTAAGTTGCTCAAATTCACACAGCTAGAAAATGAGGGTGCTGAGTTTGCAGAAAGAACAGATCATCCATGTTATTACAACTTAGCTGTAGGCAGGATAAGATTGTGGCTACCTATATAAGCATGACAAGTTTGCCTGGGATAAAACTAAACCAGGGAATGACTGCATTATTTGCTCCGGAATTCCTGCAAATCAGTTTGTAGAAGCCAACGCTCAGTGGCTCACCAGGAAACAATCTACCTACCAAGCTTCACTCGGCCACTTTTGCCTTGCTGTACTCACTGATTCTGATTATTGGATCTTGAACTTTGCCTAATCCAAATCAGTGCCCTCTCTTGGCAAAATGCCCTAGGTCATCCAGGCCCACTGTAGGCTCCTAGAATTATCTTTCTTCTGATTTTTCTCTCTCAGACATGCTGAAGACTGTGTCAATGGGTTCTCATAAATTTAGCTTTGGCTTATTAATAGGCTGTCTGATGATATTTTGAAAATCTCAGCAGCACTAATTTGTCCAAATCCAAAGCCTCCAAATTTTGTCCTTTGCTGTACTATTTGCTAGTACACTGCTGATTTTAACCTAAATGAGATAATACTATACATACTCTCCTGTCATTTGCTTTTTTAAAATATTTAATGTATATAAAGCATGGTTCATTGTTAGTTGATATAGAACCATCTAACCCCTAACCCTTAAAGCTATGTAATATTTAAGTGCATTGATGTATGTATGTGTGTGTATGTGTGTGTATGTATGTATATATATATATATATATATAAATATATATAATTAATCTATTTAGCCAACTCTTTATAGATAGAAATATAAGTTGTTTTCATTTTTAAGGTTACAAAGAATACTACGATGTAATCTAAATTTATGCTCACATTTGAGTATATCTTTAGCTTTGATTTCCTCAAGTACAATTGCCAAGTTGATGTCAATGTTAAGTGAGTTTTAAACGTGAATAGATATTTTCAAATTGTCCTCCAAATTGTCTATACCAATTTAACAGTGGGGAATGAAAATGTTTCCCCACATTCTTCCCAATACTTGACAAATTGCAGGCACAGCCCCAGCTCAGCATCAACTGACTGTTGCCATGGGATTTATGTCGGCTGGTAAAGATTTGATTTTCCAAAAGAAGTTGAAATTCAGACACCTTAAGTAAAAGCTCCTAATTTTTTAATGTTTTCAACTGATTCCATCTTTAAATAAATAGGTTACTTTAAATAAACAAGCTACTTTAAATAAATAAGCATGCATGCCACCAATTTGCAAATTCTGGAGGAGAACGAGGCCAAGGCACCACAAGGCAGTGAGTTAGATGCCCAAGGGCCCAGGTTGGACCAACATTTCCTGAAGAGACATATTTACAGCCATTCCAGGGTGGAATGTGTATTTCTCAAATTGACTGTCCACAGTGAACTTGGGAGTCATGCTGAAGTCATATGTCCAGAGCATCCATTCATAACATGGGGTGCACCTGCTAAGGCAGAGGCAAATAGACACCTACGGTAGCTATGATGCATGAAAGGCCACTATGCAGGGCTTCGAGTCCCCTCCAGTAGCAATGAAGACCCTGTATGAGTCATCTTCCCTCACCATGACAAAACACCTGAGACAATCAATGATCAAGGAAAAGGTTATTTTGGCTCATGGTTAGAGAAGTTCCAGCGGCAGTTGGTTGGCCCCTTTGCTTTGGGCCTGTCATGAGGCCTCATACTCTGGAAGCACTTTAAAGAACTATTTTGCAACAGCTTTTCTCAGGGCAATGTGTCTTTTGATTTCTTGACTGCTGCTTCTGTGGGGGTTGATTGTAGAGCTAAGTAAAGCAAAATCTTGGACAACCTCAATCTTTTCTCCATTTGTCATAAGGGTGCTCACTCACCCAGTAGTAAAGATTTTTGTTTTGTTGATGTTGAGGTGCAATCCATACTGAAGGCTGTGTTCTTCTATCTTCATCAGTAAATTTTTCAAATCCTCTTCACTTTCAGCACTCAAAGTTGTGTCATCTGCATAACGCATGTTGGTACTGAGTCATCCTCTAATCCTGATGCCACATTCTTCTGCAAAAGGTCCAGCTTCTCAGATTATTTGCTCGTCATAAAGACTGAAGAGGTATGGTGAAAGGATACAGCCCTGACACACACCTACCTGGCTTTAGACAAAGCATCATTTCTTTGTTCTGTTCAAATGACTCCCTCCTGGTCCATGTACAGATTCCTCAGGAGTTCAATTAGGTGCTATGGTATTCTCATTCTTTGCAATGTTCTCCATAATTTGTTGTGATCCACACAGCCAAATACCTTTCCATAGTCAGTAAAACACAGATAGATACCTTTCTGGTAATCTCTTTTTTTGGCTAATATCCATCTGACTCAGCTGAGCACTTACCGAATTTCTGACTTACAGGAACCATGAGAGATAACAATAGAACTGTTCTTTGCAGTCACTAAATTTTGGGGTTTGTTAATAGTGATGAGTAACTGGGATAAACTGCTTTACAGGTCCTCCCTGAGAGGATTGCCCTTTGCTAGGTCAGAGGGTGACATTGCATTTGCAGACTGGAGCCACGGTCGTAATGACATTTACAATTTTCTTCAACAGTGAAGAAAACAAGACTTGTAAACAAGATGCTGCCGAGCTTAGTTTTAGAGAACTGTGTGGGAATTGGGCAGGTCTGGCCTGTGTTTCCACAGCATCCATTCAAGGTCACTTTTTTGTTATCTGATGCCTTGAGGCTGAACCTCAACTTTTGACTTTCTGTGACTCACCTTTGACTCAAACATTTCTTCTTTCTGCCTAATGCAAACTTAAGATAAGCTGCTCTTAGAACAAAGAAATGCTAAAAACACAAGGAAAGGTAAGAATTCCATTTCCAGAAATGGAAGAGTTTAGAGAACAGTATGATATTGAATATTTGTACTGTAGGATTAGAAATTTTGACAGCAGATTATTAGAAAGATTGTAATACAGATCATTTTTTTTCAGGAGAATTTATTTGGGTACCACACTAATTTTTTATGTGAATTTGTTGTTGTTATGGTTAGGTGCTATCGAGTTGGTCTGACTTGTAGCAACCCTCGTAGGGTTTTTAATAACTGATTGGGGAGTGGATTGCCACATCCTTCTTCCATTTTTGGATTGCTGGGATGGAACCTGGGTCCTCAGAGAGTGCAGACCAGCTATTCTTGTACCAACTGAGTTAAACACCAGACCTTGTGAATTTAAGCCTTAGAAAATTTATGCCATTGGTAATTTCTGGTAATGGGATGATAGTTTTTCATTTTTATCTTTTGCTTATCTCTAATTTTTTATTTTCCAGAATTAAATTTATATTAATTATTAGAAAGAAACACATTATGACCTTTGAACTAATATGGCATGGCTAACAACATGCTAAAAGCATAGGTTAAAAAAGGAAAAGATTGATAAGTTCTGCTGTATTAAAACTAAGATCTGTTCATCAAAAACTTCAATAAATTGGAAATGGAGGCCACAAAGGGACAGAAATATATAAACAGAACAATCAACTGATATCCAAAATATGTAAAGAATGCCCACAAATCAATAAGGAAAGGACAAAAATCCAATAGAAAAAAATAAGCAACAAGAATAGGGATGTGGCTCAATGGTAGAGCATGGCGGGGGAAGTTTAATGGGCAAGAAGAAAGAGTAATAGTGGACAGGAAGAGAAACATCATATTTTGCTCTCAAAGGCACACACACACACAGATGTGCAAGAAGAAGAGGGGTCATTAGTGTGGAGGAAGATCAGAGTGGAAGAGGAGGGTCATGAAAGGGTAATGGGGGAGG
Organism: Pedetes capensis; assembly: GCA_007922755.1. Lineage (NCBI taxonomy): Eukaryota > Metazoa > Chordata > Mammalia > Rodentia > Pedetidae > Pedetes > Pedetes capensis. Next base: position 159,090 of record VMDO01000818.1, read on the forward strand.
TGAACATGAGCGCATACCATAGTGTGCATGTACAGACATGTGATCATGAAACCTGTGAAGTTGCAGACTAAAAAATTTTAATAAAAACTTTTACTAAAAAGAGAAAGAAAAAAAGAAAATAGGCAAGAAACATGAATAGATATTTCATTAAAAAGGGGCATCAAGTGTCTAATAAGTAGATGAAAAGGCACTCTACACCAAGTCTTCAGAGAAATGCTAATTAACATTCCCAGGATATGCTACTGTACGTCCTCTGAATTGAAAAATGTTAAAAAGGAAACGGTCTAGAGTACCAAGTATGGGTAACAATATGTAGTGACAGGTGGTCCTATGTGTACCAACAGTGGTAAAATCAGGTCAGCCACCTTGGAAGACGAGTTGATCCTGTGAAGCAAAGTTGATAATGTACAGTTGTCACATGCTGACTGTTTTCATTTGCCTTTCTAGACCTGTGCCCCACCCTCCTCCTCCTCACTGGGCTACACCCGGGAGTCTGACCTGCATGAGCGTATCAAGGTCTGCCTTCTGGCTTCGGTCTGGGTTTGGCCAATGCCCACATTCGCAGATCTGAAGGCAGAAGGAAAGCAAGAGTGTGCACTTATTTCCCGCCTCCCCACCTTCCCTTTACTGGACCTGGCTTGGTGGTGGCTGTGCTCTCCTCCTAAGTGTCCTGACTGTCGAGCAGCTCTCTTCTCCAGTTCTCCTCTAGGTCCTGGGAACTCTTCCTTCCCTTTTCCCTTCAGATCCAGGAGTCCCAACAGCTCTTGCTGCTGCCAACCCCATGATGCTTCCCTGTCCAGTACTGGTTTTCCTCAGCTTTGCCCCATGCTTGTAAACAGTTCCTACACTGACCCACCCCAGGTACCCTTAAAGGTACATCATCTGTCTCTATTGCCACCTTGACTAAAATAACACACCACTCGAGAACCCCACTTCTTGGCATAGACCTTGGCATAGTATTGTCTCGTAGAAAACTAAAACAACTCACAAATTTGAGAACATAATGTAATTTGAAATTTTCCAGTAGCCACTTTTTTTTTCTCAGTACTGGGTGCTTGAACCCAGGGCCTTGCACATGCTAGCCAAGTGCTCTACCACTGAGCTGCACCTTCAGCTCCTACTAAGTTATGCAGGCTGTTTCTGGTCTCAAACTTGAGATCCTCCTGCCTCAGTCTCCTGAGTCACTGGGATTACAGGTGCTGTGTGTGCCATGGCATCTGGTCACATTTTTAAAAGTCAAAAGAAATTAGAAAAACTAACAACAATTTTCATATGATATATCCAAAATGTTATTTCAATATGTAAAAATTACTAGTGATATATTTTCTATTCTCTTCTTTGTGCTAAATCTTCAAAATTGGATGTGTGGTTTATAATCATTGTGCATCTCGAGTTCACAATGGTCACAAGTGGCTAGTGACTACCATATTGGACCACAGTACTGGAGAGAACTTTTGTATAAGTCCTCTAGGAGACAGCCTAATCATCCCCAAAGGACATGTTGCTTACCCAGAAACAGAAAAGCATTGCCTCCTGTTGTTCCCACATATTTTCTTATCCATCTTTCTCCATCTAAATACTCCCTTTATGTGGTAGTCTCTCCTTATCCACAGAGGTTGTTCCAAGATCCCCTGTGGATGCCTGAAATCATGGATAGTGCTGAACCCTTTATGAACTCTGTTTTACACTCTATCTATCTATCTGTCTATGTTATTAGGTGCTGTTGAGTTGGGTCCCACTCATAGCAACCCAATGTACAACAGAATGAAACACTCCTCAACACTGTGCCATGTTTGGCACTATTGTTGGTGCTTCTCTGCTATTCATAGGGATTTTGATGGCTGATTGTTTTGAGAGTGGAGTGCCAGGTCCTTCTCCCATTTTTGCAGGGCTGGGGATTGAACCCAGGGCCTCAAAGAGTGCAGAGAAGAACTCTACCAATTGAGCTAAACCCCAGCCCCATATATATATATATATATATATATATATATATATATATATATATATATGTGGTTGTTGTTGTTGTTAGGTGCCGTCAAGTCGGTATCCAACTCATAGCAACCCTCATAGGGTTTTCAATGGCTGAGTGCTTCGGGATTACCTTGGGAGTGGATTGCCAGGCCCTTCTCCCATTTTTGCGGTGCTGGGAATTGAACTTGGGGCCTCAGAGACTGCAGCGCGGCGCTCTACCCACTGAGCTAAATCCCAGCCCACATATATAGGTAGCTATTATAAAATTTAGTTTATAAATCAGGTGCAGTAAGAGATTAGCAACAATGAGCCATAATAAAATAGAACAATTATAATAGTGTACTATAATAAAGGTAAGTAAATGTAGTCCCTTGCTCCCCTCAAAATATTCTGTAGTTGTCTTCACTCACTCTTTGCCCTGTGATGACGTGAGATGATGTGAGGCCCACAGGGTGAAATGAAGAGAGGTGACTGACAGCCGTCGTGGTATAGTATGATGGAGCACGAGGCTATTATAGAAGGGTTACTTGATCACAATCACTGTGATCCGAGACAGTTGATCTGGTCATCAAGATGGCAACTTAGTGATTGATAGGTAGGACATACACACAGCATGGCTCCACTGGACAAAGAGATGACCTCGGTGAGATTTCATCACCTTATTCAAAAATGGCATGCAATTTAAACACTGCTGAATTGTTTATTTCTGAAAGGTTTCATTTAGTATTTTCAGACCAGGATTGACTGTGGATGTCTGGAACTGGAAAGTAAGCCCACAGATAAGGAGAGGAGGACTAGTGGACAATGAAATTTTAAGTAGAACTTAACTGAAAGATTTGGGGAACTGCACCTGTTACAGAGACTCAGGTGGAAGGTGGAAATCAGAAAGGCTGGCAGTCCCACTCTGCACAGAGACATCCATGTGGAAGCTCGCTGGGGCTCTGCTTTCCTCCTTTTGTTCTTATAGTCCTTCCTGATTAAGTCTTTCTCTTCTGACTCTTGTTCCTCCTTTTCCATGCCTCCCCCTACACCTTATGGCTGCACAACTCCTTCCTAATAACTGCAGGTCTCAGTCATTTGGCGCCTTCTGTGCAATGAAAACTCTACAACCTTTGTTGGTTATTGCACATCACTTGTTTTTTTCCTGACTGCTTGGGCTGGGGTTTAGCTCAGTTGGTAGAGTCCTTGCTCTCTGGGCTGTGAGGCTCTGCGTTCAATCCCTAGCACTGCAAAAATGGAGGAATGACCTGGTAGCCCACTGCTGAAACAATCCCAAAACAATCAGCCATTGAAAACCCTAGGAATAACAGAGAAGCACTGACAGTGAGGGCATGGCACAGTGTTGGGGCATGTTTTGTTCTGTTGTACATAGGGTCACTATGAGTCTGACTTGACTCGACGGTACCTAACAACAGGAGCAGAAGGGGTAAGGGGAGTTCTGCTCTTGGTGGAAGATGCACTCTGGCCTTTCCTTCCATGAATGCACGTGCTCAACCCTACATCGTGCATGTCTTTAACCTGTGTAGTGGCCAGGGTTAAGGAAACAAGCTGCCCAATGCTATGTGTGCTAGCTGAAGACCTTGCTGAATTTCCCCTCTGGTATTTCAAAGGATCCCTTTGGAGTAGAGAAAGAAAAAAAATAAGAAAAGAACAACAACAACAACAACAACAACAAAGGAACCAATTTTAAAGAAAGAAAAGCACATTCTTTCATCTTCATTTTGTGTTAAGATTATGGTCACAAGGAATGATAATTGAGTAGATACTAATGTGCAAAGTGCTGTCTAAATAATTATAGCTGGCAATGTTATTCAGTTATAATTTTTGAAGATGGAAAACATTGAAGAGCCGGTCAGGTTAATAGGGTGCTAATTCCAGAAGGCAAGCCTTCCAGAGTGTTGATGGGAAAGTTGCCACGTTAGAGACTGATTTCTTGTAGGCACAAATCAATAGGCAATTTGCAGGCTAACGTGAAAGCATTTTGTAAACTGTGAAAAATAGCCTTCTTTTAAGAGATTAGCCTTAGTATTAGATGGGAAATGGCACGTTTTGGGCTGATAAATTCTACCTCTTTTCATCATGAGTCATCCATTTACCTTTCCCTTCTTACCACAGTTCTTCAAATGAAGGAAAAGTGACCCACTGAGTCAGATGCCAGGTCCTTCATGGGAGTATGGTTGGCTAATGGAGGTATTAAGATCACCAGGCATCAGACAAGCTGTTTTACTTTCTGAATCCATCTATTAAAATACCTGTACAGGGCTTGCTTCTTGAGAGCTTGTTTGGAGGTTCTAGCAGGGGAGCGCAGCTACTCATATACCCTTGACCAAAGAACGGTCCTCCATCTGTCGGGGATGGTTGTCCTCTTCGACCAAGGATGCAGCTTCGGGAGTGACACATGGAGTGGTGAGGGAGGAAGGGGACACCCGCCTAGCCAACCAGATTAGCCAAATCAACCCTGGTGATCAATGGGGTGACAAATGTCACAGCCAGATCGCCCTCACATCCCAGGGCTTACTTCTTAAGGCCAAGTCAGCAGTCTGCCAGTGAGGCAGAAGTGACTCAGGGACTCAGTGCCCATCAAGTCCCAGCCACTCCTCTTCCTTGTACCCCTGCCCTCCCAACTTACAGGTATGTCTTACTATAAAGACCCCGATATTTAGAAACAGGAAGAAATCAAGAGACATTATCCCACAATTCTGAGCTTTATTCTCCAATTCAGTTTTTACCAGGGACCCTTGCTCTATTTAAAAATATACATTTCTGTTGAAAATGGGAAAGAAGGAAGGTGAAGAGACTATGGGATGCTTGCTTCATTTTCAATAAGCAATTCTTTTCTATTTTGCTCATGTTATTTATAAAGCACGATCAAAACACATGGTGAGGATTCAAGTTAAAAGATTTGTTGCAGTAGCCAGGCATTGTGGCTTTCCCTTTAATCCCAGTGACTGGGGAGGCTGAGGCAGGAGGATCACAAGTTTGAGGTCAGAGGCGGCCTGCATAACGTAGTGGGACCCTGTCTCAAGATAAAAAGTAAAAGGCTGGGAGCGCAGCTTAGTGGTAGAGCACTTGTGTGCAGAGCATGTGTGAAGCCCTGGGTTCAACTTCCTAGTACCATACACACACAAAAATTATTGCAGTAAAAAACATATTGCCATCAATCTCCCTCAAAATACTCCCCTTGGCTTTGAATACACTTAGCCCACTACCCTTGCCACCCTCTGAAGCACTTCCGGAAATCCATTTTCAAGAGTGCCTTTAGTTACACTGTTGTGGCTGCCTCAATGAACTGGGTCAGTTCAAAACATTTACCTTTTACGGTCGTTTTGACTTTTGGGAACAGCCAGAAGTTGCATGGTGTCAGATACGGTGGATGAGGAGGTGCCATAATGTTTTATTTGATAGAAATTTCCATGTCAGAAGAGAGATGCAACATGGAGCCTAGTCATGATGGAGGGTGACATTTGGTTAAACATGAATTTCAGATGAGCGATGAATACTTCTTTTTAGTATAAATATGTCCTAAATATTGCATAGGATCTAAGTACACTAAAATTTTGTTATTTTTCTAAACTTTAATGTCCACTGAACTTCCTATACTTCCCCTCACTAAGCCTGGCATCCTATATGCATGTTCTGTCTCCCTCAGGAGCAAGGAGTTAGATGAGTAAGATCAAGAGGCCTAGAGTCAGACAGACATGGGTTTGAGTCACTGTTCTGTCACTTATTAGTGGTGAGATAGTGGGGAATTTAAATCACCTGGGCCAGTTTATTGTCCTTCCCTGAAGAGCAAAGGTAACAACTGGGCCCACTCTGTGGGGCTGTTGCGAAGATTCAACAGATTGATGTTTGTCAGGCGCTGAAAACAGAGCCTGGTGTGTGGTAACTATTTAGTAATTTTTCTTCTAAGAGTCTTTCTGGCACAACAGGAAAGATACTGGCTCCTCCAGTGGCAATTATTTATGCATGCCCTATGCTCCCAATTGTATATATAGTAGGATACAGTAGGTGGATGTACGTAAACCCAGAGGCTTCTTCACATGGAGTCCAGGGCATGTGCCAAGGATCTCATACCCTTTCCGGCACAGCCTGTCAACCAAGGAGTCCCACAACTCATCTTCAGTGAGGCCGGGACCTCAGCAGGCTCTGAGAGCAACGTTCTTAGATTTTCTTATAAATGTGGATGAAAGTGAGCAGGAAAGTTTCTCCCTGGAAATATGTTAGACCTTTTGGGTTTTGCTAGGAAAAAAAGTCCACTAAAGTTGTGGTGAAATACCTAAGTGGATGCACCCCTTGGAATCATATGACCTGGCTGGTTCTTGGCAATAGATAAAACCAAAGAAAACAAAAGTGGATTATTTGAAAGGATCAACAAAATGGACAAATTTTTAACTAGATAGAACAAGCAAAAAATAAAGACTCAAATTACTAAAATCAGGAACAAAAACAAAGACATTACTGATGACTTTACAGAAATAAAAAGAATTATAAAGGAATTCTATCAATGGTTGGATCCCAAAATATAAGACAAACTAGATTAAATGGACACATTCTTAGAAACACACAAACTGCCAAAACTCAAGAAGAAATGGAAAATCTGAATAGATTAGTAACAAGAAATTAAGTTAGTAATTTAAACATTGTATCACAAAGAAAACTCTAGTATACCATTCCCTCACTGGTGAATTATACCAAGTGTTTAAAGAAGAACTAACCAATCTTTCCCATATTCTTCCAAAATACAGATGAGAGAACACTTCCCGATTCATTCTATAAGGTCAATATTATTGCAATACCAAGAGTAAACAAAACATCTCAAAAAAAGAAAACTAGCCTTTATACATGTAGATGCAAAAATGCTGTATAAATTATTAGCAAACCAAACACATTATACATTGTAATTGAATGAAATTTTTCTAAGGGATGCAAAGTAGTTAGAACATATGAAATTCAATCTATATACCACACCATATTAATAAAACAGAAACCACACAAACATCTTAATAAATACAGAAAAAGCAATTCGGAAATTCTAATACCCTTTCATGATAAAAACACTGACCAAACTAGCAATAGAAAGGTATTTCTCAAACTGATAAAGAATACGTATAGAAAACCCAGAGTTAACATGATACTTAATAGTAAAAGACTAAAGCTGTAAAAGCTTTAGTAGTAAATAGTAAATAGTAAAATAGTAAATAGTAAATAGTAAAATAGTAAATAGTAAAAGACAATCTTTATTGCAGTGGTGCACACCTGTAATCCCAGCAGCTCAGAAGGTGGAGGCAAGAGGATCACAAGTTTGAGACCAGAGGCAGTCTGCGTAATTTAGTGAGATCCTGTCTCAAATAAAGTAAAAAAATGGGCTGAGGGTGCAGCTCAGTGGTCCAGCACTTGAAAAGCATGCAGGCGCAAGGCCCTGGGTTCAACCCCCAGTACCGAAAAAAAAAATAGTAAAAGACTAGAAACTGTCCCCATAACATCAATAATAATATAAAGATGTCTACTTTTATTTCTATTTCACATTGTACTGCATGTTCCAGCCTGGGAAATTAGTCAAGGAAAAAACTATATTAGGAAGAAGTAAAGCTATATTTGTACAAAATCCACAAAGAGCTATTAGAGCTAGTAAACAAGTTTGAAAGATAAAAGAGCAATATAAAAATCAATTGCATTTCTAAACACAAGAAATGCATGATCAAAAATAAAATTAAGAAAAATCCCATTTTCAATAACATCAAAAGCAATTAAAGTATTTGGGAATAATTTTAGCAAAAGAAGTTCAAGACTTGCATAGTGAAAACATCAAAACATTATTCAAAAAAATTAAAGATGCAAGTGAATGCAAAGACATTCCCTGTTCATGATAGACCTAATATTGTTAAGACAGTATCCTTCCCAAATTGACAAATTGACCTATAGAGTTCATGGAGTACAGTTGGTCCTCCATATTCACAAATTCTGCACCTATGGATTCTACCAACTATGGATCGAAAGTATTTGAAAAACAATTAGTCATTCCTGAAAATGTCCCCCACATGTCTGTCAGCTTGTCATGCTGTGAGGGCTTGTGTGTGAGGGCTTGTGTGTTGCTGTGATGCTGAAAGATATGCCACAAGTATGTCAGATACCATGAGGGCCACACATTGGGGACAGGTTTCAGCTGAGCTTCCAAACTAAGACTAGGGAGAAGGACTTGACAGCCTACTACCAAACAATTAGCCGATGAACATGCTATGAACAGCAGAGAAGCACTGTCAGATATAGTGCAAAAAAAGAGTCCCTTATGCTGGAAAGCATTCAAGAAGTGACTGGGGAAGAGTTGCCTCCTCAAAGTAGAGCCAATCTTTATGGCAGAAATGGAGTAAAGCCCTTGGAATATCCTTTTGCTGATGTAGCATGACTCAAAATAGGAAGAAACCTGGAGGCTGGAATGGGCTCAAACATAAAAAGATAGTGTACATGGCACAGCATCAGGTAGGATTTCGTTGTACATAGGGTTGCTATGAGTCAGACCCAACTCAAGGGTAACTAATAACAATTGAACACGTAGGATCTTTCTTTTTTGTCATCATTCCCTAAACAATACAACTATTTATATAGCATTTACATTATAAATAGTTGAATTAGAGATGATTTAAAGTATTTCAGGGGAGGTTCATAGGTTGTATATAAGCAGGTCACCATTTTACCTCAAGTATATGAGCATCATGGATAGGGGGTTTGGTCCTGGAAGCAATCCCCTGCAGATACAAGAGATGATTGTACTTGTCAGAAAGAAGCCAGGCATAAAGGGTTACATATTGTATAATTCCATTTATATCAGAAGTCTAGAATATGCAAATCCACAGAGACATAAACCAGATTAATGATTGCTAGGAGCTGGGAGGAGAGTAAATGGGGAGTGACTGATGAGTACAATTTCTTTTTGGGGTGATGAAAATGTTATGGAATTAGATAGTGACAACGATTGCACAAACTTGTGAATGTTCTAGAAACCACTGAATTGTTGCCTTTAAATGGTGATTTTAGCCAGGTGCCATGGAGCACACCTCTAATCCCAGCAACTTGGGAGCCCGAGGCAAGTTCAAGGCCAGAGGCAGCCTGCATAACTTAGTGAGATCCTGTCTCAAAAAAAAAAAAAAAAGAAAAAAGAAAAAGAAAAGAAAGAAAAAGAAAAAAGAAAAGTGAAAAAATTTAAAATGGGCTGGGAGTGCAGCCCAGTGGTACAGCACTTACAAAATATATCTGAGGTATTGCATTCAATTCTCAAGTACAGCAAAAAAGTGATTTTTATGATATATGAATATCACTTAAATATTTTAAGAGAATTTCCTTCACATTTTTAGTCAGTATATTCCATATGAGTGTGTTTTCATTTAACAAGTATTCATCAAGTGTCACCTTCATGGGTGACATGTGTGGAGGATGAAAAACCATTGGTCCCCACCTTCAAGATCTATGTAATAAGGCCCCTTTACCCCAGCAGTGCAGATGGAATTTAGCAGGGAGAATGCAGAAATCAGAGATAGCACTCAAAGAAAAAGTCCAGGAAAGTAATTTTGGTGTGGGAGAATGCAGTCCTTGGAGTTGAATTGCACTTATTAGGTGAGTAATGGTGGGTAGTTATTTAATATCTCCAGTTATCTGTTACTGTAATTCTTTCCCCATTTCTGTCACTAAAGGTAATATGTATCTCTGCCTTGCCAAGATTTGTCAGGACAAGTCATGTGGAAACATTCAGCATGGTGCCCATGGCATGTTGTTATTTCCAATATCTATTCATGAAATCTGATGTAACTCCTGGGGAGAGAGATCTTTCAGAGTCAGGGTCAAGGACTATTGGAATATTCCTTTTCATCCATGCTTTTGATAAGAATTCAAATTCCATGGAGAGTGAGCACTTGGTTGGACTTTTGGTCAGGGGCTATATTTGTCCAGCAATGATACTCTTTGGTTAACAATTCTGCTAAGACTCAGGAGTACCGCCAGTCAGAGATACTGGATACTTCAAAGGAAGGTACAGAGTCTGTTGGTGAAAGGAGGTATGAGTATATAGAAACTATAACATCTGTCATAACTGTCCAACCATACACTCTCCAAGAGCTTTCGCCACATGAGCCTCCGAGAGCCTTATTGTCAGAATTCTTTTTGTCTCTGTCCATGGTTCTGAAATCCACATACCAGCATCTACACCAACACCTTCCCCCAGCACCCCTGATTGATGAAATGGGATAACAAATGTGAAAGCCCTTTGCAAATTGCAATTATAAATGTGAGTTATTATTATCACTCAGAGGGGGACTTTGCTGCCTGCCAAGAGCTGGGCCGAGCTGGGGAGAAAAGCCCAGGGACCTGGAGAAGCTTCCTTTGGCAGACTTATTGGATCCGCATGGGAAAGAAACAATTTCTTTGGGTTGTTAGCTTGTACATAGCTGGCTTCCCTGCTGACTAAATAAACAACTTTGTAAATAGCCTCTCAGCTGGAATTACACTGTGATCTGAGCCTGATGTTGAATGAAAGCGAAATAAGGAGGGCAAGCTCACCTTATTGATCAGAGGGAAGGGTAGTGAAGAATTCTATTTATTGCCCCTTCCCTTCATTAGCCCATCCCTTCTGCAGGAGGGGACCCTCATTGGACTAGGGCAGTCTTGTTCCTCACAGTCATTGTCTCAGAAATGGCAGAAACCCTGCCCGTGCCAATCAGCACAAGGCTTTCCCTCAGCAACAGTGGTTGTTTCAGATGTTGGGGTGTTGTTATTAGGTGCCGTCGAGTCAGTATCCAACTGATAGTGACCCTATGTACAAGAGGAGAAACACTATTGTCAGTGCTTCTTTGCTGTTTATAGGGTTTTCAATGGCGGATTGATTTTTGGGAGTGGGTTGCCGGGTCCGTCTCCCAAGCCTACAGCACCTGGTGTTCCCAGGTGGTCTGCTATCCAAGTACTAGCCAGGCCTGACCCTGCTTAGCTTCCGGGATCTGATAGGATCAGGTGCCACAGGGCTACAGCTGCAAGGTATGTATAGTATATGTGTGTATACATATGCATATATTGTGAGGTCATAATATTAGGGCAGTCCTATTATACAAGTAAGAACAGGAGAAAGAAAGCAGAATGTAGATGATAAGGAACAAGTGAGACAGAAGAACAGAGCGGTGAAGGACAGAAGGAGGCATGTTTTAGAGAGTCTAGGAGCTGGGAGACAGAAAGCAGGTGGTAGAATATCAGACCAGAAAGAGAACTTCAAAGATGTTTCACTGCCCTGGAAAAACTCAAGTAAATAATTTGAGTTACATTAAAAGTAATTTGTGGTTGCTGGATTTGTGTCAGACTGAGATCCTGATCCAAGACTGGAAACTTGGGTGGTCGCTTCATAAGCATTTCATCAACAACAAGTAGGATTGTGTGGCCAATCATGTCCCTTCACAGCTGAGTAGAACTAGGTATACTTTGCTGAGAAGTTTAACATAGATGCCTTCTTTTATTCTTTACTCAAATCTGTAAAATAAATAATATTTTCCTCATTTTGTTGGCTAATAATACATTCTATGGAAAAGGAAACATCTCTTGAAAGTAAGAAAACATTCTCCCCAAGGGAAGGAGCAAAATTTATCTGTAACTTTTCCTGCAATGCCATACAGAGTTTGTTTCAATAGAATAAGGTTACAAATAACTGCTGCTGTTTATGGATCTCTCCTAGGTATGGTGCATGCATTATATCATTCAACAGACCATGAAACTTTCCAAAGGAGATATTATTCCCTTTTCCCCTTTACAGATGAGAAAATTAAAACTCCAAAATGGTAAACATATTAGGTTTTTTGGGGGATGTCTTAACACAGTACTACAAACTGGCGGCTTTATTATCTTATAATTATAAAGGCTAGAAATCCAAAGTCAAGCTGTTGGCATATTGGGTTCCTTTGGAAAGCCATGAAGAAAGATGTTTTCCATGTCTCTCTCTTGTTGTTTTTGTTGTTGTTGTTAGGTGCCATTGAGTCGTGTCCAACTCATAGCGACCCTCATAGGGCTTTCAGTGGCTGATTGTTTCGGGATTGCCTCAGGAGTGGATTGCCACGTCTTTCTCCCACTGTCTCTCCCTTAGCTTCTGCTAACTTCAGGCATTCTTTGGCTTTAGATAGCTGTCCTTTTCCTACATCTTTTTCCATGGTATTCCCTCTGTATGTGTCTGTGTCCAAATCTCTTTTTGTAAGTACATCAATGTTATGGTTTGAATCAAAAATGGCTCCCCCAAGTCACATGTTTGAACATTTGGTTCCCAGGTGGTGGAGGCTATGGAACTTTGGGAGTGGTGGTCCTAGCTTTGGGGAAGCTAGTGACCAGGGGCAGGCCTTTGGATTTTACCCTGGATTGGTGGTTCCAGTTGCTCTTTGCTCCTGATCTGCCATGACATGAGATGGTCATCCACAAGCCTTGACACTTGCCCTGCTGTCACATGCCTTCCTGCCTGTATAAACTGTGATCTTCTAAACAATGAGCCCCTAACCATTTTTCCCATAAGCTTATTTTGGTTGGCTTGTTTACTATAGCAATGCACGAGCTGATTAACACAGTCAGTCATGTTGGATTAGGGCTCACCCTAAGGACTTCATCTTGATCATCTGCCAAAATCCTATTTTTAGATAAGCTCAAATTCACAAGTATTCTGGGTGAAGATTTTAGTATCTTTTGGACAGATAGAATTCAAACTGTAGTGCAAGAAACAATTCAAGACATCAAGACAATATGTCATGTTGGAAATGTACAGCACTGGGTTCAAATTGTGACTTATATAACATCAGCCATGTGATTTTTGCAACTGACTTCATCTATCTGTTTCAGCTTCAGCTTTCCTATTAAATGAAAATAACAATAATCTCTACCCACCAGGTTGTTGGTAGAATCAAACAAGATCAAGAATGTAAAGTGCCTTCCAAAAAGTTAGTTTTTGATATTTTTCCTCTCTGGGGCTGGGGTTTAGCTCAGTTGGTAGACTGCTGCTCTGCACTATATGAGGCTCTGAGTTCAATCCATAGCACCTCAAAAAATGAGAGAAGGAAGTGGCAATCCATTCCCAAAGCAATCCCGAAACAATCTGCCATCAAAAACCTTATGAATAGCAGAGAAGCCCTTGCATAGTACTGGGCATGGCACAGTGTCGGGGAGTGTTTTATTCTGTTGTACATAGGGTCACTATGAGTTGGACCCAACTCAACAGCACCTAACAACAACAACAACAGCAGCAGCAGCAGCAGCAGCAGCAGCAGCAGCAGCAGCAGCAGCAGCAGCAACAACAACAACTGCCGCAGACCAGCTGCAGTCTAAGATCCAGGGGTTCCCAAAGGCAGATGAGGAGTCAGCGATGGGTAACAGGCACAGCAGCTCAGAGGCAGTGTGAATCTGTTCCATTTATTTTTCAGATAGCTCAGCCTTTTATACAGAACTACAATTCATTAAATCTTATGAAAGATCAGAAAAAAGACAAGGAAATTGGTAGCATTGATGGATTACATCAAAGCTTTGTCAACAATCACTTGATTAAATTATCACATGAGTATTAGGTGGTGATCAAAGTAGGAGATAAACTTAGAGACAAATTGTGCTTACTTCAAAGAGATAAACCAAGATGACCTGAGCACCTACACCTCCTGTGTCTGAATCAATTAACTATTCTAACTTTATGCAGGAATTAGGGGTGGTTAACTGTTACCTGTGTGTCACCCCACTGAGTCCATTTGTTATGACCAATGGGTGCTTTATATTATCAGAATGATTTGTTTACTGTAGTGCTGTTGGTACAAAGGCTTTTGTTTGTGTTGACTCAAGGAGTTAGTTGTTGGGATTCATTCAAGAATTTCCCTATGAAAGCCTGCTAGGGAGGTTTGTCAACTCCCAATCTGAATCAGCACTGCTCACAGAGCCAGAAGATTATATATTTATATAAGAAAAGATGAGGCTCCAAGTCCCTTCCCATGAAGAGACCTTGTTTTTGGAGGCACTTTTCCCCTTTCGGTAGACTTTCCTTCTGAGGCAAGAGTTACTCTTTCCTCTTTTGGTAGACTTTCCCTCCGATGCCTTTTTAAAGGTATTCTTCCTCATGTGGGGACTCTGTTTACCCATTACGAGTGGACCTGGTCGTGGCAAACAACAAGAACAGATTTTCCTCACTAAGCTCTATTTTTCCACTCAGACATCTCTGGGCTCTGCTTCCCTTCTTCAAGGAGGAGTCAAGGAAGAGAAGGAGTGGCCAGCAAGTTCTGATAGAAATAGCTCAGTTCACATAGATTCAGTCCCAGCTACTGGCTTTTTTTTTTTTTTTTTTGCAATGCTGACTTTTGCAAAGCAACTTAATTTTCCAAAGCCCTGAAATTGCAAGATAGTTTCCATCTTACCATATGAAAAAAATGAGAACTTAGGAGAGAACATAAAAAGGTGGCAACTTAATAATAACCACCAAGTGTATGAGAGGTAATTTTATGCAGGCAGGAGGCCAAATTTCCATTTTTATTGGAGATGGAATAAAGGGAAAATGGGCTCATATTCCTGCAGGACAAATTTAAATAAGACAGGTCCTACCTATAAGGATTAGAGTTGGCCTTGGGTGACCCTAAGAATGAAAAGAAATGGGTTATTTTTGTCATTTCACCTTTTCCTTCATCTATTGCCAGGGACCCATTGTTTTCAGCCTTCCCCATGGCATTGCCAACTTTGAACAGAGTGAGGCAGGTCATCTCTTTGTGATTAACATTCATTTACAAATGTTTATTGAGCCCTCAATGTGTTAGGATGAGCTTCTATAACAAACAGTTCCAAAAGCCCCATGGTCCAATCCAATACAAGCTTATTTATTTTTCAATAAATGCTCAACATGAGTATTCCTGATAATGATGTTTTCCCAGATGGCTCTCCTCCACTCAGCAAACTCAGGGATATGGATTCTTCCCATTTTCAAGCTGAAGTCTCCTCAGAATTCTCTCCATTCAGCCAGAAGATGATAAGCCATGGGGACTATGAGTGAGATGGCTTAGGGGGCAGGCCTAGAAGAAGTGACATCCTTTCTACCTGCCTCCAATTGATCAAAATTCAGTCATGTGGGCTCACCTACCTGCCAAGGAGGCTGGGAATCTGATTCACTTGAGAAGAAAAGGCAAAGCTCTAGCCTGTCTCCATGGCAAAGATGTTGTGTGAAATAGTTGTTCTCTGTCCTGTGGTTCCTGTAGCACTTTGTACATTTATTCACCAAATACTTATTTTTACATTGATGAACCAAGTCAGTGTTAGGCATGGAGATCTACTCACAATGGTTCTTATCAGCTGACCTCACTGACTGCCATAGTTTGAGTGCCTTCCTCAAAGTTCATGTGTTAGAAACTTAAATCCTCAATGCAACAGTGTTGGGAGGTGGGGCCTACTATGTCTCAAGTGTGTTAGTTAGAGTGACAGGGACTTCTTATAAAAGCAAGTTCAGCCTACAATGCATTTCTTGTAATGTATCCGATTATTAAGGAATGCATGACTGGATTTTATTATGCAACCCTAGAAAATTGACACATGTCATATATATATCAAGATGAAAACTGGAGGAAGAGCAGTGATAAGGGTCCCTGCAAAGGAGAGATAGAAGAGAAAAGAAAGCCACAGTTTGGATGGGACTAAGGAAGTCCTTTTTGTGGGACAGATGGTGAGGAGAAAGAAGCAGGAGGAGGGGCCAGGAAGGAAGGGAATGGTCAGAGGGAAAGGACATGGTCCTGATCCCTGTAGTGGAACATGGGTTGCCAAGAAGTATGTGATGAGGACTTTCATAGATCTTTGTTTTTCTCTATTTCTTCTTATGAATAATGTTTTGGCATTTCTTCTATGTTAGTACTCTATCAAGATGTTTTAGCTTTGTTGTTTCTAATGATAAAATCTCTGGAAATATTTATTTGATAAATAGTTTGTTAAAAAATTAGATTAAACTCTATAAAAATAATCTCCCATCTGGAAACATAATAAAATTAGTATTTATGCTGAGCTCACCCCTCTTTTCTGCAGCAGAAAAGAGCAGCCAACATGTGCACTGCCTGCGTGCCTGCTTCTGAATTTCCACTCAGCCATTATGCAATCTTTATTTTTTCTTTTCTAAAAATGAGCCCATGTTTCTGAAAAAAGCTACAATAGTCATCTTCAGCAATTATGAAAATTTCCCAGATTAAGACTTTTTTTATCCACATCTGGCAAAAGAAAACAGTAAGAAGTCATGTGTGCCCTGAATCCTCGTTATAACCAATGTCATCACCATATTTTTTGAATGGATTTCTAAGGATCTGATGGTGGGGACACAGTATCCTTTTGGTGTGACTATAGATTTTTGACTCTTGTCTTAGTGACATGTGATCTATATGAGCAAATTTGGGTATTTGATTGACTGTTTTGGACACTGGGCCATTGAGCTTCCAGGCAGTGGTTATCAAACACTGGTATTGTTCTTTGACTTCAGAATATTTCAGAATTTCTAAGATATCATTTTAAAAGGTTAGGGCTGGGAAAAATTCTTAATGTTCTTCAATGACTTTCTTTGGGTTAAATGATTTATTGTTACAGCTAGTTCAACAAGATGGTGGAAAGTGTTTGCTACCTTTTGAAACATACCTGGGTGTCAGTCCTGTGGTTTTGGATGAGCTGTTCAAGTTCTGAGTTTTTCAATCTACAAAATATGATTAATGAAAGCCCTCACATGAGGTTATTGTATGGATTAAGCATGATAAGGTCAACAAAAGAAAGGAAAACCCTCAACTAAATGGATTGACACAGTGTCTGCAACAATGGGCTTAAATGTAAATAAGACAGTGTACCTGGCACAGAAATGGGGAGTGTTTCATTCTGCAGCACATAGTGTTGTTATGAGTTGGACCTGACCCAACAGCACCTAACAACAACAAAGCATGATAATGTATGCTGTAGAGTGTCTAAGATGCAGTGTGTGTATTGAAGAAAAGCTTAACTGTTATTGTTCTTGTTAGAAACAATCTGTGTGTCTAGGGCAGTCAGTTGTTGCTATTGAATGTAGTAAAAGTCATCTTGTTTGAGTCACAAGGACATGTAAGGTGAGGACTTCTGTTTCTGACACTTATAAAAGGGGACATTAACCTACTGGTGTGGATATGGGGAGAAAGTATTTTGAATTAGGATTGTTTGTATGGCCAAGATCTTAAATTCAGGGTTTTCCTCTCAGTCATGTTGAGTTTGTATGAGAAAGGTAGAGACTATGGGCTTTCTCTATTTAACAAATATTATAGAATAGATCATACAGAGAAGAAGAACCTACTTCAATCCTTTTCTAAGGTTCTTCCTCAGACATGATGTATGTTGAATTCTAGGGAATCCCAACCCTTGACCCATCCACAGCATCCGGAGAGATATATTAACTACTCATCCAGAAACAACCTTTCACATTACAAGGAGTCCAGGAAAATGACAATGTTCCACTGAATGTTGGAGGACGTGGAAGGTCTTCTTTTCAGCTGATACCTTTACTTGCCATTAGGATGGAAGATTGGAGGGAAACAATGGCAAATGCTGTGGATGCATGGAAGAGGTACCAATAGGTCTTCCCTGGGTGATGGGCAGAAGTAACAGACAGGAGGTGATCACAGAAGTTGGTGGTAAAGAATGAGCAGTTTCTCAGATGGCCAAGAAGGGGCAGAGTAATTCTAGACAGATCTGCAGCTGTACCACTGTCCTCTTAGATCCTCTAGTCCTCTTAGATCTTGGAAGCTAAGCAGGGTCAGGCCTGGTTAGTGCCTGGATGGGAGACTGCCTGGGAACACCAGGTGCCATAGGCTTGAGAGAAGGACCCGGCATCCCACTCCCAAAAAACAAGACAAAACAAAACAAAAGCAATTAGCCATTGAAAACTCTATAAATAGCAGAGAGGCACTAACAATGCTGTTTTACCTGTTGTATGTAGAGTCACTATGAGTCGGACACTGACTCAAGGGCCCCTAACAACAACAACAACAACAATTCTAGACAGAGAAGCAGAGGAGATAAAAGTGTTCAGGAGCATAGAAGCACACCAGTGTGAAGGCATCTGGGATAGGGTGAGCGGCTTGGTCTCGTGTGGGTCTCAGGGCCTTTGGGCAGACACTGGAATACAATCGTGGAGAGGAAACACTGAACCATCCAAGAAAAGCCTTGAATGCCAAGCCAAGGAGAGGAACTATTATCTTGTGGGAGAGAGAAGATCAGAGGCTGCTCTGCAGGGAATGTGGTTGGAGGAGGAAATACCAAAAAGATAATAGTTTGGAGACTAATGGTAGTCTAGAGAGGAAATGATGGAAATAGAGATAAGGAGAACCGTAGCAGGAATGGAGAAGAGAGGATAGTTTTGAAAACTTAAAATGAATGAGACAGGAGGATTCTGTGATTCTATAAGTAAGGGATGAAGGGAAAGCTTTGAATGATGAAGTGTAGGGGATATTACAAAGGCACATTCAAACCTCAATACAGTAGATTTGTGGGGCTCTGAAGGATTTCCTCCAATGATCTTGTCAATTGCCTACTTACAAAATTTCATCAGTTTCCCACTCATGGTGTATTATGTTAATGGCCCAAATCTTTACCTCTCTCCATTCCCACTTTGCCAAGGGACTTTCCAGTGTGTCCACTGAAAAGGCAGTCTGTCTTCCTGTGCTTTGAATCTGAGCTTGATCCTATTAACCACTGCCTCAGTTAATAAAATGGGATGGTTGTGACCATGCAGCCTGGCATTCTCCTGCCTGGTATCTTCATGAAGTGGGCTTGCTAAGGCTAACACACTTGTTCTCAGATGAGGTTGGCAGATCAGAGCTTCCTCAGCCAAGTACATTCTCAAGACAAGCCTCCAGGTGATCTCCACTCATACGAGAGAACATAGCCAAGATGAATCAAGGACAGCCAAGGCCCACTGAGCACCGATAAACCCAACTGAGCAGAGCCTGGATCAATGGAGCATAGATAAACTCAACTCAGCACAACCAAGACTAGGAACCGCTATGATCAGCTATCCCCAGCCCACATCAACTGAGCACAACTTAATCAGCAACCCCAATGCATCCGTAAACATGATTTATAACAGATTTATTACCAATTTAAACACTGAGATGTGGGGTGATTATTATGCAGCAGTAGCTAACCACTATTTTATTGCTACTCAGAGGAAGCCTTTGACTCTTTACTTTGACCTTTATGGCACTGTCTCATTTTTCTAAGCTCTAGCCGCACTGGTCTTCTTTCAGTTCTCCCACATATCATGTCCTCCCCATTCTGGGAGTTTGCATGTCTCTTTGTTTGGAATGCCCTTCATCTCCCAGTATACAAATCTGGCACACACAGGTAATTTTTGTTCATCATCTAGAACTCAGTCTAAACTTTGTTCCCCAGAGAACCATTTACTGATCTTTATACCAAAGTTAGCTCCTCCTAGTATATTTTTCCTCAACACTTAGTACTTTTTGTTCACAACCTTTATTATAATGATACCTTAATGAATAGCTATACAATTCATTTTAAGATCTGTGATTGTAAGAACTATGTCTATTTTCTCTTCCTAATGCAGTGCTTGGAGTTGAGGTGTGGCTCAGTTGGTAGAGCGCTGCTCTGTGCTCTTTGAGGCCCTGGGTTTGATTCCCAGCACCACAAAAATAGAAGGTGTGGTGATCCACTCCCAAAGCAATCTGGAAACAATCTGCTGTTGAAAACCATATAAAGAACAGAGAAACACTAGCATAGTGCTGGGGATGGCACAGTATTGGGGAGTGTTTTGTTCTGTTGTACATAAGGTAGCTATGAGTCGGATCCAACTCGAAGGCACCTAAGAACAACAATGAAGTGCTTGGTGCTTAAAATTCAAACCAAACAAAAAAGAATGAACAAATGAATGAGTTAACAGTACAGTGGGTAGGGACTTTTTGAAGTTTGAGTTTCTGATCTGTGATTTGAAGTGTCTATCTGTAAAATCCCTGAAATAATAAATTTGGGGACATACTCAGTTGAGGAGGACAGAAGACAGGAAATTTGTCTGAATGGATGGAGTCACATGCTTAAAAACATTCCCAGCTGTCTTAATGTTTTCACCATCAAAGCAGTGACTGAGGAACTGCAAGGGAAAGCAGCCATTGCCCAATTCTAGGGGAACATACAGGATCAAATTTGGTGGGAGATACTCACAGGTTTCTCTGCCTGCACCTGCAGTAGCTTGCAGGCACAAGATGTTTTGTTCAAATGATTCCACCCACAATTAACCAAATGAGTGCTTTGGTGGGCTGCGCTGCATTTAACTCAAAGTCGATCAGCGCCTGTTTTCTGTGACTTCTGAGAATTACCACTGTCAGGATATCAATTTGAATGAAGAACTTTTGCAATCTCAGTGTCCCTGAAGACATCTTTCCATAGCTGGGTGGCCACCTTATCAAGTTCCTCAGTGCCAGCAGTGAGGGTTCAGAGAGAGCTCAGGGCTTGAGTTTCAGCTTATTTTTTCCTTTATTAATTTTATTCCTTCAATTTTTCCCTTGATAAATATTGACCAAGAGCCTAATCTAGACCAGAGGGTATCTAGACCTAATCTAGACCGGGGGTAAAGTGGGTATCTTAACACTTAACTTTGAAGATTTTGTGAACTTGAAATTAGACTTGGAAAAGTTCCTGGTCCATATGAAGTATTCAAAATTCCTTTTCATGGTCTAAAAGCCCTAAAATTTCTAGTCTTTTCCTGTCTCTTAGATCTGATTTTCTACCATTCTTTCCCCAATACCCTTTGTGTTTTCAAGACAATTTGGACTCTTTCCCTATGCTCAAATGTGCCATGTTGGTGCAATCAGTTCTTTTTTCCCAGAATCCTCCCTTCCCAAATCCAACATTTGAGGCTCAACTTAAATGTCCCCTCTCAGACAGGCCTCGCCTGAGTGCCCACTCCCCTCACAACTACTCTCTACCATGCCACATGTTATGCTTCTTCATTCTATTTATCATCGCTGAAAACATCTCGATTATTTACTTATTTACTTTTTAATTGTCTGTGTACCCACAGGAATATAAGCATCCAGGGGAATAAAGATCTTGGCTGTCTGCTCACTGTTGTGGCCCTGATGCTCCGAGCAGGACCTGGGATATGACAGACCTCAACAAACACCTGCTGAGTGAATCTCACTCCTGAAGGGTCTATGGAGCCCCTTGCTGACGCTTGCACATTGTATGAAGAACTGCATATAAAGCTTGCACCGGTGAGCCTGACTTGGATGGAGGTGAGGTTGGGTGTTGGTAATTCTACTGCTTTTAAGTATAAACACTAAGTCGAAGTGATTGTAACAGTCAAAGGAATAGAATGGTTGTGTGGCCAATACATATATTTTTGATACATTCAATCTCTCTTAATAAAAGACATAAATTTTAATAATAAACATGGACTGCTGAGTGGACAAATAGATGAATATATTTTTAATGCTACAAACTCACTCCTACTTCCTGGTGAGAGTGGATTGATTCAGATTTTCTGGGTATATCTAGAGCCTTAATAATGTCTGCTGGTTAGTCTGAGGAAGTCAAATGGATGCTTACAATGTTGCAGTTACAAGGAGGTTGTCTAGCAGAAACGAAAGAAAGCAAAAAAAAAAAAAAAACAAACAAACAACCAGAAATAACTCAGAAATTCAATCCCTTTCAATAAAGGCTTTTATAGTTGAGGATTTGGCAAAATGAGCCATGGTAGATACAGGTGATAAAAGTGCAGGGCTTTCACTGAGCTCAGAGACTAAGAGAAGAGAATAAATATTGAAACTGAAAAGTATTCATCCTAGTACTACCTAAATTTTTACAAGAATGTGGGCTATTAAGCAGTGTGGGCCATAGATCTCATTTTTATAAAAGAAAAAATGTGAACAGCAGTGAATAGAAAAGCTAAGCTCAGAGAACACACATAAAAATGTAATAACAGGTACCATTGTACAGTAGTCATGTGGGTAATTTAACTTTGTTATTGTTTTCCTGTGTTTGGCAATTTTTTACTTCATGACTAGATTACAAAATTACATGAAACCTTATAAAACATCTGTTGGTGGTGTTAGGTGCCGTTGTCATAGGGTTTTCAACAGCTGATTGTTTCGCGATTGCTTTGGGAGTGGGCTGCCACATCATCCCATTTTAGCAGTGCTGGGGATTGAACCAGGGCCTCAGAGAGTGCAGAGTGGCACTCTACCCACTGAGCTAAACCCCAGCCCATATAAAACATATAAGGCAACTAAAATGTCTCCACAATTTTGTATATTTAATAAAACAGTTGGCCAGACTGCCCTAGACTTTGGTGGTGGGAAGACTGAAGGATGACTTAGCTAGTCAGTGTCTAATGCCTCTTGGTTGCGGTGAATAAAGTAGAAGGCAAACACTAGAACAAGCTGATGACAATCCGTCTGGCCATCCCCATGGCCCTCTTGCAGTTCAACTTCTATGCGAAGTGTTTACTTGGCTGCCAGTGCCAGGCTCTGTGTTGGGAACTGGGAACGCTGGGGTAGTCAGGGAGTTTGGGCACCATGATGCTGCTGGGTGATGTGTGGGTGACTCTGACATAGGCCACGTGCCGAGTCAGGACAGGCTGAAGCCCTGTAAAGGCTCAGTGGAGGACCCTGATGCGTCTGGGGAGGTCAGAGCAGGATTCTTTGAACAGGTGGACTAGGATCAGAAAGAAAGACAGGAATTAGAGAATAAGGGTGCTGAGGACAGGGTCTGGTAGGAAGAATAACATGTGAAAACCCCACAGACAATTCACTCATGGCTTGTTCCAGGGTCTGAAAATGGTGCTCTCTGGTCAGGACCTGGAACATGAGCTGTGAGTGGCCTGGGCTGGCTGGAGAAGGTATCCAGTGGCCAGACAATGGAGGGAACTGTGAGTGACAAAACAAATCTGATCCCTCTCTTATCTGTACCTGGCCTTATCACACGTGGCCCAAGATCCCATCTGTAAAACACACACTCTGCATATGACCTCTAGGTTTGTGTAAGAGGACAATGACACCTGCTGAACTAATCAGACTCCAGCTTCTGTGGCTCAATATGGTACAAGCACCATTCTTTTCAGTGTGTCTAATTGGCAGGGGGCTCTCCCCCACCTGGTGTTTCAGGGGCCCAGGCTCCTTCCATCTCATTGCTCTGCCATTCCTAGGACTTTAGAGTTCTCTGCTACCTCCCTTGGGCAAGGCCAGGAAGGGACACACTTCACTTCTACTCATATCTACTGACCTGAACTAAGTCACATGGCCATACCTACGTGTCAGGGTACTAAGAAGTGTAGTCAAGCTGAATGCCCAAGATGAAAAGGGAAGAAGTCTAATGAGTAGAGATTCATCAACTCATTATTGTATTATATAATTCAATCCTCATAAATATTCCTTGAAGTAGATACTATTATTTATCTATAGTTTATAATTAGAAAAACAGAGGCTCAGAGAGGTTAAGTAATTTTTCCAAAGACAGAGAGCTTATGAGGTAATCTTGGATTTGACTTGACTTCAGTGTGTTCGATGATAGATCACCACTTTACCCATTACATAGTATTACTGACAACCATTTACTGAGCTGAGATTTGATTGTTACAGATATAAGTTCTACTGTGGACTAGATGAAAGAAATTTTAAGGCCCCAAACATAAAGAAATGATAATCAGATGAAATGCTGATTACCCTCATCTAGTTGTGTACATGTACTGAATTAGTACAACATATCCCATAAATGTATAAAATTATTATGTATCAATTTAAAAGAATTATTTAAAATAATAAAATAAAATATAATAAAATTTCTAGCCTCTCCCAAAACTCTGAGGTAAGCTATTCAAGTCATGGTCTATATGAGTTTTGCTCCTTGGAATTGTTCAGTGTGCAACCTGTGCAGCCTTACATAGCAGCTATGCTTCTAAGTACCAGATAAATTTAAGCAAACATTTCTTCTATACCTACTATTTGCCAAGCACCAGGCTAGATGTATTCATGCAAATTATTTCATAGCAGGGACTCCCTAAACATGGGTTTGATTAACTGGTTATGCAGAAGCAGAGCTCGTTGTCATGGAATTTTCTGGTCAGCTACATTCCACCCCAGGGGAAAAGGGCTTTGCCCTTTTGAAAACTTGCCGCATCTTGCAAACCACCCGAACTCCCTCCAGTGTCCAGATCTGTCTTCTTGCCTCCAGTGCAGGCTGAAACAAAGACAAAGTCACTCCCCGTCTCTGTCTCACTGTGCGTGCTACGTACAAAAGAGGTTGACATCGCCACTTTTCCCTCCTCTGTTTGGATAATTGCATTGTCAGGAAGAATTACTTATCATACATTTAACGCTTAATACCTATTTATTAGGAGTTCATGTAACTGCTATTTAAAGAATAATCCGTGCTAACTCTTTTCTACCCCACTTGATGCCACTCTGATTCTGTAATTGCTGGTTTCTGCGATATTATGCCACAAAAATTGAAAGCATAATTGGTTGTTTCATTCCAGACAATACGTTTTCAAGAGGCTTAGAGCTTAACTGGCAGGTCTGAAGCCGGAGCAGAGGCAGGCAGGCAGGCTAGGAGCAGCAGGACGGTCTTGCCGAGTAATTTACGCAGGAACCCCACGGAACCACAGAGGGTAAAACTGTCTCCCAAAGATGACAGCGGGGAGCCCGAGGCTTTTGTGCAGATGCTTTGTTTTAAGCCTTCGGCTCCTGACAACGCTTTGTGCTGGAACGAATGAGCTCCACACGTACGGCTGTTTAAAAAGCAGCCATGGAGAAATGACGCATCTCTCTGCAAAGCGGGGTCCAGAGCAGAAGTGGGGCTGCAGCTTCGGGCTGGTCCTTGGAGAATGGGGGGTCTGCTAGTTGGTCTTTGCAGGCCTGCCTCCCCTGCCTTCGCAGATGGTTGTCTGCAGTCTCCTACCTGAAAGCTCCTTGTGTTCATTAAGCCCCATAATTCTTGCTCAGCATCCTTAAGGAGTGATTACCTTTGTTTGTTTGTTTGTTTGTTTTACATAGTGGATGGTCAAACCCAGGGCATTGCACGTGCTTTGCAATTGCTCTAGCATTGAGCTACGCTCTCAGCCAAGGTTTCACTTTTTAACTTGAGACAGTCTCGCTAAGTTACCCAGGCAACCTCTGGTCTTAAACCTGCGATCCTTCTGCCTCTGCCTCCCAAATTGCTGGGATTACAGGCGTGAGCCACTGTGCTAGGCTTGAATAATTACACTTTTAAAACCAAAGTGCTGGGGCCTGATATATATGCTACCTCAAAACTCTCTTAGTTACCTATCTTCTTGCTCTGTCTTCCTCCCTCCCTCCTCTCCTCCTCCCTCTCTCATTGGTCTCTGTTCCGTGACAGTCCATCAGAGCAGCCAAGCTGTCCTCTAGGAAACACAGAGAGAGAAAAGTTCTGATGGAATGTGAGCAAAGCTGTGGTTGGGGACGGGCAAGGCTTTGGCCAAGGACCCCACAGAGCCATGGGGCCCAGCTCAGACAGGGCTTTGCCCAGCTGGCCTCATCCTGGCACCTGTCTGACTAACGATATATAAGAATCCAAGTCCAGTAGGTGGTGGCCCTGGGCTTACTCAGGCTTAGTCAAGATTCAGAGCCCCATGGCTTGATTTCCTCCATGGGGCTGTGCTGGGATCTTCTTTGGGAGATGACAGTTTCAGTCTGCTTGTCTATTGATTGATAAGTTAGAAATTCTCCAGGGAATTTCTGAGCCAGGCCATGTGACAGAGGGGGAGGGCCAGAGTGAAGTAGACTGGTTTCCAGTCTCCAGTGTTCATGTCCTGGAGGTGAACAAAAGACATACGTGCCACTGTTTCCTCATTTGAACAATGCAGAATAAGATGGCTTCTCTGACGTTCATAGGTTCAGTAACCACTACCGGGGCAAACCATAGGAATTTCTGTGGACCCCAGGGGAGAACGCACCTTACCAGGCTTTGTGTAGAAGATCCAGGTTGAGAGGACTGGAGCTGGGAAACCACCAGCACACGGGGAAAGTCATCTTCCATCCAGAAAGGGAGACAGACCCAGCAGCCAGAATCTGGAGCCAGGCTTAGTGGCCAGGTGTGGCTTGGCAGTGGGTGGCCTAGGAAAAGGCTGGAACTAGCCACCGACACAGCATTTGAGAGAAGGAGGATCAAATGGGAGACTGAGTTAGTTTAGGACCCTCATCTGTAAATACTAAGTCTAGACAAGGATTTCCTCTTCCCTTTTCCGGGGAGAAATTGTATAGGATAGAAATAGAGTGTTAAAAAGCCTTAGCCAAACAGAAGGATTTTCTCATTTTCTTTTTTCTTTATAGCCTGCTAGTTTAGAACAAATGAAATGCACACACAAAAACAAAAGCTTAGATGAAAAGCTAAAAGACTCAAGGATAAAGAGGAGGGAAATGAGTCTGTCTAGAAGCCTAAGCAGAATAATGCATAAAATATAGCTTTGAGAAAAGATTGATGTTGTCCAAGGTTTTGCTTTAGTTGGTTCTATAGTCAACACCCACACAAGCAGCAGTCAAGAAATCAAAAGATGCATTGCATTGGGAAAAGCTGTTGCAAAAGACCTCTTTAAAGTGTTGAAAAGTAAAGATGTCATATTGAAGATGAAGGTGTGCCCGACTTATGCCATGGTATTTTTAATCACATCATTTGCTCATGAAAGCTGGATGTTAAATAAAGGAGACAGAAGAAGAATTGGTGCTTTTGAATTATGGTGCTGGAGACAAATATCAAATATAACATAGACTGCCAAAAGAACCAACAGATCCGTCCTAAAATAAGTGTAACCAGAGTGCTTCTTGGAAGCAAGGATGGCTCAACTGCCTCTTACATATTTTGGACATGTTGTCAGGAGGGACCAATCCCTGGAGAAGGACATCATGTTTGGAAGAGTGACAGGTCAACAACAACAACAAAAAATGGAATACTCTCAACTAGATGGATTGACACAGTGTCTGCAACAATGGGCTTAAACATTTAAAAGATCATGTGAGTGGCATAGTGTTGGGTAGTGTTTCGCTCTGTTGCATATAGGGTAGCTGTGAGTTGGATGTGACTCGACAGCACCTAACAACAGCAACATAGTTTTGAGTTCTCTGACAGTCAAGAAGACGACAGAAATATACTGAGTTACACTCTTCATATTATTTACTATTATGAAGGCCCCCGCTTGGTAATTTGAGGTAATGAGGGAAAAAGAAGAGAGCCCTGGGCACAATAGCTTGTGACATTATGGGATTTTTGATGGGAGCAAATCATGTGCATTGGGGACTGAGAGATGAATAAGATCATAAAAAGGGAGATTAGCCTAAGGGATCATGTGCCAGAGAGGCAGAGCTAGGGGTGAATGAGCCAGCAAACCAACCAGAGGGCAGAGAGCTGCCAAAGGCCAGGTGTGGGATGCCCTGGGTAGGGCCCAAGTCTGCTGGAGCCCCAGGACAAGGGTGACGGTAGAGTCCACGTGACATGGGCAGAGAGGAGGAGAGTGGGGTGGGGCTGCAGCGCCGGGTCTGTGAAAACCCTGCCTGGCTGTCCTCAGGCCCTGCTGTTGGTGATGGTCAGGTTCTCACAAAGGTGGGATGCCAAGGGAAAGGAGGCTCGCACCATCACAGAACCACGCTTTGCATGGCCCTGAGCCAGGGTGGGTTTGCCAGGAGGAGCCCTGGTGATAGGTGAGGGATGTGGTGCTCACTCCTTCATTCCCTCCTGGTTCAGCTGCTGAGGCCCTTTCTGGCGCCCCCACCCCCTGGGGCTCTGCCCAGCCATGCAGTTTTTGAGAGAGCACTGAGGATGCAGACAGACAGCGGCTGCCTCCCCAGTGTCTTATGGGGTGATAAAGAGGTTCAGTGCCTTCGCTCCCCATTCATAAGAACAGTCACTGTGACAACCCAGGATGGCCCTAAAGTGGGGCAAGTGGGGGAGGCGCTGTTGCCTCCTTGAGGTGCCCTAGAGGTGGCGGGCATACAGAGGGTGGCACTTCCCCCCAGGGGGAGCAGGTGGGCCAGCAGAGGGCAGAGGGCGGGAGCTCCCCACAGGCTGAGCAGGGCTCCCAATCAGGGGAGGTAGGGGAGGAGCAGGAGCAAAGTCAGGCAGAACCTGTTGGGGAGGAGGGAAAGAAGAAGGGGTTGGGTCAGAAAGCTCGAGTCTCTCGAGTCTCTCGTGGGCAGGCTGCTTAGACACCAGAGAGCATGTCTACCTTCCCAGAATGGGGGAAGGTTCATGGTGGTCCAGAAACCCTGGGAATGAAGTTTTGTTTTCTCTTTTATGTCCCCTGCCCAATATGCTTTCCCAGGCTAGAGGAGAGCTGGTTCTAAATGTCCCATTCAAGGCAGCCCAAAAGGAAGATGACATATGGAGAGGGCAGACTCTTCGGAGCAGAGACCAGAATGGTATGGTGGCAACAGAGGCCGAGAGCAGGGATTAGGCCAATGTGGATCAAAGGACATAAACTTTCAGTAGTTGTTACATGGCTTCGAGTCACATTTGACCCATGACCACCCTGGGTACAACAGAACAAAACACTACCCAACACTGTGTCATGCATATGACTTTTTGAGTCGTTGCAACCATTGTTGCAACCACTATGTTTCTTCTCATTTTGAGTCATGCCACATCACCAAAAGGAGGTCTCAGGGGCTTTACTCCATTCCCGTCATTAAGGTCAACTCTACTTTGAGGAGACAACTCTTTCCCAGTCATTTCTTGAATGACTGCCTAGGGAGCTCATTTTCCAGGACTATATTCGACAGTGCTTCTCTGCTATTCATAGGGTTTTTAGTGGCTAATTGTTTTGAAAGTAGGCTGCCAGGTCCTTCTCCCATTCTGTCTTAGTCTGGAAGCTCAGCTGAAACCTGTCCACCATGGGTGGACCTGCTGGTATCTGTAATACTGGTGGCATAGCTTTCAGCATCATAGCAACACGCAGGTCCCCACAGCACAATAAGCTGACAGACACGTGGGGGAAATTTTCAGTTAGGCTGGAGTAATGAGCTCAATTGATCCATCGTATGCCATGGTGACTAGGGTTAATAACAATACATTGTATTCTTGAAAACTGCCAAGAAAATCTATGCTATGTATAGAGTATATTTTACGTTTTCTCACCACAAGAAAGGTAGTAAGTGACATAATGCACATAAGTACCTTCCCCTAGCCGTTCCACAATATCTGCATATTTCAAAACATCATGTACACGATAAATATGTATAATTTCCATTTGTCAGTTTAAAAATTAAATTAGAAAATTATCCTAAATCTCCTGACCACATAATGGCAGCAGTGAAGAAAGGGAGGCACGTCAGGGCTGCCGGACTGGAGACAAGGGCGCCCTCCAAGGAGCCAATCAATCAGCTCTCCACCACACAAAGGCTGTCAGCCTTGAGCACGTCAAGGGGAAGAGCAGTTATGACTGTTTGACTTCTATCCTCCTCCTCCAAACGCTTCCTCCAGCCCTCGGCTTCTGAGCCAGTGAATTCATTAGAGCTGTAACTGTCAATCTCTGAGTGCGTCTTGATCTAAAGAAATGAGCACAGGATGAACTTTTCAGCAGTTCACAAAAGTTCACACGGTTGTTTTCATGTGTACCAAATGTGCCGGGCTGATGTGGTGAATCCTTATGTTTTTTTGGGTTCTCAGGACGAGGAGCCATGAGGCTCTGTGATGAGGCCACTGTTCATGTCCTCTCTTCCCCTGGTGTGCACTTTCAGGGGACTCTGACCCCTGATGGACCCTCACCCCTAAAGTGCTCCTTGACCTTGAAAACCCACTTGTCAGCTCCTCAGTCCACAAGCACCTCATTAGTCGGTGATCAGCCCCTTTGACAGTGCTCTTTCTTTTTAAAGCAGCCATGTGCTATGTTAGGAACTTTTGCATCTCTGTGACCATGTAACTAACAGAACAACTTAAGGGGAGGTAAGATTTATTTTGGCTCACAGTTTCAGAGGGTTTAGTCCATGGTCACGTGGCCCCATGCGCTCGGGCAGAGCATCATGGTGGTGGGAGTGTGTGGTGGAGGTGGGTCATCACTTCTTGGCAGATAGGAAACAGACAGAAAGGGATACAAGTAGGGGTCAGGGCAAAATATAATCCTAAGGACAGGCCCCCAGGGACTTATATCTTCCAAAGGCCCCACCTCCTACTTTTTATCACTTCCTGATAATGCCATCATACCAAGAACTCATGAAGGGATTAATCCATTCATTAAGTCCAAGGCATCATGGTCTAATTGTCTCTGCAAGCAGCCTCATAGACCACACCCAGAGGTGTTCTTCACTAATCCTCTTGTTGATGATGTTGAGTGCCATACAGTTGGATCCAACTCGTGGTAACCCTATGTACAACAGAATGAGATACTACCCAACACTGTGCTATGCATACAATCTTTTTTTTTTTTTTAATATTTGAGCCTATTGTTGCAACCACTGTGTTTCTTCTCATTTTGAATTGTGCCACATCAGGAAATGGGAGTCCCAGGGACTTTACTCCATTCCTATCATTAAGGTTGACTCTACTTTGAGGAGGCAACTCTTTCCCAGTTGTTTCTTAAATGCCTTCTAGCCTGAGGGGCTCATTTTCCTGCACCATATTTGGCAGTGCTTCTCTGCTATTCATAGAGTTTTCATTGGCTAATTGTTTCACGAGTGGGCTCCCAGGTCCCTCTCTCTGGTCTGACTCTGGAAGCTCAGCTGGAACCTGTCCACCATAAGTGGCCCTGCTGGTATCTGAAATACTGGTGGCATAGCTTTCAGCATCACAGCAACATTCAGTCCCCACAGCATGACAAGCTGACATTCAAACCCCACAGCACAACAAGCTGACAAACAAGTGTTATTGTTGTTAGGTGCCGTCAAATCAGTGTCCAACTCATGGCGACCCTACATACAACAGGCAAAATAGTATTGTTACTGCTTCTCTGCTATTTATAGGGTTTTCAATGGCAAATTTTTTGTTGGGAGTGGGTTGCCAGGTCCTTCTCCCAAACCTACACATGGGAATTACTAATCCCCTACACGTTTCTTAATCCAATCAACTTGAAATCAAGAGTAACCATAACAAGTGTCATACATTCCCTCCATGAAAGTGTCAACCTGAATATTTACCAGAGAGAAATTCTCCAAAGAAGAATGGTTTATATTTTGGAACCACAGAGTATTGCAATAGGAACACACTTACCATAGTAACTACAGGCATATTCAGGGAGGTTAGACAAGGGGAAGTCTTTAAGCACTCTGCCTAGAAACTGGTGATTCCATTATGCACATCTTCATTTGTAGATTGAAAAGAGCTCCTGTGATTATGGGGAAGCCTGTGATCCAGAGCAGCAAGCACATCCATGTACCACAGGCACCCTTGGTAATAGTCAGAGAGAGAGAAACTGGCCAAGCTACTCATGGTTTACCTGCCCTAATGTCTCCAACCGCTGTGTTTCCAGTCCAGTTGTTTTGCTTTACATGAGCGCTTGCAAGGTTGTGGGATCCAACTGGATCCAAGCCTGGCCCACCATTTCGTATACCCCTAATGATGCCATAGATTGAAATGGAAAAGGAATGAAATGACTTCTACAGAGCAATGCATGACAGGCACAGTGGAGGCCATTACAAATCCAGAGATCCTCTTCTTCGGGATTTTCACTAAACATGAATCATTTCTCATTTTCTGTGCTTTCTCATCTCTGCAGGACCGAAGGCCATTATGTTTGGTGGCAAGCAGTGGTCAGCTGGAGGATGGTAAGAAAATGATTGTTCATTAATATAGCTGTCAAAATATTACTAAAAATAGTGTAATTTCTTCTCTTAGCTTTGGTGCAGAGCTTGTGGTTGCTAGAAGCTTGTGATTAGCACCTGAGATGGGTGGAAATGGCTTTCCCGCACCATGTGGGCCCTTAGACTTAGACCCAGGGAGTCGCTTCTGAAGGAGGCTCTTGTCCATTTGCTGAGGAGTCATTTGGTACTTATTGGGGGAAAATCTCCTATACTCATGGCTAACTATGAGATCTTTTTCAGCTCACATGTGTATATCTGCTGACTACAGAGCACTGTGTTAGATCCGGGGACATAAGGGTCTCCACCTGGGAAGGCAGATGGGGACCACAGTTCAGGTTTAGTGGTGCCTTATCTGAAATGCCTAGAAGCCTTTCATATTTCAGGTTTTTTTAGAATTTAAAATATTTACATGTACATAATGAGAATTTTTAGGGGTGGGATCCAAGTCTAAACACGAAATTCATTTATGTTTCATATACTCATGATCCCCCTCGTGTCTGTCAACTTGTGGTACTGTGGGGGATTGTGTGTTGCTTTGATAGTAAAAGCTAGGCCACTAATATTTCAGATACCAGCAGGGCTGCCCATGGTCCTACTCTATACTCAGCCTTCTCAGCCTATGTAGTCACTTCCCACCCATACCCCTTCTGGCCCGCTGAGCCAAGCAGAGTTGGCTCTCCAGATCCACAGGTCGAATCCATGGATTTGTACAACAGCATCTGTGCTGAACATGTACAACCTTTTTTTCTTCATTATTTTCTAAATGATATGGTATAACAAATATTTACATAGCATTTACATTTTAGGTAATAGAAGTTATCTAGAGATTATTTGAAAAATAATCAGCCATTGAAAACCCTATGAAGGTTGCTGTGAGTTGGACTTGACTTGATGGCACCTAACAACAACAACATGTGTAGGTTATATACAAATACTGTACCATATTATGTAAGAGATTTCAGTGTCCACAGAGTTTGATATCTACTGGGGGTCTTGGAACCAATCCCTTTTGGATGCAGAAGGATGACTCTATTCCTAAACTAGATGAAGGAATGTTTCTTGGAAATGCTCCATTATTTAGTTGAAGAGACAGAGAGAAAGGTGGGGGAGGGAGAGAGAGGAGAGAAAAGGAATATTTGCAAACTGAATTCAGTGCATGTAAAACCTCTGCTAGGAGCTGATGTTAGAAATATATTAAATGATGCTAATATATCATTTTTTTAAAAAGCTATTTGGTTTAAGTGCTCCTCTGACATCTCAAAGAGCTACCCATCTTTTTATTATTATTACTAACTTTAAAATCTCATCACTCTGCAAATCAGGAAAAAAAAAGTGAAGCACTACATGTTAATGAAAGGAACAATTAACCAAGAGGACATGATGTTATTCAGTGTCTATGCACCAGACATAGGAGCAACTAACTTCATAAAACAGAACTTACTGGAAATAAAGAAGCACATAGGTCCAGATATAACTATAGGAGACCTTAATACCCCCACTCTTTTCAAGTTTATCAAAGCAAGAAGTCAACAAAGAAATGATAGACTTAACACCATAAACCAAGTAGACCTACCAGATGTCTACAGAATATTCCATCCAACTGAGGCAGAATACATATTCTTCTCAGCACCACATGGAACGTTTTCTAAAATAGATATTTTGGTCACAAAACTGGCCTCAAAATATTTTAAAAATGGAAATCATCCCCTGTACTGTATTGGATCACAATGAGAATAAAATTAGAAGCCAAAAGCAAGTAAAACTAAAATAGTTATAAATACATGGAGATTAAATAACACACTTCTGAAAGATCAATGGGTCATCAAAGAAATCAGAAATGAAATTAAAAAGTTCCTGTAATCAAATGATAATGTTAATGAAAATACAACCTACCAAAATCTAGGGGACGCAACAAGGCAGTTATAGGAGGGAAGTTCATAGCCACGAATGCTGACATTAACAAGATACAGAAGGCACTAGAAAGACAGCAACAAACCAAGCCCAGAAGTAATATGCAAAAGAAAATAATATCAAGGCAGAGATTAATGAAGTGGACATCAAAAGGATAATACAAAAATTAATGAAACTAAAAGTTGGTTCTTTGAAAATGTAAACAAAATTGGTACTCCCTCAGCCAAACTCAAAAAGAAATACAGAAAAGGCACAAATCAACAAAATTAGAGATGAAATGGGGGACATAACAACCAATACTAATGAAATACCCAGCATCATGGGAGACTGTTTGAAAAGCTGTACTGCCCCCAAAATGAAAACACAGAAGAAATTGATAAATTCCTTAAAACTTACAACCTACCAAAAATAAAATCCTGAAGATATAAGCAAATTACACATATCTATTACAAGCAGTGTCTGTAGCCATAGTACTGTAGCCTGCAATCCTGCTTGATTTCAGAAGCTAAGCAGGGTTGGCCTGGTTAGTCCTTGGATGGGAGACTGCCTGGAATACCACATGCTGCAGGCTAGGGAGAAGAACTTGGCAATCCACTGCGGAAACAGTCCACCATTGAAAACCTTATGAATAGCAGAGAAGCACTGACAGTAGTGCTGGGCATAGCACAGTGTCAGGAAGTATTTTGTTCTGTTGTACATAGGGTTGCTGTGAGTCAGACCCGGCTCGAAGGCACCTAACAACAACAACAAGGACGACGAGGACAATGAGGACGACGACGACGACGACGACGACGACGACTTTACAAGCAGTGAAATTGAGGCAGTACTATAAAACCTCCCTACAAAGAAAAGCCCAGGTCTTGATGGGTTCACAGCTGAATTCTATCAAATTTTTAAAGAATATTTAATACCCTCCTGAAACTATTTCATAAAATAGAAAGGGAAAGTATTCTTCCAAATTCATTCTATGAAGCCAATATTACCTTGATACCAAAGCCAGATAACAATGTCACATAAAAACAGAACTGTAGACCAATATGCCTGATGAGCATTGGTACAAATATCCTCAATAAAAATTTTACAAACTGAATACAACAACACATTAAAAAGATCATACGCTACAATCTGGAGGGCTTCATTTCACAGAAGCAAGGCAGATTCAACACACACAAATCAATTAATATAATTCAACATATCAAGAGACTTGCAGACAGAAATCACCCGCTCACCTCAATTGATGCTAAAAATGGTTTTGACAAAGTTCAACAACCTTTCATGATAAAACTCCTGAAGAAACTGGGTATAAAAGGAGCATATCTCAACATTAAAATGGCTATATATGACAAACCTACAGCCAACATCATATTAAAGAGGAAAAACTGAAAACATTTCCTCTAAGGAATAAGACAAGAATGTCCACTCTCTCCTCAATTATCCAATATTGTGATCCAAGTCCTAGCTAGAGCAATCAGAATTATCCCTATTTGTAGATGCCATAATCCCATATCCAAAGGACCCTAAAAATTCCACGGAAAACTCTTAGAGCTAATTAGCTCCTTCAGCAAAGTAGCAGAATACAAAATTAATATGCAAAAATCAGCCTTCCTTTTTCCCAATAATGTACAGGAAGAGAAGGAAATCAATACAACAATCTCATTCGCAATGGCCCACCAAAACATTAAATATTTAAGAACCAATCTAGCCAAAGACCCTAAAGATCTCTACAATGCACAATTCAAAACACTAAAGAGAGAGAAGATACTAGAAGATGGAAGAATCTCCCTTGCTCATGGATCAGAAGAATTAATATTGTGAAAAAGGATATACTACCAAAGGCAATCTACACATTCAGTGCAATCCTTACCAAAATTCTAATGGCATACATCACAGAAATAGAAAAGGCAATCCCAAAATTCAGATAAAAGCAAAAAAGACCACATGTAGCCAAAACAATCCTAAGCAGCAATATCAGTGCAGGAGACATCACATCACCTGACTTTAAACTATACTACAGGATCATAGTGGCAAAAATAGCTACTGGCACAGAAACAGGCATGAAGACCAATTGAAGAGAAGACTCGGATGTACACCCAAAGAGCTACAGCCACCTGTTCTTTGACAAAGGGACCAAAGACATGCATTGGCGAGAAGATAACCTTTTAACAAATGATGCTGGGAAAACTGGATATCTGTATGTAAAAGAATGAAAGTAGACCCATACCTCTTAATCTGTATGAGAATCTGATCAAAATGGATCAGAGACATTAACATAAAACCGAAAACCTTAAAACTACTAGAAGAAAAGGTAGGAAACACAATCCAGGACATAGACATAGGCAAGTACTTCCTTACCAAGCCTCAAATTGCCCAGGAACCTGCACCAAGAATTGACAAATAGGATTACCTAAAACTAAAAAGCTTCTGCACAGCAAAGGAAACAATAGAGTGAATGGAGAGCCTAGAGAATGGGACAAATCTTTGCATCCTACACATATGACAGAGGATTAATTTCTAGAATATGCAAAGAATACAAGAAAATAAATACTAAAGAAACAGATAATCCAATAAATATGTGGGCAGTGGAACTGAATAGTTCTCAAAAGAAGAAATACAACTAGGCGATAAGCACATGAAAAAATGCTCCATATCCTTAGCCATTAGAGAAATGCAAATTAAAGCTATACTGAGATTCCATCTCACACCAGCAACAATGGCCAAGATTAACAAAACAAATAAATGCTGGCTAGGATGCAGAGAAGAAGCAGTCCTTTTACACTGTTGGTGGGACTGTAAACTAGTTCAGCCACTTTGGAAATTAATATGGAAGTACCTTACAAAATTAAAAATAGAAGCACCATATGATTTAGCTATACCACTTTTAGGTATATACCCAAAAGAAGTCATCACATCACAGGGACTTGTACTTCCATATTTAATGCAGCATGTTCACAATTGCTAAGGTATAGAATCAACCCAGCTGCCCATCAACAGAGGATTGGATTTAAAAAATTGTGGCTCATATACACAATGGAATATTATTCACTAAAGAAGAATGAAATTATGTCATTTGCAGCAAAATGGATGGAACTGGGGAGTATCATTTTAAGTGAAATAATCCAGACTCAGATGATGGGGCAAGGGAAAGGAGAGGGCGAACAACATAGAGGGATTAAGAGGGAGAGAAAAAATGCCAAATATAGGATGCAACTCTATGAATTTCTCTTTTTTCTTCTTTCATTTCTTCTGTTCTATAAAATGTTTTAGGAGATGTATCATTCTCATACATACATACAGAAGCAGGACTTCATAGGTGAGATAACGGGTTACGATATTTCTAAAACTTCACACTCGGCATCCAAACTTTTCTTCTTCTGATTGAGAGTTGTAGATGTCTGCACTCCCCCTCGCAAAACCAAACTCTGTGCCATTAAGAACTTGGGCAACACCGCATTTCACAAAGCAGGACTCCACTCTGGTCTTTGGACTGAAGGACCCAACTCTCCCTAAAGGTATTTTCCTTAGAGGTGATCACTGACAAATACTGTTCATAATGGTGATGTTGGTGTTAGGTCTTTACTGTAAGCACCCTTTAATGTTTACTTTTCCTTGAAATAAGCTAAACTATTGGGGGCCAGGTCAATTTGACCCATTGACTGATAGCTGTCAGACCCTTCCTTTGAAGGAACAGTGGTCTTGAATGGCTGCTGTTCACTGAGCCACAGCCATAATGACATCTTGGCTGCTTTGAATATTTCCTGCATGCCTTGAGGAAACAGCAATCTAGCTGCAAGGACAAAGCAACTATGGCTGCTGCTGAAGCCATGACTGCTGCTTCCCAAGCGTTGCTCTAGTCACAACTGCTCCAGCCTGCACCAATGCCAGCAAACCTCAGCCTTGAGGAGCCTCAATGACTTGCAGTTAATCCTGCCTGGAGCTATTCCACAGCGCCCTACCCATGACTTCTCTGGACCCTGGATTAGTAGTCCTCAAAGAGGTCAGAGTGGAGGAGCACTTCCCCTGGTGATGCAACAAGAAGCTTGTGATTGCAGGGTGTTGCAGTACACATCTGTAATTGCAGCAACTCAGGTGGCGGTGACAGGATTGCAAGTTCAAGGCCGGAGGCAGCCTGTGTAACTTAGTGGGACCCTGTCTCGAGATAAAAAAAAATTAAAAGAGGGGAGATGGAGGCACAGCTCAGTTGTGAAGTGCTCACAAAGTATGCATGAG
The DNA here is from genome assembly GCA_007922755.1 of Pedetes capensis. Taxonomy (NCBI): domain Eukaryota; kingdom Metazoa; phylum Chordata; class Mammalia; order Rodentia; family Pedetidae; genus Pedetes; species Pedetes capensis. Next base: position 196,967 of record VMDO01000818.1, read on the forward strand.
GCCCTGGGTACCACAAAAAGCAAAAAAGCAAAAAAAAAAAACCCAAAAACAAAAACCTTGCGATTGACAGAAAGGCCATACTGATACAAGCCTCATAATTGCCACATGAGCAAGGCCTGTGATTGGTCCATATGTGAGGCTTATAATTGGTCCGTATGTGAAGCTTGTGTTTAGTGGAACTAGAAGCTGTGCACATGCAGGTCTGTGATTGGTGGGATTACAATCCATTCATGAGCATGCCACACCCCTCTTCTGGCTCGCTAAGAGGGCTGTTTTTCACTGTTCTGTTGGAGTTGGCTTGGGAAGCTTCTCTCCTATGTAATACCCCTGGAATGTTGCAACATTAGGCCCAATAAAGTCTTCTCCAAAGTGGTCTGCTGCCTCCCTCTATACTTCTGAAAAAACACATGATAGAATATCTCAGCATATTCTCTGGATTACCCTCTCTTATATACTGGGTTCCAGATGATTTATTCTCTAATTCTCTCTTGTGCTGTGTTAATCTCTTGCCAATATGCACAGTGAGTATTCATTTCCAGTTACCTTATGTTCTAACTTGTCGAAGTTTTATACACACACACACGCGCACACACACGTACATACAGGTTTTTGTATCTGCTGCATCATTTTTATTTCTGTTCCTTTAGGATAATTTCAAGTTTGCCAATTATTTATTTAAGCTTGACAGGAAATGTTCTTGTTAGGTGCTGTCAAGTTTGGTCTGACTCACAGCAACCCTATGTACAACAGAACAAAACATTCTCCAACACTGTGCCATGCCCATGATCTTTTTTATGTTTAAGCCCATTATTGCAGACACTATGTCAGTCCACCTAGTTGAGGGTCTTCCTTTTTTTTGTTGACTCATCACTCTCCCAAACATGATGTCTTTCTCCAAGGATTGGTCCTTCCTGATTACTTAGCCAAAATAACTGAGACACAGTCTAGCCATCCTTGCTTCCAAGGAGCACTCTGGTTGCACATCTAGGACAAATCTGTTAGTTCTTTTGTCAGTCCATGGTATATTCAATATTTATCTCTAGCACCATAATTCAAAAGCATCAATTCTTCTTCTGTGTCTCTTATTCACTGTCCAGCTTACATAAGCATTTGGTAGGCATAGCTGCTTTAAAATCTAAAATGTGCACAGGTCTGTTTCCACTGTCTCTTGGTTCTTAACATAGTTCTTATTTTCTTGAATGCTTGGTTATTTTTCATGTCTTCTTATTACTTGTTACTTATTACTTATTACTTCAATTACTTATAGGAGGTTCCTGGTGACCTAGGAAGGACTTGGCCATCTTCAGAGGTGTTCTTCCTTTGCTTCTTCCAGGTGCCCAAAGCACTACCTGTTGGGACGGTCTCATGTCAAGTTTGCGGCGTTAAGTTCCCTGGGCCAACCTGGGCTTTGCATTCCCAGGATGCAAATCAGTAAGAGAACATCTATAACCCAACTTCAATAAATCATTTTCCCACTTTTATTCCCCTTCCACACACACTTGGTTCAGTGCCAAAGTCATCTCTCTGAGTTCCACCCTGGTGGAGGATGTGAGTTTCTACCAGGTCCCCTTATATGAGGGAGAAACCTTTGAGGACCTGTTTTAATGTGAATGTCTCCTAAGTATTCCTGCAAGGAGTCTCACTCTGGCCCTAAGTTTCTGATCCCCTTGTCCTTCACAACCAGTTTATAGGAGCCTAATTGTACTCACAGGGGCTGGGCTTTAGCTCAGTTGGTAGAGCACTGTGCTGCAGTCTCTGAGGCCTGAGTTCAATTCCCAGCACCACAAAAATTGGAGAAGGGCCTGGAAATCCACTTCCAAGACAATCCCAAAACAGTCAGCCATTGAAAACCCTGTGAGGGTCACTATGAGTCAGATACCAACTCAATGGCACCTAAGAACAACAACAACAACAACAACAACAACAACAACAACAACAACAATTGTACTCACAAGGAATCTGTACATGGACCAGGAAGCAGTTGTTCAAACAGAACAAGGAAACACTGCTTGGTTTAAAATTGAGAAAGGTGTGTGTCGGGGCTATATCCTTTCACCACATCTCTTCAATTTCTATGATGAGCAAATAATCTGAGAAGTTGGACTTTATGAAGAAGAATGCAACATCAGGATTGGAGGAAGACTCATTAACAACCTGTGCTATGCAGAGAACACAACTCTGCTTGCTGAAAGTGAAGAGGATTTGAAACATGTACTGATGAAAATCAAAGATCATAGCTTTCAGTATAGATTGTGACTCAATATCAACAAAAGTCCTTACAACTGGTCAGTATGTGACTTCACAATGAGTGGAGAAAAGATTGAGGATGTCCACAATTTTGCTTTACTTGGTTCTATAATCAACACCCATGGAAGCAGCAGTCAAGAAATCAAAAGATGCATTGCTTTGGGCAAAGCTGTAGTAAAAGATTTCTTTAAGGTATTGAAAAGTAAGATGTCCCATTGAAGACAAAGGTGTGCCTGACTCATGCCACGGTATTTTCAGTTGCATCATATAGTTGTGAAAGCTGGACATTGAACAAGGGAGACAGGAGAAGAATTGATGCTTTTGAATTATACTGCTGGAGACGAATATTGAATGTACCATGAACTGCCAAAAGAACCAACAGATCCATCCTAGAAGAAGTGCAACCAGAATGTTCCTTGGAAGCAAGGATGGCTGGACTGCATTTCACTTATTTTGGACATGTAGTCAGGAAGGACCAATCCCTGGAGAAGGACATCATGTTTGGGAGAGTGAAAGGTCAATGAAGAAAAGGAAAACCCTCTACTAGATGAATTTACACAGTGTCTGCAACAATGGACTTAAACATAAATATGATCGAGTGCCTGGCACAAAATCGGGGAGTGTTTGGTTCTGCTATGCACAGGGTGGCTATACATAGGGTCTCTATGAGTTGGACCTGACTTGACAGCACCTAACAATAACAAGTTTGTGGAAAGGATGAGTGGCTTGGAACTTTTAAATTCTCCTACTTCTTTTGTCAGAGTTAGCTCGGGAGAAAAGACAACGTGATTGCCTCTTCGGCTCATCAGTGCTTCAGAGGAGTTGAGCTCTTTAGACATTATGCTGCCATTTTCATTGTTCTCAGTGGGAGGATGGATCCAAATGATGTAGCTTGCCATTACTGGAAACAAGCAGGCACATTTGGAATTTCCAAGATAAACATTTCAAAACAAAAACAACGGCAGACTGTCATATAGAAATTTGTGGCCCAACATCACGTTGTGAATACTCCTCCAGGACAAAAAACAAAACAAAACAAAAAAACCCCAAAAAAACCCACGCCCCCCCTAAAAGCAAAACAAAACAAAACAAAACAACAAGAACAATAAAAAACTTGGCTTGCTTCTCTTGGAGGGTTATTTTGAGGATTATAAGCATTGTGGCATTTGATCCCACCAGATCTCAGAAGCTAAGCAGGTGAGGCCTGGTTAGTACTTGGATGGGAGACCACCTGGGAACATCAGGTGCTGTAGGCTTGGGAGACAGACCCAGCAACCCACTCCCAGAAACAATCTGCCTTTGAAAACCCTGTGAATAGCACAGAAGCACTAACAATAGTGTTTGCCTGTTGTACATAGGGTCGCTATGCGGATACTAACTGTAGGGCACCTAACAACAACAACAACAGACAACACATGAAGTGCTAACTACAGTGCCAAAGGGTTCAAGAAAGGTTTTGTTAAGTCTGAAACCTAAGCAAAACCTCAAAACTTAATTTTCCACTCATGCTGTGGCAATCACCATGGAGTTTTAGTTTTTTTTAAATGGCTTTCCCGGTGGAGGGAATCATTAGAAACACCCCCACCTCTTGGCCTTTGGGGGATTTCAATCAGAAAGGATCATGATGAGCCTTCTGAGCTCTCCTAGAACGGCAGGCCCAGAGGAGAAGTCGAGCCCAAGAGCTCAGGGGATTAAAATAAACAAAATGCTTCACTAGCGATTAGGACTCAAGTATCCGTTTGATTTAATGGTTACAGAAGGTTAATGCACATCCCAGGCAGGCAGCCAGTTGCACTCAGCTGGTTTGGAGCCAGCAGGATTATGGTGGCAGCGATGGTGTGATTTGAGCAATTCTGGCTTAACTGAGAAACTGAAAGAAGCCAGCGTGCATAGAAAGCAATGAATAAGGAGGAGCATGGGGGAGCCAAGGTCAGATCAAATGGGCAGAATCGAAATCACAGAGGGGACCTTTGAAGGCATAGAAGAGAACCTGAACTTGATTCAAGAAACTAGTGAGACCTTGGAGCAATAAATGAATGCGTGCTGGGGGTTATTATGTGAAGTGAAATAAGGTAGGCACAGAAAGACAAATACCACCTGCTCTTACACATTTGTGGGATGTAGAAAAGTTGATCTTGTGGAAATAGAAGGTAGAATTAATTGTGGATAGCAGAAGATAGGGACTGAGGGAGGGGGTTGGTAAATAGGTATAAAGTTAGGTAGGAAAAATAATTTCTGGTATTTTTATCACACAGTCAAGTGACTATAGTTAGCAATATTGTATATTTCAAAATGGGCTGGGGTTTGGCTTAGCTGGTAGGGTGCCACTCTATACTCTCTCTGAGGCCCTGGGTTCAATCCCCAGCACCTCAAAAATGAGAGAAGGATATGGCAATCCACCCCCGAAGCTATCTTGAAAAAAATCAGTCATTGAAAGCCCTATGAACAGCAGAGAAGCACTGACATAATGCAGGGCATGGCACAGGATAGGGGAGTGTTTGCTTCTGTTGTACATAGGGTTGCTATGTGTTGCATCCAACTCGATGGCACCTAATAACAACAACAACATATTTCAAAATAACCAGAAGAGCAGATTTGAATGTCCTCACCACAAAGAAATGATACAAATGTTTGAAGTGATGGCTATGCTAAATTTTTAAATTTGATCCTAACTCATTAAATATATATGGAAACCACACAGTATACCTCCAGAAACTGGTACACTTATTCAGTGTCAATCAATTAAAATAAATCTTAAAACTTCTAATGACAATGTTATATAGAGTAGGTAAAATTATTCATGAAATGCACCGTTCCTGGCACATACTGGTTGGTTGATAGGTGCCGTCTAGTTGTGTCCAACTCATAGCAACCCTCATAGGGTTTTCAACGGCTGATTGTTTCCAGATTGCCTCAGCAGTGGATTACCATGTCCTTCTTCCATTGTGGTGCTGGGAATTGAACCTAGGACCTCAGAGACTGGAAAGCAGCACTCTACCAAGTGAGCTAAGTCCTAGGCCCAGCACATACTAGGCACACCAAAAAATTACGATAATTAATTTTCTTCTTATAGAAGAAACCAAATATCCATCAACGGGTGATTGGATAAACAAGCTGTGGTACAATGAGTATCATTCAGCAATAAAATGGAATGAACTACTGATATACACAACCACATGAAATAACTGTTATGATTGAAAGAAGCCAGACACAGAGGTGATTGTTGTTGTTAAGTGCCATTGAGTCAGGTCCAATTTATAGTGACCATACGTACAACAGAATGAAACACTACCTGACGCTGTGCCATGCACACAATCTTTGTATGTTTGCGCCCATTGTTGCAGCCACTGTTTCTTCTCATTTTGCATTGTGCCACATCAGCAAAAGAAAGCCCCAGAGGCTTGGCTACATTCCCATCATTAAGGTCAACCCTACTTTGAGGAGGCAACTCTTCTCCAGTCATTTCTTGAATGCCTTCCACTGGGGGGGAGAGCATTTTCCAGTAGTATATTTGACAGTGTTTCTCCACTATTCATAGGGTTTTCAATGGCTAATTTTTTCAGGACTGGGCTGCCAGGTCCTTCTCCCTAGTCTGTCTGAGTCTGGAAGCTCAGCTGGAACCTGTCTTTTATGGGTGGCCCTGCTGGGCCTAGCAATCCACTCCCAAGGCAATCCCGAAACAGCCATTGAAAACCCTATGAGGGTCGCTATGAGTCAGATACTGACTCGACAGCACCTAACAACAACAACAACAACACTGGTATCTGAAATACCAGTGGCATTACTTTCAGCATCACAGCAACATGCAGGCCCCCACAGCACAACAAGCTGACAGACATGTGAGAGAGACACAGAGGACCAAGCACAAAGAGCATGAGTTCAAAAGGAAAGGCAAAATCTTCCATACTGACAGAGAGCAGACCTGTGTTTGCTTGGGGCTGGGATAGGAGGGGGGCTGCCTGCAGATGGAAATGAGGGGACTTTCAGAGAGGACGCAAATGCCCCATGGCTTGATGGTCGTGATGAATTGATGGGCACATGTATTTGTCAAAACTTATCAATCTGTACACCTGAATGCATTCATTTGATTTTGTGTAAATCATACCTTAGTAAATTTTATTTTAAAAAATTGTCAGCAGATTTAACAAACGGTACTAACCATATCCTGAACAGTAAGTTTAAAGGGGCAGTAAAGGTATTGATATTCACATCATAGGGTCCTTTAGTTGTTAAAGGCAAATTCTAATTAGACTTTGAGCTTCATGGTTTCTAGAGCAAGAAGGGAATTGAATTTGCCCATGTGTATCTCTGCAGGACAGATGTTCTCACCTTCACTTCAATATGGGAGGCTGTGCTTTAGGGAGATAGCAAATATGCTGCTCAGGATTACAGTAAACACTCCCCAATACTGTGCCATCTAATGGAAGAAGGACATGGTAATCCACTCTTGAGGCAATCCCGAAACAATCAGCCATTAAAAACCCTATGAGGGTTGCTATGAGTTGTACATGACTTGACCTCACCTACCAATCAACCAGTATGTGCCAGCAACTGTGCATTTCATGAATAATTTTACCTACTCTATGAATAATTATACCAGTTTCTGGAGTATACTGTGTGGTTTCAATACATATTTAATGAGTTAGGATCAAATTAAAAAATTTAGCATAGCCATCACTTCAAACATTTCCATCATTTCTTTGTGGTGAGGACATTCAAATTCTTCTCTTGTGTTTATTTTGAAATATGTTGTTGTTGTTATTAGGTGCCATCGAGTTGGATGCAACATGTAGCAACCCTATGTACAACAGAAGCAAACACTCCCCAATACTGTGCCATCGAACCCAGGACCTCCGAGACTGGAGAGCAGCACTCTATCAAGTGAGCTAAATCCTAGCCCCAGCACATACTAGGGTATTTGGTCAGCAAATGTGCAGAGCTAACCTAGGTCTGTGAGATACCCACATCCACCTCCTCTTTATGCTGTTCCTTATACTGGGCAGTGAGTGATGCATATAAATACAATTCTAACAAACAGGTTCAAGCAAGATCGCTGTCCTTAGCAGGAGCCAAGGGGCATGAGGCTGAATGTGGAGGCACCACCACCAACATCATATGATCTGCTTGGATTCCCTACTCTAAGCCAGGTTTCCAAACTCAGCACCATTGACACATTGGACTGGAAAAGACTGTGCTGTCAGAGAGGTTGTCTTTTGCACTGTAGGAAGTTTAGCAACATCTCTGGTCTCTACCTGCTAGATGCTGGTGACCCCTAACCCCACTTGGGATAACCAAATAGGTTTTCAGGCACATATATGTCCCAGGGGGTGAGTGGTATAAAATCATTCCCACTTAAGAACCATGTCCTTAGCCCCCCGTGGTTACCCATCATGCATAGGGTGTGGTCTTCACTCTTCAGCATGGCTTAAAGGCTGTGCATGCTGGCCTCTGCCTCTAGCCTTTTCCTCCACCCCTACCCCATTCTCCTCCTTCCATTACACAGCCCAACAATGACAGCCCACCAGCCACCTGCTCATTCTTTGAGCACCCCGCTCCTTCCTGCTCCATACCTTTGTGCCCGCCATTCTCTTTCTCAGAATGCCCTCTCTTATTGCCTCTACCTTTTGCCACCTAATTTCTACTTAATGCTCAAAACTCAATATGGGAATTACTTCTTTTGATGGTTGCCTTTTATTATGAACCCTTGGGCACTCTTTGATTTTCTGATCACGAGCAAGCATTGTGTTGGCTTGCACAACAACAATCAAAAGTTGCCTTTAGAAAGCCTTTAGACTGTCTCTGGGATTGCCATTTTATGACTCTGTCCTCCCTCCGCCCCCAGTTTTCTTTTTCTTTCACTGTACTTGTTACTCTGTGAGTAACCACTGGTCTGTGGGCCTCTTCCTTTTACCAGGGAGCTCTTTGCCGTGAGTGGGCTGGTCATAGTCACTCCTGTGCAGTCAGGACCAGTGGAGTCCTGGCCCAGAGAGGGTCTTGGGAAGACCCAGGACACAGACCCCCTCTTAGGATGATCACACACACACAAAGCCCCAGGCCAGGTTGATGTCTGTGTATGAAGCAGGTAAAGGGGGACACTGCTTTGGTGGGTAGACACTCTGCCCAAATGCAGAAGCAGGGGTCTAGTGAGCTCTCTGGATTCCTTTCTGCCCCTGTTCCTTAGGGACATTGGACCACTAGCCTTGGATAGGAACCCAAGAGAATTTTACTAATAAATCGTGTGATAGACCAAATGAATCACCAGTAAAACATGGCTTAGAACAAAGAGATTTATTTGTTTTCTTGCTGCATGGCTAATGGATGTTAACTTAAGTTACTATCCAGTCACGGGAAAAGTGCCATCAGCTGGGAAGGGAGCAAGTGAATGCACAGAGAAAGACACAGCCGAGGGCTGTACTTGGCAGAGATTAAATTGGAGGGTCAGCAGGGGATACTGTCTAGCATCCTGGGAAAATGCTTTGGAAGCCCTCAAACTCTGAACACTTTTGCCAGTGACCCCAGGCAAGGCTCTGCTAGGGACTCAAGAGGAGAAAGGTCAGCTGGCCACAGCAGATCTGCCCAGGGGCCTTGATTGAAATTCACAGCCAATCCACCCTGGGCTGATTCTGCTGTGTGATCATATTTTGCTCTATTGCCAAAGGGTATATCCAGGACCCCTTCCATCCATCCGGACAGCAGCTAGAACAGTGTTCCCCACTGGGGCTCTGTTGACCTGGGAGAGAGAAGTGATTGTTATGAGGGACTTTACCACACATTGTAAGATATTTGGTCCCTATTAAAAGCTAGCAATACTTCTCCCCACAGTCATTGTGACAACCCAAAATACTCCCTTTAGGCATCCAAATATGTCTTAGGGCAGCCAAGTTTGTCAGAGTGAGGTCCTCTTATGGTACCTGTCTAAGGAAATGACAATCACAGGTCATCATGGGAGAACATAAAGGTCCTATGAGGGTCGGTTGGTTGTTTTGGGGAGGGGGCAGTGGATTCTTGCAATGTTGTCTTTTAAGCCTTCAAACTCTAAGCACTCACTCCCTGGGGTGACATTTATAAAAGACCAGAGGTCAACCAACCTCACCCAAATCCACAAGCCAAATCTAGCCCACCACCTGGTTTTGTAAATGAGGTTCTGTTGGTGCACAGCTATGCTCATTCACTTGTTTATTTTGTCTGTTTTCCTGCCTCAGTGGCAGAATTGAGTACCCACAACAGAGACCATAAGGGCTGCAGAGCTGAAAGCATCTCTGATGTGGCCCTTTAGAGAAAAGGTTTGCTGATTCCTGACATGAGCAATCGTTTGGGAAAATTATGTGGCTGGGCAGATCTTTCATAATGTTCCCAGAACGGGTAAGGATTCTCTTGCTCAGGAAGGCAGGATCACATGGGAAGCAGGAGAACAAAGATGTCCATGTGTTTGTCTGTGAGGAGGGGCTCAGCCCTGTCTCCAGTCCCAAGCATCCATGCAACCTGAGGGAGCTAGACATCTCAGGGGAATCCAGAAGTCTCAGGGGTCCACACCTGGGCGTAATTGCATCCTGGGTCAGTCCTTTTCCCAGAGAGACCTCAACTGACCAGTATTCCATTGTTGTTGTTGTTGTTGTTAGGTGCTGTCCAGTCAGTGTCCGACTCATAGCAATCCTATGTACAAGAGGTGAAGCATTATTGTCAGTGCTTCTCTGCTGTCCATAGTGTTTTCAATGGCAGATTGATTTTTGGGAGTGGGTTGCCAGGTCCTTCCCCTAAGCCTACAGTATCTAGTGTTCTTAGGTGGTCTCCCATCCAAATACTAACCAGGCCTGACCCTGCTTAGGTTCTGAGATCTGATGGGATCAGAAGCCACAGTGATACAGCTGCAGGAAAGATTCCATAGTATAATCTAAACTATCAATTCAAAATGACTTAAGAATATATTTGGGAAAGTAAGTCTACAGCAAGTGCATTGAGTTTCTCCTTGCCTAGTGTGGTGTGGAGAAAAGTGAAAGATTTTCCTGTAGTAACATGGAGATAGGAAGCTTCTCTCCAAGATTCCTGCAGCCCTAGAAAGGCATAAGATAGTTGGGAGAGTTGGCCAGCGCTACTAAGATTCACTGCCAAGTTGAAGAGGCTACCAGTGGTTTCTGACCCTAGAAGTCAGGTGGGAATGTGGGCGTCTCAGCAGATACCTGCTTAGGTGGAGAGAGATGTAGAAGGACTAGAATTTCCCCTCCTATGATGCCTTCCCCTTTGAAGCACTATGTCTTGTCCCAGATAGACACATCTTGATGGGGTTAAGGGCCTTGCTGAGTTTTAGAGGAGTGGATAAGTTTGGTTATTTTAAAAACAAGTTGATTATGCTGTACATCTAAGATTGTGGATTAGAGGTCATACCTGTGAAAACTCATTACCCATATTTCCTTTGCACCCCCCTGGGCCAGGTTCTGTACGTGCACCAAGGACCTAGAAATGAAACAGAGAAGACCCCCTGCCCTCCAGGAGCTCTTAAGGGAGACATGGAGGAAACCAAATCTGATCTCCCTGCTGTGCGGAGGGATAGATAATCTGCTCAGGGGCATTTTTATGTGTGTCTGCCCATTTTGTTAGAGAAGAGCAGGGTGCGGAAAGATGAAACTGAAGGGACCTCAGATGCCACTGGGGGGGTGTCACTAGAAGGTTTTAAAGCAAGAGTTACATGTACATGATTGTGTTTTAGGCCCTCTGAAGCATTTGGAGTCTCCCCTGGGGGCAGGGAGACCAGTGAGTGGATTAGTGCAATGGGCTTGGAAAAAGTAGGGAGGTCAGATCAAGGACAAGGCAGTAGGGACATAGAGGAGAAGCCAACATAAGAAAGATGCATATCTGGTTGACTAGATGGGGTCTAATGGCTTGCCACCCTGGAAAAAAGTGTTTCCAGGCCAGGTTTTGAAAAGTACTTCTGTCCCCGCTGTGGATTTTATAACTGTACTTTGAATGTTGCCTTCAAGTCGAACTTCATATTGTGATGTCTTTGTAAAGACAAGGAAAAAATGTGCAAAAGAGTGTTATTTTATATAACCATAATGGACTTGATTCAATCAACAGGCATAGAAGCTTATCTTTGCCCGGCACTTCACAGTTTACAAGCGACTTTAACGTGGATGATCTGTGAGTTAGGGATCTTTCACTGGAAGATAAAGAACATGAGGTGTGGTGAGGTCAAGTGACAGCCATCAATTTGATGAGAATTTCTCTCCCTTTTGAAATCATTTGCTTTTAAGTTTTCTTTGACTTCCAATCCAGTTCTCTCCCTTCCCAAGCTGAAGATTTTATTAATAATTATAAGAGAAACAGGAGAGAAAAGGAATGGAAGGATGAAAGGGAGGAAAGGAAAAGGCATTGCACCTCTCAGCCTATAGAACTTGGAGAACTTCCTTCTGTACTGTGCCCATCTCCTCAGTGAGGCAAATCTTAAAAGATTGAAATGTGGAGTCGGATAAACTTGGTTTGAACTTCGTGTCCTCACTCATCTAGATCTCTGACCTTGGGCAAATAACTTAACCTCTTTTTACCCCATTTTCCTCATTCATCAAGAGTTTGGGTGCACTTAAGTTTGTGCATGAGATTGTTGTGAGATGAGATGCTGTGACTCATGGACAATTCTAGGTACTTAGTGCTTCATACATGTTAAGAGTACTTAGATTTCATGTTTCTATCATTTGCATTCTGTCCATAACTCACATCTGATCTTGGAGGGGAAGGACCTGCTCCTGACCCACCCTGAGTCCCAGGCACTGGGACAGGTCCCATCACCAGTGAATATCATTTCTGGGCATGGTTTTCACTCTCAGACAGGTCCTAACTATCAGCATTTGGTCCTGAGTCCTGACCCTCCCTCATCACAGACTCTTCCTCAACTTAGGCCACACTGTCCAGTTCTCAGGTCCAGGGTCCCAGTCTGTGTTTTTAGTTCCTTCTCTACCTAACCGTGACCAGGGTACTCTTCTAAATATTAATTGTGTGAGTGATCTTAGGTTAAAACTTAGTCTTTTCGTGTCATAACATTACATTAACAGTACTTTAGAGGTATAGTGTTTTAGAGCAGTGGTTTTAGCACAGGATAATTTTGCCCCCCAACCCTACCCTCAGTGGGACATTTGGCAATGCCCAGAGATATTTTGGCTTATCTGTGCTGGTGTGTGGTTGCTGCTTGTGGTATCTAGTGAGTATAGGCTAGGGATGCTGAGATATTTTTCACTGCACAGGGCAAACCCACAGAGCAAAGAACTGTCAGGTACAAGCTGACAATAGTGCTGGTGTTGAGAAACCTGTAGTTAGAGGTCTGCTGTGAAGTTTAAATGCTACAATGCGTAGCATAGTAGACCTCACAAATACCACCAGTATTATCTCTTACATTCCTGCCTATCAAATAGGTCTTATTCATTTATCCATTCAACCAATATTTAACAAGCATCTGTCATGTGCCACCAGGCATAGTTCTGAGTTCATTACTCTAATGAACAAGATAAATAAGTCTTGACTCTGATAGTGGTTTCCCTCCTGGTGGGCATGGGGTAGACAAATTAAAACACAAATAAGCAAACAAAGAAACTCTAGATCTAAATAAAAGGCTCTGTGATGGTTACCCGTCATTGTCAACTTGATTAGATTAAGAGATTCCTTAGATTGTTGTTGTTGTTAGATGTCATTGAGTAGGTCTGACTCATAGTAACCCTATGTACAACAGAATGAAGCACTCCCCAATTCTGTGCCAGGCACACAATCTTATTTATATTTAAGCCCATTGTTGCAGGCATTGTGTCAATCCATCTAGTTGAGGGTTTTCCGTTTTTTCATTGACTTGCCACTCTCCCAAACATGATGTCCTTCTCTGAGGGATTGGTCCCTTTTGACTTGTTGTTGTTGTTGTTAGGTGCCGTCGAGTTGAGTCTGACTCATAGCAACCCTATGTACAGCAGATCGAAACACTTCCCAATTTTGTACCAGGCACACAATCTTATTTATGTTTAAGACCATTGTTGTAGACACTCTGTCAATCCATCTGGTGGAGGGTTTTCCTCTTTTGTGTTACCTGCCACTCTCCCAAATATGATGTCTTTCTCTAGGGATTGACTTCTCCTAACTACATGCCCAAAATATGTAAGACGCAGTCTGGCCATTCTTGCTTCCAAGGAGCACTCTGGTTGCACTTCTTCTAGGACAGATCTGTTGGTTCTTTTGGCAGTCCATGGTATATTCAATAGACGTCTCCAGCACCATAATTCAAAAGCAACAATTCTTTTCCTGTTTCCCTCATTCAATGTCCAGCTTTCACAAACATATGATACAGCTGAATGCCTTGGATTAGTGCACCACATCTATACACTTGTCCATGAAAGTGTTTCCAGAGAGGACTGACAAGTCCAGCCTCAACGGAGGAAGTGACCCACACTGAAGGTGATCTGGTGTGATCCCCTGGGCAGGGGATCCATAAAGAGGAAATGAGGAGAAAGGAAGCCAGTGTGCATGTGGGATAGGCTTACAAACTGTTCCACAGCACAGCGACTCTCTCCACCCCTTCGGTCCCATTGCCTCTATCCATGGACAACCAACAACAGTCCCCTCAACTTCCATGTGGATCAACATCAGACTTTCCTGGGTGCTTCCACATCTTAGCATTGGAGATGCTTCCGGTTTCCAGCTCTTGGACTAAGTGGCCACCAGTTTCTCTATAGTCCCAGCTAACAAACTAACTTGCTCCATCATGTGAGGTCATATCTATCTATCTATCTATCTATCTATCTATCTATCTATCTCTCTATCTAGTTCCTTTAGAGAACCCTGACTAAGATAGGCTCTGCAGATATGATGGTGCTAGGAAGTTATTTTAAAGGAGAAATCAGACCAGCCCTCTCCATGGAAGGGACACATAGTGAGACTGAATGTTAAGAGAGAGTGCCACAAAGATCAAGGGCAAGGCCATCCCAGGCAGAAAGGTCAGCTGGGCAGAGATGGAGTATTGATAATGGCTTGAGAGTGTGTGAAAACAGCAAGGAAGCCAGTATGAGGAGCATGGTGGGCCCAGGGGAGCTCCCTTAGATATAGTTGGGGAGAGAGAGGTAGGGGTCCAGGGGTTTAGGACTGGGCATATCAATAAGGAGATTGGATTTTACTTTAAAGGTTGTAAAATATTCAGAGTTCTAAATAAGAGAGTAAAATAATCTCATTTTCTTTTTTGGTGGCTGTATGGAAAATGGTTTGAAGAAGGCAAGAGTAGAGATGGCAAGACTAGAAAGGAGACTCATAGTTGTCCAACCAAGAGGTGAAGCTCAGCCTAGGACAGTGGCAGTGGATGAGAGGGAATTGGGTGCAATGAGAGAATGTTTTGGTGATAGAGCTGATGGGTAGTACTCATGGATTAAATGTGCAAGATGAAGAGAGTTAAACCAAGGCTAACACCTTGACATGAGCAGTTAGGTTTATGGTGAGATCTAAAAGATACATGATGGATGAGTTAGGGAAGGGCAGTGTGATGGTTCATCTTGCCTATCAACTTGACTAGATTAAGAAGCACCTAGGATACTAGTGCCTGCAGCTGTACCACTGTGGTGACCGATCCCACCAGATCTCAGAAGCTAAGCAGGGTCGGGCCTAGTGAGTACTTGGATGGGAGACCACCTGGGAACACCAGATGCTGCAGGCTTGGGAGAAGAACCCAGCAACCCCCTCCCAAAAATCAATCTGCCATTGAAAACCCTATGAACATCAGCGAAGCACTGACAATAGTGTTTCGCCTGTTGTACATAGGGTTGCTATGAGTCGGACACGACTTAACGGCACCTAACAACAACAAACAACAAGGAGACTAGTAAAACACACTTCTGTGTGTGTCTGTGATGTGTTCCCAGGGAAGAATGTGGGAAGCATCCAATAAACTGGGGGCCCTGATGGAACAAAAGGGGAAGAAGGGGAAAGATCACAAGTGCAGGCATTATCTTTTTCTGTTTCTTAGCTGCCTTAAGGCAAAAAACTTTGCTTCACTAAACCCTTCCATCATGATGTTCTGCCTCACCACAGCCCAGAAACAACAGAGCCACCTGACCATGGACTGGACCCTCTGAAATTGTGAACCAAAATAAACCTTCCCTCCTTTAAAAATTACTTCTTTCAGCAACAACAATAGCAGCAACATCAACAACAAAGTGTCTAACACAGGCAGTTTGAGACAATATTAATTTTAGTTTTGTATTGGATGTTAATGTGGAGATTTCTAACAGATGGTCTAGTGGCCTACAGAGAGGCCAGAGCTGAAACTAGAGACCTCAGAGTGATTGGTGCTAGGTCATGTATTAGTCAACCAACTAAAGCACACTTATAGGAAGAAATATTTATTGGCTTATGGTTAGAGGATTTTAGTCCATAGAGGTGGACAAGATGGGTGGCAGGGCAGTCATGGCAGGGACTGTGGCACAGGATCTTAAATCTTGGAGACCAGGAAGCACAGAGCAGTACCAGGGCTCCAGGTGAAAACCTCCGAAGATCCACCAAGCCACCTCCACAAAGCTAGAATTTTGCCTGCCAGAATTCCGTAACTTCCCAGGAGAGTGCCACCAGCTGGGGACCAAACATTCACACACATGATCTTTGGGGGGCATTTAAATTCAAAACATAACAGATGATATTTAAAGGTAGAGAGTTGAAGTATCCAGGGAAAGTGAGTCCCCAGTGGGTCTAGAGGAGAGCCCTATGGTGTTCCTCATCGTCTTTGGAGGCCTGGAAAGGGAGAAACCAGCCAAGAGACTAAGAAGGAGCAGCCAGGCAGGGAAGAGGACAAGAGAATAAAGTATTCTTGATAAATGTGTTCATGACATGATAGGAAGTTGGAAAGAGGAAACGGTGGGAAACTGCTTTATAACACACAAATATCATAGCTTCAAATCTCACGAGAGAAGGAGATAGGGCCAAATCCTGAAAACCAAGCCCTTAAACCAAAGTGCCCAACTAGAAGAAGGTGACAGGGCCTAGCATCCTGGTGCTTTACCACGTGTGATCCTCTTGCAAAATAGATAGGATTATCATTCCATTTTATAGATGGGAAAAGTGAGGTCCAACAGGTGAAGCTATGTGCTTCATGTCTATACGTTGGACTTCCTTGAGAGCTTGGTCGTAGGTTCTTTCCTCTTTGTATGTAATTATGCTGGATGGTCTTATTCAGTTCCAAGGTTTAAAATAGCATGTTAGGCTAACAGTCCCAAAAGTTCGATCTTCCATTCAAGCCTCTTCCCTGAATTATAGATAATTTCTTCCTTATAGTCTCTCTCCTAAGATGTCTTCCAAATGTCTGTCCAAAACTGAACTCCTAAGCCCCTCTACCCAGAACATACCTTTCTTTCCAGCTTTTTCCTCCTAGTCTTTTCCCTGTTGGGAAATAGCACCAAATGTTCTCAAATGTGTTATTTCAGACATCTTTCTACTTTTAGCCCTCAAAACTCATCCATCACTGACACTCATTTCTTTTGCATTTCTCTTGAATACGCTGGTATCTCTTCACCATTACTATCACCCCCAACCCCACCCAAATGGCCACTGCCTGTCTTCTGGGTAAACTCAGTAGCTTCCTGAATCAGCTACTTTCCTCTTCACTGTGACCAAATACCTGACAAAAACAACTTAAGGGAGGAAAGGTTTATTTAGGCTCATAAATCTTTGGTTTCAGAGGGTTCAGTCCACCCTGATGGGGAAGGCATGGTGGAGCAGCTCACATCACAGCAGACAAGAAGAAGATAGAGGGAACAAAGGAAGCAGCACGGGCACGACATAGTCCCAAGGACACAGACCCAGTGACCTATATCTTCCAATTAGACCTCTCCTCCTAGGGTTTCCAGAACCTCCCAAAAATAGCACCACCAACCAGGGACTGAGCCCCCAAGACATGAACCTTTTGGAGGAACACTTCATATCCTGACCATAATACCTTCTAAGAGTTCTCCCAGATTTCATTCTCATCCCCTACCCATTACCAGCAGCCCGAGTTATATCTAAAGATAAAAAGTAAAATTGATGTCATTGTTTTGTCTTAAAAACATCCTACCTTCAATTCTTTTTTAAGACGAAAGTCCAACAGTCTTTATGGCCTACCTGACTCATGTCCTGTCTGGTCCTACCTCCCTTACCACCTTCATCCCATGCCACTTCCCCCCTTCTCCTGGGGAATCTTTTCCAGTCACCCTCTTTCATTTCATGGTCATGCCAAACTCCTCCTGCATCTAGGCCTTTGCTTATGGAATGTTGCCCTGACTGCTCTTCCTGTGGCTGGCTATATATCCTTCAGAATTTCTCTCAAACCTCTTTAGAGAAGCATTTTCTCACTGCCTTCCCAATGGGTGGTCCACTTCTACTATAGTTTGGATATATTTTAAGTGTATCCCCAAAAGGCTCATGTGTTGGAGGTCTGGTCCTCAGTAGGGTGATATTGAGAGGTGGATATTTAGAAGGTGGAGCCTAGTGAGAGGTCACTTGGGACACTGCCCTTGAAAAGGATTAGGATGGTTCTCATGGGCCCTGCGTTACTTCTCACAAAAGTGGGTTGTTACAAAAGGTCCTCTTCTCTTACTCTAGCTTCCGGTCTTGAGATACGGTCTCTCCCTCCCACATTCATTCCTGCCTACCATCCCCCATGGGTCCTCACCAGAGCCAAAGTAATGCCCTTGATGATCTAGATAAACCTCTTTTCTTTATAAAGTACTCAGTCTCAGAGATTTCCCTATAATAACAGAAAATAGACTAATATATATTCCTGTTAGTTTTTTTGTGATGACACCATTGTACTATTCCAATCTATAATTACACATTTATTTGTTGACTTAGTTATTGTCAACCTCCCTTAATACCAGACTGTAAATTCCATGAGAACCGGGATTTTCATTTTTCAGTGTTGCTCACCACTAAATCTTGTGTACCTTGCACTGTACCCAGCACATAATATCTGTTCAGCGACAGTCACTGAATGTTGAGTGAGTGCAGTGGAGAGCAAAGCAGAGATGAAGATGATTAGGATGTCTACATGACATCGCACACTGTTGCTCTATTATATTTTGCACTCCAGCTCCTTTGAAAAGAAGTACTCTAGTCTTTACAAATAATCCTTTGAGCCTGGGTAGCCTGCTTGGTGCAAGAATTTCCTCCTGGTATTGCCTATCTGTTCAGTCCCTTCACAGACGGCCTGTGCTTGAGGTTCTGAGCTCTAGAATACCTTCTGGCATTTTCTGCTCAGTGAGCCCATCCATTCCCATTTACTTCAGAGGAGCAAAGCATATAAATTGCACAGGCCTTCTTGCAGTTTTCTGTGGGAGGACACATGCTTGGCCAGGGATTCATCTGGCTGCCTCTGCAAAGGGTGGCTGGGGAGCTCCGAAGGGGTTGCTTTCGCTGCACAGTTTGACATTACTCTGGCAGAACAGGGAGGCTGGGCAGCTGCCAGTCCTAGATGACTCTGGGGACAGTAAGAATAGTTGGATTGGAAGAGCCTGGGCTCCAGAACACAACACACAACCATGCACTGCAGGATCCAGCCTTTATTCTGCTTACAGCCTAGCAGTAAGGACCCGGCAGGGTTGTCCATGAACTATAGTCAGTGTGGGCCAGATGGGATGTTCACTGCCTGGAGAAGTGTCCATAGATAGGTGGAGGTCCTGCTGAATCAGGTTACCTTGGGAGACTTGTGAGAGTTAAGTGGGTACCAAAGTTCCAGACAACCTCTGGGCAGAAGGAGAAGATTCTGAGATCACAAAAAGATCTTGGGTTTTGGACTCAGAAAGGCCTATGTTAAAGTCTTGATTCCTCCCTTTTCTGGATGAATGTGATTGTACAAGCCATACTATCTCTGTGAGCCTTGGTTTTCTCAACTACAAAGTCAGGAGAAGCACCTTGATTACAGAAGGTGTAATAATGATTGGGTTCAGTGAATGGAAAACAAGAACCCAGATTAGATACCTGTCCTTAGAAGGATCTCAGTCATTGGCAGCTACTTATATAACAAGGACATGGACTGCACCTCATGCAAAACCAGTGATGGTGACCAGAGCTAGGCTCTTGGAAATAATAAGGTTATGAGGAATGAGAGGCTTTTCCTGGGATCACTTTTATGCACCCAGTCCCAGACTTGTCAGTAGCATCTTGGCCAAGAGGGAGGAAGGACCTTGGATACCCCAGAGGTGCAGCTGAATCCCTGGACTAGTGCCTTCTCTGGGCTCTACTAGGTGGGGGTTGAGTGTGGGATGGCTAGTAAAAGTATTGACTTAACCTAGGTCTGCTGTGATGGTCAGGAGAAGCTGTAAGGAATAGGGGGTCCACATTTGGAGGATCCTATTTAGTTTCATATTGTATTTTCTTTCAGTAAATCTGCATAGAGTCACTTCAATATGCTGAGCTCTTTATTAGGAGCTACTTTGGAGGTGCTCACACACATTCATCCTTTTCCTTTGCATTGACTCATAGAAATTTGCAATGTATCTGCTCTGTGTGGGGCCCATGTGGATGCCAGGAATACAGGAGATAATAGGTACATCGCTGGCTCCTGGGGAGACCAGGGTCTGGTGTGGGATGGGACTAGTGAGAGGGAAGCTACAGCAGACTCCTCAGAAACAATCTCCTGGGCTTGCTGGGCCAGCTCTGTCACAGCAATGTCACAGCAATAAGCTGTCCTGTCATCTTGATAGCCTCACTTCCCCCATGGCACTGTTGTGAGCGTTGAGTATAAAGGGTTTAGGTAATGCCTAGGTAATATTAGGCTCTTGGTAAATTCTCAGAAAATGTAAGTGATAGTGATGATGGCGGTAGTGGTGGTGGTGGTGGTAATGGCAGTGATGATGGTGGTATGATGGTGATGGTGGTATGATGGTGATGGTGATGGCAGTGATGGTACCAGTGGTGATGATGGTGATGGTGGTGATGATGGTGATGGTGGTGGTGATGGTGATATGATGGTGATGGCAGTGATGGTACCAGTGGTGATGATGGTGATGGTGGTGATGATGGTGATGGTGGTGGTGATGGTGATATGATGGTGATGGCAGTGATGGTACCAATGGTGATGATGGTGATGGTGGTGATGATGGTGGTGATGGTCATGGTGGTGGCAGCAATGGCGATGTTGATGATGGTGTTATTGTTAGGTGCTGTCGAGTCAGTGTGCGACTCATAGCGACCCTATGTACAACAGGGAAAAGACTATTGTTAGTATTCCTCTGCCATTCATAGGGTTTTCAATGGCTGGTTGTTTTTTGGGAGTGGGTTGATGATGGTGAGGATAATAATGGTGGTGATGATGGTAGTGATGGTGGTGGTGGTGATGATGGTGATAATGATGGGGTGGTGGTAATGATAATGGTGGGCAGAGGGAGACAAGTATAAAATTGTGGGGACAGGGCAGTAGGAAAGGCAACCCAGAGAAGACCTTACAGTCCTGTCTTTCTTAGCAGATGAATAAGGGATCCCCAAATGGACAAGGTGGGAAGGGGCAGCCCGGGCAAAGAGAACAGCATGTGTGCAAAGCCATGGAGGCATGACGTGGCTGCCGTGACTAGTTGTGGAAAGATTCTTGACTCAACCATGGCTTCCTTTTGCTGCATAAAGGAAGGATCTGCCTTTAAATTGAAACCTTCCAGGTTGGACCACATTCCCTGAGTCCCCCACAAAAGGACAGATTTCTGAAAGATTGGCTCCCCCATAGCTTGAAGCTCACCTTCTGTCCTTCCCTTAGACCGGGAAGTTGGACTCATCTCTAGCAAATATTTATGTTAGAGTATTTGGAGACCGCACAAGATTTGCAGATATTTTCATAATCTCTTTCACGGTTTACACAGTATGCCACCTGCCTCTATCTCCTAAAAAGGAAAGGCAGATTTTAAATAAAACGGGTTGGAGCGAGGGAAGGAAAGTCATGCAGGGCCTCATCTGACAAAGGCTCGTGGCTGAGACGATGGGAACGGAGCCGCTGCTGAAATGGGAGAGTAAGCTTTAGGTATATGAATGCCCTGTTTTACAGCCTCATGGGCACTTCCACATGCATTTTATAAGCCCCACAAAAACCCAACAGGAAGGGAGTGTTTACTCTGTGCTGCAAATGGGGAGGCAGAAGGCTGGGGGACCTACTCAAGCACAAACAACCAGTGCATGGCACAGTGATAACTGGCAGATTTATCTCTGAGGATGAGGAAGAGGCAGCACTGCAAAAGTCTACTTTACAGAAAGTCGCACAATTTTCCAGTTTTAGTAAGTTACTTTACTAAAAGCGTACATAAACCCCAGCATTGTACATGTAACCAGCCTGTTCTCCTGTGCTACCCAAGGGAGGTTCAGGGGTAGCAGGTTCCAGATTTCAGCCTTACACCTACCCTTCCTTGTTCCTTAACTCCATTTTTCTGATCCTATCCTCCTGCTGGGTATTATCAGAGAAGCCTTGAAGCCACAAAGTGGCAGAGACATGGAAATGATACAGCCGGAGGTCCTGGATCACCAGGTGGAGAGGCATGGCTAGAATGGCATTAAATGGGTGGATTTTGCACATAAATAAACTAAGTCATCATCCAAGGCCATAAACAGAATGGGAAGCACTGATAGGCCTTGAAACTGAGTCAGATAGGCTCCAAAGCCTGTGCTCTAGGTCACTCTGTTGAGTTGCTCCATTTCAGCTCATGGTCCATGCTGGATGCACAAGGGCCACAAACAAATGCATTGGACACACTCCTCAGACCCCTCTGGGGCTTCCAGGATCTCTATTGTTCTTATGTGCCATTGAGTCATGTCCAATTCATAGCGAACCTCATAGGATTTTCAATGGCTGATTGTTTCGGGATTGCTTTGGGAGTGGATTGCCATGTCTTTCCCCCATTCTAGGATCTCTGAGGGGTCAATAAACATGGATGTGAAAGAATATCCAGAGGATGTAATGCATGAGGCAGGAAGATGAGGGAAATTGATGGCTGTGCAGAACTTTGAATGCCGTGCTAAGGGTTTATATTTTATCCCAAAGTCAAAAGGAGAACCTGAAGATTTTTAAATAAGACAGACCTGGATGAATAATATGTGGGGAACTTCAAAGTAAAGAGCAGTTCATTTGGAGCAAGGAAGAAGAGCCTGGAAGCCCATGGATATTAGAGATTGGGGGTTGAAAACACCTTGTTAATTTCATGAGTGAAGGCCAGAGCAGCTTGGCACAGATGAAAGCGAATTCTAGGGTGGGTGTGGCACAGGCTGTATCTTGATCTTCTCTTGAACATGGCATCCTCTGCCCTCCATATGCTTGTTTGATGGGAAACCTCAAAAAGGAAGCCTGAATTCCTTTGAAGCAGCAAAAAAGGGAAGAGAAATGGGAAGGACACATGAGAATGCAATTTCTAATAAGAATTTTTATTTTATGTTCTAAAGTCTTTGGGAGAAAGGAGGAATTGAAAGTCAGGTTTTGGCATTTGGTTCTCTTTATCTTTCTAAATGTCCCTATGAAAACTCTTTTAATCTGCATTTGATTTATGTAGTTCCAGAGAGAGGATATTTAATTTTATTTTGTTTTTCTGTGATAAGAGTCTCTCTCTGTTCCCTGTGCTGGTCTCCGACTCATGAGCTCAAGTGATCTTTCCACATCAGCCTCCTGAATAGCTGGGTCTACAGGCATGCGTCCCCTGCACCAGGATTATATTGGTTATGCCAGCTGCATGTTGGGAGCTGGGCTTCTCCTGGTGACAGCCCACTGCCTGTCAGGCACCCATTAGTGGCCTTGGTCTACATCTTACTTGGGTAGGAGTAGGCAGTGGAGTGAGCTGGCAGTTCTGCCCCCAGAGGGCTCAAATCCAGGGTCCTGGCTGGACTGAGGGGGAAGTTTCCTTGCAGCAGGCAAAGCCATAGGACCGTGGAGGGGTTGTCAGTGTGGTTTAAGGGGGCAACTAGAGGGTGGGTCAAGAGATGTGGAAACAAGCAGCATACAAGCAGGGAAACTCACCACCAAGAACCATCAACCATGCATCAGAGCCAGAAAAGTTGAGCAGAGATAAGTCACAGAGTGAATGGGCTAGGTCGGGGTTCAAAGCAGGGGCCATGGGCTATGAAAGAGCTCTGGAGGCCCATCTTCCATGTTATGTCAGCCAGCTACTGCAGCATAAAAATCACCCTGAGCACAATGGCTTAATATAGTGCCTACAGATGTACATTTGTACATCATTAAAGGGAATACCTTCTGAGAAATGCATTGTGTGGCAACTTCATCTTTGTGTGAACATGATAGAATGTACTTACACAAACCTGGGTGGTTTATCTACTACACACCCAGACTATTTGAGATGTATATATGTCATACACACACACACCCCACATAGACTCTTGGTCCTAGGGCCAGGATGAATAGAGCAAGATTCAGGTGAGTGCAAGAGAAACTCCCGCTATCAAGAGTATCAAGAGATGTGGTACACACAAGATGCATGAGGCTGATGCCAGTCTAACATGGTATATGGTTTTACAGTAAGCTTATTTTTAGTAAGTCCAAGGTGTATCCTCTAAAATAGTGATCAAGAAGTATAATACAGTAAATATATACACCAGTAAAAGGCAATAGAAACTTCTCAGCTCCATTATAATCTATGGGCCCACCATGGTATATGCAGCCTCTCATTGACCAAAATGTTGCCATATAGAGCATGAATGGCCTCCTTTTGTCTCCTGTGCCTGTGGATGGGATGCAGGTGGGCTAATCTAGACTGGAGTTGGCTAGGGTGGCTCTGTCCAAGTCTCCTTCAGCCTCCCAAGACCAGCAGGTTAACTTGGACATGTTCTTCTCATGGCGGTGGTAAGGGTGAGAACAGAAAACATATTCAGTGCACAGGCGCTCTTGAAATTCCAGATTGTATCACTTCTACTAACAACCCATTGGCCAAATATGACATAACTAAGCCAACCATTAAAGGAATGGGGAAGGACCTCTTCCTTAAGTGAGAGACTGCAGAGTCATAAGGCAGACATTGTGGATTTAGGGAACGGTGAAGACTCAAGGCCACTTTACCAAAGTGGTCTCAGATAGGACCCCGGGTTAGATGCCTGATGGACTTCCAATAAAACGACAAATGACATCTATTGTGTTCTTTTTGTCTGTCTCTGTATTAGTTTACCTTGGTTATTTTTTGGGATTTGACTGAGAGCTTCCTCTAAAGTTCTTTTTCTGTGTTTTCATATCAGTGTCATTTCTGACATATCTGTGAATAAGTGGGGTCCACTAAGGATGAAAGAAGTCAACACTTGGCCCTTTAGCTCAGAGGTGTATTGCTGAGGAATGAGTTTCAGCCAAGCGCATGCCAGTCACCCATCCTGCCTGCAGATCCCCAGAAATGTCCCAGTCATTCGAGTGTGTATTCAGTCACTCCCTAGCTGGCTCTGCAACCATTTGCAGTCACCTTCTCTGTTACAGCACTGTTCTGGAGGCTGGAGGCACAGCAAGCAAAAGGCATAGCTCCGGCTCTCATGCAGTATGCATTCTGGTTCAGGAAGCCAAAAATAAACAAAAATATATGCACACAGTCATCTCAAATTGTAATGTTGTTGTTGTTAGGTAACATCAAGTTGTTATCTGACTCATAGTGACCCTGTGTAGAACAGGTGAAACACTATTGTCAGTGCTTCTCTGCTATTCAGGGTTTTCAATGGTGGATTGATTTTTGGGAATGGGTTGCCTGGTCCGTTTCCCAAGCCTACGGCACCTGGTGTTCCCAGGCGGTCTCCCATCCAAGTACTAACCAGGCCCGACCCTGCTTAGCTTCCGAGATCTAAGAGGATCAGATGCCACAGGGCTATAGCTACAGGCCAAATTGTGATATGTGCTATGAATTAAGAAATGAGACAAACATAGAGCTATGATAGCAAGTATATTTGTGTCCACAGAGGTTTATAGGATGGGGCTGCTTTACATGAAGGGCAGGGCTGGGCTCCACATAAGACACTGGAGCTGTGATTTGAAGGAAGCAAAAGGAGCTGGCCAGGGGCAAAGCCCAGTGAAGACCATTCCACACAAAAGCACTAGTGAGTTGGGGAATCCCTGGTAGGGGCTTAGACCATTTTCTGTTGCTGTAACAAAATGCCACAGGCAGTTAGTTTGTAAAGAGTTGAGGTATATTTTGGCGCAATTCTGAGGCTTGGAAGCCCATGAGCATGAGACTGTTTAGCTTCTAGTGAGGGTCTTGTGCTGTATTATACCATGGCCAAGGGCAAGAGAGACAGACAAAAATGAATGTATTTTTACAGTAATCCATTCTCATTAGAAAAAACTCCACATCCAGGAGAATGAATTTAGACTTGCAAGAACATTAATCTATTCATGAAGCCAGAGCCCTCATGACCTACACATCTCCTATTAGGCTTCACCTCCCAACACTTACACACTGGGAAATATGGTTCTGACATGTGAACTTTGGGGGCATGTTAAAATTATAGCATGGACTGCAGCCAGCAGTTTGGATATTCTTCTAAGCATAATAGGATACATTTTAGAAGTTGTTACATGGCGATGAGGCATGGTCTTATTAACATTTGAAAGGCAGTGACTATTGGGTTGAAAATGGTTGAGCAGTCACTTGAGTGGAACCCGAGGTGGCCAGCTACAAGACTGCTATGGCAATCCAGGTGAATTATTTAAGGCAACTCCAAAATTTCGGTGGCTTAACACAAAAGTCTAATTCACAGTCGTGGGAAGTCTGTTCCATGCAGTAATTTAGGGCTCAAGCTGATGCAGCTTCTGTTGTTTCCAATTTGTTGCTTCCAAGACATTGAACTTCCCAGCCATTACTAATTTTGGTGGACAGTTAACTGTCTCTGCTGCAAGCTGCCTTTCCGATGACAAGATGTCCATGCCCTCCCTTCTTCCTACAGAGAGCATGTGGTCCTCTCCTACAAGAACACCAGAACTCCAGGGTGGAGGGTTGTGCAGCTCTCTCCCACACGCCTAGGTACAGATCTGCTTGGTCTATTGGCCCATAGTTTATAAATGAGTTGATTTTCTTTCTCCCCTAATCCCCACATAGGAGAGGAGAGGCAAGATAAAACACAGCAGTCACTGATCTGTAGCAATGATGAAACGCTGCTGATGGGAGTTTCATGATCCCTGTGCTCCATCAGTGAGAGCAGGACCCTGTTTAAAGTCTGAATCCACTAGCTGGGAAGCATTCCGTTATCCACTTTTCCCTGCGTCCATTTTTCTCTGCAGAGGCTCCTCCTGGGTGGTCGTCCTTGCCCATTCGTCTCCTTGGTCATATCTGAAATGGGTGTCGAGAAGAACATACTTCTTGGTGACTGCGCACCTTTTCAGTCTATATCCTGGCTGTGCCATAAGGAAGCCCAGGTTAGTGTTATAAAGATCAAATATTCGACATTCGCTTTTTGTTTATTTTTGGTCTAGCTTTATGGTTTCTTTGTCATATAATACTTTGAACGAAATAGTAGGTTTCTAATCTACTTGCTTCCAATCAGTTCCATGTCCCAGAAACATGCCCAGAGTATTTTTATAAATGTAATCCATGATCCTGATTTATTTCAGTGTTTCCTCACCTTTCTTCTTCCTTTTCTTGACTTACTAGAAGCTACCTTGAAGTCTTCAAGATTGAGTATTACATTAGACAGCAACTTACCCAAAACAAAATGTCACAGGCTGAGTGGCTTAAATTATAGAAATTTACTTTCCCACACTTCTGAAGGCTCTCTGTCTGAGATAAAGGGGTCAGCAGAGTGGTTTCTCCTTAAGTCTCTCTCCTTGGCTTGCAAATGACCACCTTGACACCATGTCCTCACATGACTATTCCTCTGTGCACATGTACCTCGGTTTCTTTTCTGCCTCGGATAATGACATCAGTTGTGCTGAAGTAGGTTCTCATTCATATGTTCTCATTTAACCTTACCTTGTTAAAGGCCTGGTCTCCAAATACAGTCACCTTGGGGATGAGGGCTGCAGAGAATGTGGAGACTGCATTCTTTATCTTTTCTCTGCTCTTATTTTCCTTGCTTATAGAAGAAAGTGGATATGATCATTGATTTTTTTTTAACTTTTTAGTGCAGACCCATCATCATTTCCCCCTATAGAACACCAAGAAGCATTTAGTAGGCATAAATGTTGTTGTTAAGTGCTGTGGAGTCAGGTATGACTCATAGAGACCCTATGTACAACAGAACAAGAAACTCCTCAACACTCTGCAATGCCCAGCACTATGCCACTGCTTCTCTGCTATTCATAGGGTTTTCAATGGCTGATTGTTTTTCAGCAATGCTTGGGGAGTGGATTGCCATGTCCTTCTCCCATTTTTGTGGTGCTGGGAATTGAACGCAGGGCCTCAGAGAGTGCAAAGCAGCACTCCACCAACTGAGCTAAACACCAGCCCCTAAAACATAAATAATAGAAGTCAGATAATACAGTCACAAATATGAAAGGAGAACCAGGAGAGTGTAGTGCCAAGGAATTGAAAAGGAGACAGACCCCAGGAAGAAACACCATCAAGCCCTCCTTGGCTTCTTGCTGAGAAACAAGAATGGCATAGGATGGAAGGGAGAAGGCAGAGCATCACAGGCTGAGTTGAGCTGAGGCTTAAGCATTGGAGCTCCCCAGTTTCTGGAAGCACTTCCCAACAGGTGGTTCTAGGCCCCCTGGTGGTAGGGAGCTGATTTTCGTGGTATGCGTAGAGGGCTAAGGAAGGTCCACATAGCATGTCTGGGTTTATTCTGTGTTCTGAAATCCCATTTCTAATGCAGACTCTACAATCAAATACAGTAGAGAACTGGAGAGACTTAGGGGTAAGGCAGAGACTTTAGGGAACCAAAGACAAGGCTGGGAATTCTTTTAGCATTTATCTGATTCAGTGTGTGAAGTGTGAAGATACCTTTGAGGATAGGAGCTGGGGGACCTGGGCCCAAGTTTCTTACTATAAAGTCTTTCTCAATGATCTTCAAAGGCAGATGGCCAACTTGAGCACTTAAGATTTGTGCTTCCCTCCCTCACGGTGTTTAGTTGTTGCTAGGAAGTGTCTGCCAGGCCATTGGCTACATTTCCCTGCCCTCTTCATTCTGAGAGGGCCATGCAAGTAGTCCGGGCAGAGTGAAATATGAGTAGGTTGATTGATAATAGCGATTGATATTCTTCCATTAAGCAGATGTGAAATTTGACATACTATGATAACATTCTTTCATAAAGTTTCTTTATGGAACTATGGAACTATTCCTCCTATTGCTGATGACCTTGGGTTATGAGTATTGAGATAGTGTCTTCATAAGAAGCAAGTGGAATTAATTATAAGGGAAATGCCTAAAGGAGCATAGGTAGCAAAATTGCAAAGTGACATAAAAATAAGATTTTCATTATGGGTAGCCATGAGAGCTTGGAGAGTTTTGTTACAGCAACTAATATTACTCCCCTGAAAAATACAAGTGATGCTTCTTTTTTATTTTTGATAATGGTATAAGCTGCCTTAAAATGTTCATATAAAAAATAATAGTTGGAAAATATGACCTTGATGACAGAAATGATACTAGAGATCACATGATAGAATTTTGTCAGACCAATAATGTTTTCATTCCAAATACATTTTTTCACCAACATAAATGGCAACTATACACATGGAATTCACCAGATGGAACATACAGGAATCAAATTGACTATGCTTTTGGAAAGAGAAGATAGAAAGTTTCAAAATCAAAAGTCAGAACAATACCAGGTGATTATTGTGGTTGAGACAATCAATGCTCACATGCAGATTCAAATTGAAACTAAAGAAAATTAGAACAAGTGTACAAGAGCCAACCTTGAGTATGACCTTGACTATATCGCACCTGTGTTCAGACACTACCTCAAGAACATATTTGATGCATTAGAAACTAAGGATTGAAGACCAAATGAGTTGTAGCATGACTTCAAAGACATCATTCATGATGAAAACAAAAGGTTATCAAAAAGGCAAGAAAAAAGAAAAGACCAGATTACATGTCAAAAGACACTCTGAAACATGCCCTTGAATATCAACTAGCTAAAGTAAAAGGAATGGGAGAAGGACCAGGCAATCCACTCCCAAGGCAATCCCAAAACAGTCTGCCATTGAAAACCCTATGAGGGTCGCTATAAGTCGGACATGACTCGACGGCACCTAACAACAACAACAACAAAGTAAAAGGAAGATATGATGAAGTCAAAGAACTAAACAGAATATTTCAAAGAGAATATCACATAACGACATATGCAAAGAACTGGAGATGGAAAACCAAAAGGGAAGAACATGCTCTGTTTTCTCAAGCTTAAGTAATTGAAGAAAAAATTCAAACCTTGAGTGGCAATAGTGAAGGATTCTACAGAGAAGAAATTAAGCAGCGCAGGAAATATCAAAAGAAGATGGAAGAAATATACAGTCATTATACCAAAAAATTGGTTGATGACCAACCATTCCAAGAGGTGGCATATGATCAGGAACCAATGGTACTGAAGGAAAAAGTGGAAGCTGCCTTGAAGGAATTGCTGAAACACAAGGCTCCAGGAACTGATGGAATACCAATAGAGATGTTTCAACAAACAGATGCAGCACTGGAGGTGCTCACTTGTTTATGCCAAGTCAGCTATCTTGCCGACTGATTGGAAGAGATCCATAGCTATGCCTATTCCCAAGAAAGGGGATCCAACCAAATGTAGAAATTATCAGACAATATCATTAATACCATGCACAAGCAAAATTTTGCTAAAGATCATTTAGAAGTGACTGCAGCAGTTTATAGACAGGGAACTGCCAGAAAACCAAGCCAGATTCAGAAGAGGGTATAGAACCAGGGACATCATTGCTGATGTCAGATGAATATTAGCCCAAAGCAGAGAATACCAGAAAGATGTCTATCTATAGTTTATTTTCTATGCAAAGGCATATGACTGTGTAGATCCCAACAACTTTTGGAAAACATTGTGAATAATGCAAAAACTAGAGCATTTAATTGTACTCATGAGGAATCTGTACATGGATCAGGAGGCAGTCATTCAAACAGAACAAGGAAACATTGCCTGTTTTAATGTCAAGAAAGGTGTGCATCAGGGCTGTATCCTTTCATCATACCTCCACCATCTCTGTGCTGAGCAAATGATCTGAGAATCAGAATTTATGAAGAAGAACATAGCATCTTAATTGGAGGAAGACATATTAACAACCTGGCTCATGCAGATGACACAACTATGAATCCTGAAAATGAAGAGGATTTGAAACATTTACTGATTAAAATAAAAGAACACAGCTTTCAGTATGGATTGTGCCTCAACATCAACAAAACAAAAATCCTTACAACTGGATCAGTACACAGCATCATGATAAGTGGAGAAAAGATTGAGGTTGTCTAAGATTTTACTTTACTTGGTTCTATAATCAAAACCTGTGGAAGCACCAGTCAAGAAATCAAAAGATGAATTGCATTGGGAAAAGCTGTTTCAAAAGACCTGTTGAACAGTAAAGATGTCTCATTGAAGAGAAGGTGTGCCTGACTCATGTCATGGTATTTTTCAGTTGCTTTATGTGGTTGTGAAAGCTTGATATTTAATAAAAAAGAAGAAGAATTGATGTTTTTGAACTATGGTACTGGACACATATACTGAATATACCACAGACTGCCAAAAGAACCAGCAGTTCCATCTGAGAAAAGTGCAATCCAAATGCTCCTTGGAAGCAAGAATGGCTAGACTGTGTCTTATGTATTTTGGACATGTTGTCAGAAGGAACCAATCCTTGGAGAAGGACATCGTGTTTGGGAGAGTGGTGAGTCAATGAATAAAGGAAGAATCTCAACTAGATGGATTGACAAAGTGGCTACAACAGTGAGCTTAGACATAAAAAAGATTGTGTGCCTGGCTCGGTGTTGGGGAGTGTTTCATTCTGTTGCACATATGGTTGCTATGAGCTGGACCTGACTTGATGGCACCTAGCAACCATATATTGAAAGAATACAATTAAAGGCACCATTTAAATGGTTAAAACTACAACTACTATGTGTAAGAGATGTGTGAAGAAAAGCGTAATGAACTGAAAAGGAAGCAAAATTGCTACAAGCCTGGTTTTGGAGTGCCAGTAAAATAGGCAACAATGCAGTGAAAGGAAATAGATATATTCAGTTTGAATCATTTGTTTGAACTGCTTGTCTAGCTCTCTTGAAATCTGAGTTGGTGGCCCTTCATGGTAGGCAAGCACATAGACCTTGGATGGCTCTAGGGAAGTGGAACTCAATCAGAGAATAGGGCAAAGAGCTAAGGAATATGATTCTCTTCCCCCACAGAGAGCTATTACTGTCTTCTTGCCACTTACCACTTTTGCTTCTCCCCTTCCCACTCTTCCTCTCAACTCCTACTTCCACCAACTCCAGGAGTCTGAAAGCCCAAGTCATTTCTCACCTCAGCTTTATGCTCCCAACACTCAGAAAGGGCGTCATCTCCTTCTGCTTGCACGGGTCCAGCTCATCAGAGAGATCCTGAGTCATGATCACAGTACAGCCCTCCAGGGACCATGTATGCAGCTGCAAAGCAATAAATACCTCCTGGGTATTTTCTCCAGATGAGGTGAAGATCCAGAAGAAATAGGTTTATAAGGAAGAATGAAAGCTTAAGTGAAAGAAAAAAAGAGTATTAAAAGAGGAAACAAGGAAAGAGAAGAAGAAGGGAAGGAGAGAAGAGAAATATACAGCCTAAGCTGCATAGTCTAATGATACCTACTGCCCAAATCCCTAAACATGTCTAGTATACATCCTAAAATGTTATTTACCTAATTCATGTTGAGTAGCCCTTATCCAAAATACTTAGAAACATGAGAATTTCAAAATTTTGGGTATTCTCAATTTTGGAATTTTTGCATACACATAATGAGATATCTTGCTGGTAAGACCTGAGTCTAAACATAAAATTCATTTATGTTTCATATAGACTTTATACATATATTGTTGTTACAATGTCTGAAGGGAGTTTTGTGAAATATTTTTGATGCACTTATGTTTTCACTGTGACCCATTGCACGAGATCAAGCGTGAAATTTTCTGCTTGTGGTACCATGTTGACTCTCAAAAAATTTCAGATTTCACAGCAGTTAGAATTTTGGATTTTCAGATTAAGGATGATCAACCTATATATCAAATAGAATAATGAGAAGACCAGGTGGTTTAGAGTCAAGACAGATCCAAGTTAAAATTTCAGTCCCATTATTTATTCCCCATAAGTTGCCCCCTGTCTTCAGGTCTCAATTTTCTTATCTCCACAATGGAAGTAAAAATCCTGACCTTACAGTGTCATCATGTGTCATCATGATCCTATGCACAGAAGCCTGGCACATCGCAGGGCTCTGGGCTGCACCATGACGATAGCACAGGGTGGGGAAAACACACCCAATGAGAAACACGGGAGCTGTACTGACTAGCTATGAGTGTTTGCCTGGTACATATATTATAAATTTTTTGCAGACTCTGGGCTGCACCATAACAATAGCACAATGCAGGGAAAACATACCAAATGAGAACCATGGGAGCTGTACTAACTAGCTACATATGTTTGCCTGGTACATATAAATTTTTTGCAGAATAATATGGATATTTTAAAAGTGCTTCAAGTCTGGCTACTTGCATCTGACTTACTCAGAGGCCTATGGTTCTTGATAATAATAAGAGAGCTACTTTTTTCCCTAGGCATTTTGCTATTAGTATGATCTTTGTTCACCACAATTTATAGATAATATCTCATTTAGTTCTCTAAGCTGCCCCATACAGGGAGTATTATTCCTATTTTACAGATTAATATATTGAGGCTTATAAAGGTTAAGTAACTTGTCCAAGGCCACACATCTAGGAAATGGTGAAGCTGGGTGCCCAATGACAGGATTATAAAGCCTTTGGTCAGAGCCAGTGCTGCATTTGTCTCCCTAGCCGAATTTCCTGCGCTCTTGTCCCCTACCTTGTCCTTCTCCTCCCCCACTTCACTAGATCATCATGCACCTGTCCTGGAGAAGTCAGTTTCTTACCAGGCCTCTATGGTCCATCAGAATTATTTGCCATTCATGTTAAAGATGCCTCCTATCTGGCATCCTCCCCACCTCGCTACTGATGAGCTAATCCCAGGCCTCCCACCTTAGACTCTTTCTCCTCTGACCCTTCTACCCCGAAGTAGGAAATGCCCCTCCATCTTATCGCAAAAGGTGTGCTTTTAACAAGGAACATGAACAGGCATTTCTCCAACGAAGATGTACAAATGGCCAACAAACAAGAAAAGATGTTCAATACCACTAGGGGCATCATTAGGGAAATGCAATCCAAAACCCCAGTGAGATGCCGCCTCAGATCCTGCTGGGACAGCTACTATCAAAACCACCGAAAAAGTGAATGGTGTTGAGGTTGTGGAGAATTTAGAACTCTTAGGCCTTGCCCGTGGGACTCTAAAGATGGTGTAGCTGCTGCAGGAAACAGGACAGTGGTTCTTCAAGAAATTTAAACATAGAATTATCACATGATCCAGCATTTCTGTGTCTGGGTGTATATGCAAGAGAACCAAAACAGAGTTTTGAAGACATACTCTTATGTCCTTGTTCATAGAGTATTATTCAAAATAGTTAAGATGTGGAAGCGGTCCAAGTGTCCACCTGTAGATGAGCAGATAAGAAAAATGTGGCATATACATACAGAACATATGAATGTGAATATCACACATATGAAGGATACATTTGCATATATATGTGTATACACACACATATGAGTTTTATCAACCTTAAAAGAAAACATATTCTGCTATATGTTACCAGGTGTATGACCTTAAGGACATTTGTCTAGTGAAATGATCTGGTCATGAAAAGACAAATACTATATGATTCCACTTTTATGAGGTGCCAGAGCAGAGCATTAGAAAGGTGGCCTCCAGGGGCTGGAGGGAAGGAGGAAATGGGAAGTTACTGCTTAACGGCTGCAGAGCTTTAGTTTTGCCAGATTAAAAGAGCTCTGGAGATGGATGGTGGTGCCAGTTGCATGATAAAAATGCTCTTAATGTCATTGAACTGGGCACTTGAAAATGATAAAAATGGTAAATTTTATGTTACATGTACTTCACCACAATAAAAATATGGGGAAAAGCCAGGTGCCATGTTGCATGGCTGTAATCCCAGCAACACAGGAAGCTGAGGCAGGAGGATTGCAAGTTCAAGGCCAGGGGTGGCCTGCACAACTTAGTAAGACTTTGCCTCAAAATAAAAAATAAAAATGGAGCTGAGAAGTTAATTAATATGATTTAACACATCAACAGACTCCAGGACAGAAATCATATAATCAATCTCAGTCGATGTAGAAAAAGATTTCAACAAGGTTCAGCATTCCTTCATGATAAAAGCCCTGAGGAGACTGGGAATAGAAGGAGTATACCTCAGCATTATAAAGTCCACATATGACAAACATAGACCAGCATTACATGAAATGGGAAAACTATAAGCATTCTTTCTAAGATCAGGAACAAGACAAGGATGTCCACTCTCTCTTCTCTTATTCAATATAGTGATTGGAATTCTGGTCAGAGCAAAAAGGCAAAAGAAGAAATAGAAAGGACATAAATAGGGAACAAAGAGGTTAAATTGTCCCTATTTGCAGATCATCCTGTACATAAAGGACCCTAAAAATTCTACTAGAAAACTCTTAGAGCTAATTAGCTCCTTCAGTAAATTAGCAGGATACAAAATTAACACTCAAGAATCAGTAGCATTTCTATATACCAATAATGAACAGGAAGAGAAAAAAATCAAAAATGTCATTTCCATTCACAATAGCCCACGGAAAAAAGTATCAAATATTTAGGAATTAATTTAACCAAAGATCCTAAAGACCTCTACAATGCAGACTTCAAAACGTTAAAGAAAGAAATTGAAGAAGACACTAGAAGATGAAGACACCTCCCTTGCTAATGGATTGGAAGAACTAATGTGAAAAATGGCTATGCTACCAAAAGTAATCTATAGATTCAATGCAATTCTCATCAAGATCCCAATGAAATACTTCACAGAAATAGAAAAGACAATTCTAAAATTCATATAAAAGCACACACACGCGCACACACACACACACACACACACACACACCCTCTTATATACCCAAAACAATCCTAAGCAGCAAAAGTGGTGCAGGATGTTTGGTGCTGGCACAAAAACAGACATGAAGATCAATGGAACAGAATAGAAGACCCAGATATACACCCATACAGCTATAGCCACCTGATCATTGACAAAGGAACCAAAGGCTTACATTGGAGAAAATGTAGTCTTTCTGACAAATAGTACTGGGAAAACTGAATATCCATATCTAGAAGAATGAAAGTAGGTCTGTATCTCATGATCTGTATGAAAATAAACTAAAAAATGGATCAGAGATCTTAACACAACGCTGGAAACTTTGAAACCAGTGGAAGTAAATATTGGGAACACTCTCCAACACAGAGACATATTGTTGTTCTTATTGTTAGGCCACTGAGTCAGTGTCTGACTCATAGTGACCCTACATACAACAGGTGAAACAGTATTGTTAGTGCTTCTGTGTTTTCACTCTCTAACACAAAGGCATAGGCAGGACTTTCTTAATGAGAAAGCAGCCCAGGAAACTGCACCAAGAACTGACAAATAGGACGACATAAAATTAAAAAGCTTTTGCACAGCAAAGGAAACAATGGAGAATCCACAAAATGAGAGAAAATCTTTGTGTTCTACTCATCTGACAGAGGACTAATAACTAGGATATACAAAGAACTCAGGAAATTAAGCAGTAAAGTAACAAATAACTCAATAAATAAGTGGGCAATAGAACTATACAGAGTGTTCTCAAAAGAGGAAATACAAATGGCCAATAAATATATGAAAAAAAGTTCAGTATTCCTAGCTTTAGGAAAATGCAAATCAAAGCTACACAGAAATTCCATCTCACTGCAGTTAGAATGACCAAGATCAACAAAACAGTCAAGAACAAATGTTGGCAAGAAGAAAAGGAATCCTTTTACACTTCTGTTTAAATTGTAAATTAGTTCAGTCATTGTGGAAATCAGTATAGAGTTTCCTCAGAAAACTAAAAATAGAACAACCATATAATCCAACTATACCATTCTTGGAATATACCCAAACGAGGATAAGTCATCATATCACTGGGACACTTGCACTTCCATGTTTATTGCAGCTCTCTTCACAATTTTAAGGGTATGGAATCAGCCCAGATGTCCATCAACAGACGATAAGATCAAAAATGTGGTGTATCTACACAATGGAATATCATTCAGTACTAAAGAAGAATGAAATTGTGTCACTTGCAGCAAAATGGATGGAACTGGAGATCATTTTAAGCAAAATAACCCAGACTCAAAAAGGCAAATACCACATCTTCTCACTCATGCAGAAGCTAGATCTACAACATATATATATATATATATATATATATATATATATATATGATTATGCATGTATATATAAATAAATGTACTTACCTAAGATTGGAAAATAAAAGGGGACCCAATACGAGGTGAGAGAGACTAGTGGAAAGGGAAAGACATGGGGAAGGTGGGAGGAGGAAGGGGAACAACATAGCAGGGTAGAGAGGGAGAGAACAGTACAAAATACAGGATGTAACTCTATGAAAATCCCGTAACAAATCCCATTATACTGTATACAATAAAAAAGCATAGCATATCTCATAAATGTCTACAATTACTGATACATCAATAGTGAAGAAGTTTTTGTGATTGTTTTAAGAGATGAAAGTGTTAACAACCTGGTTTTAATAATTGCATAGTATATGTTGTTTTTGTTAGGTGCTGTTGAGTCAGTGTCCTATATACACGAACTGAGTTATCACTCTGTACCCCATAAATCCCCCACATATCTGTCAGATTGTTGTGTTCTGGGAGTTTTCACGTTGCTATGATGCTGAAAGGGGGGCTGGGATTTAGCTCAGTTGGTAGAGCGCTACACTGCAGTCTCTGAGGTCCCGAGTTCAATTCCCAGCACCACAAAAATGGGATAAAGACCTGGCAATCCACTCCCAAGGCAATCCCGAAATAATCAGCCATTGAAAACCCTATGAGGGTTGCTATGAGTCAGATACCGACTCATTGGCACCCAACAGCAACAACAACATGATGCTGAAAGCTATGCCACTGGTATCTCAGATACCCGCAGGGCCACCCATGGCGAATGGGTTTCAGCTGAGCTTCCAGACTAAGACAGACTAGGGCAAAAGTCCTGGCAGCCCGCTCCTGAAACAATTGTTGTTGTTAGGTGCAGTGGAGTCAGTCTGACTCACAGTGAGTGACCCTCATAGAGTTTTCAATGGCTGATTGCCCCAAACAATTAAACATTGAAAATCCTATGAATAGTAGAGAAGCACTGTCAAATATAGTGCCAGAAAATGAGCCCCCCAGGCGAGAAGGCATTCAAGAACTGACTGGGGAAAAGCTGTCTCTTGAAAGTAGAGTTGACTGTAATAATAGGAATGGAGTAAATCCCCTGGGACCTCCTGTTGCTAATGTGGCATGATTCAAAATGAGAAGAAACACAGTGACTGCAACAAAAGGCTGAAACAAAAAAGATCCTGTGTATGGCACAGCATTGGGGAGTGCTTTGTTCTGTTATACATAGGGTTGCTATGAGTCAGCCCCAACTCTATGGGCACCTAACAATAAACAACACCCCATAAATATGTGTAATTAAAATGCTAATAAAAAAATAGGGTGAGGATTCAACTCAGTGGTAGAGCCCTTGCCTAGCATGTGCAAGGCCCTTGGTTTAACCCTCCAGTACGAAAGAAAGAAAGAAAGAAACAAACAGAGAGAGGGCGGGAGGGAAAAGAAAAGAAAGAGGAAGGGAACAGAGGGGAGGGGAGGGGAGGGAAAGGAAAGGAAAGGAAGGAAGGGAGGGAAAGAAAGAGAGAAAAAGAAAAGAAAAGAAAGAAAAAAGTGGATATCTGCCTTTCAGATATGCAAGCTTTTATTGCTGATTCTCTTTTCAGAAATATAGCTTATTTAGCATGCTGTTTTGACAATTAAAGCTTACACTTAATCTGTCTTGTTTGTGAAATCTTGAATCCTCTGAAGCCTGAGGAGGGAAAATGCCATCCTATGATCATTTCATTATGTAACACTTCATATAGCACCCAGGAGGAACTGGCTCCAGGAGAAAGATAAAAATACATCCTGAGATACAAAACCAAAGCAAAACAAACAAGACAACAACAACAAAAACCCTGCTGCTGTCTGCTTTTTCACTATGACTTCAAATCCAGATGGGCAAAAGTGACTAAGGAAAAAAAAAAAAATCCTGGCAGAGTTGAATGTGAACTTGAATCACAACCAAGCAATACCAACATTAATAGCATAGCACACAAGTGGATGTCTTAGATTCTGTCACCCAAGTGCCTACTATTCCAAATGACTTCCCCACATAGTCTAGACTCTGTGTTTAGGCGTGTGAAGGTCGTTTTTAGTCCTCTTTCTCTCTTTCGTGCCAAAAGGATTCTAGACTAGCTTGGCTTGGAAGCTGTCTTCCACTTTTTTCCTCCGCTGTGCAAACAGCCTTAGAAGACACAGAAAGTCAGGCACAAGCTGGTTTGGGGGACTTCAGAGAGGGTCAGAAATGTGTCTGTATTTAGGGGGGATGCTATTCGTGTATGAGATAACCAGAGAGGGGTGGGAGAGAGGGAGAAAGAAAGACAGGGAGATTAAGCTGTATTCTAACATTGGAATGAATGGCACAGCCTAGCCACAGTTAGGGGGTTCCCGCTCTTGGGGGTCCTGTCTAAACACTGCTTTGTTGGTCTTTTTCATTGCTTCTTGTGCTGAGTGTTCATGACCCACTGAACCACGGTTATGTTTACACAGCCAAAAGGCTGGAAAGGACTCAGTTTTGTAGAATGTATTCTACAAAAATAATGGCTATGCTTGCTTCTGAGAGGTGTGTATGAGTATGTGCATGTGTATGTGTGCGCGCGTGCGTGTGTGTGCCTACTGTCATTTACTATAATAGATTCAGAAGTGAATGACTATGAATAAAACACAATTCCACCATCCCGAAGTTAAAAATCTTGAGGACCAGACCAGGGCGTGGAAACAGGTCACTATATTTCAGGAGTTGCTAACTCAGCCCCCACAGGAACTGGGTGGGTTATTGTAAGGGGATAAAATGAACTGAGGGTGACGACCTGCTAATCAGAACACAAGTGCTCCCTGGAACAGGGCAGCCAGGAACTCAGCTTGGCTGGATCTTTGCCATGTGAGAAAGCAGTTCAGGATGGCCAGATATTCTGGTTCTTCAAAAGCACCCTAAATGTGAGTTTGGATGTGTATAAAATTTCCTAACACTAACATTTTGGCAACTAATTCCATTTTTAGAAAATCAATGCATGCAGGCTAGATATGATCGAAATGAGGACCAGGTTTAGGTAGTGCTTCTAGTAATGATCTCTGACATCATAAAATATGAAAAATAATAAAGGGATATTGAGGGTGGGGGAAGGAAAAAGAGAGGGAGGATAGGGAGAGATGTTATGGTTAGGTGCCATGGAGTTGGTACCTGACTCATAGTGACCCTAGGTACAACAGGTGAAACACTATTGTCAGTGCTTCTCTGCTATTCATAGGGTTTCAATGGGAGTTTATTTTTTTGGCAGGGAGTGGGCTGCCAGGTCCTTCTCCCAAGCCTATAGCACCTAGTATTCCCAGGTAGTCTCCCATCTAAGTAATAGCCAGGCCTGACCCTGCTTAGCTTCCAGGATCTGAGGGGATCAGAGGAGGAAGTGCTATGTCTGCAGGAGAGGGAGAGGGGGAGGAAAGGCGGAGGGGGAGAGAGAGTGTGAGAGAGAGAGAAGAGAGGAGAGAGAGAGGAGAGAGAGAAGAGAGAGGAGAGAGGAGAGAGAGAAGAGAGAGGGGCTAATTTCAGAAGGTAAGAGAATTAGGGAGAAGGAAAATGTCGTTGTCTGGATATCTGAAGTGGGTCTTGGAGATGAATTTGCCAAACATAAAAGTAAATGGAAAGGCATTTTTGGCCACAGAACAGCATGCACCAAAGCACAATGAAGTGTGCATAGGGCAGGGCAGCCATAGGGCAGAGACGGCCCCTTCCAGACACTCCAGTGCTCTCCTCTCTATGTGCTCCCCAGCACATCAGCCTGTTGTCTTTTGTTAGCCACCGAAACTCACAAGACTCCACAGGAAGGACCACACAAGACTGGGTAGAGCTGAGGTTAGGTCCGCTGGGACTTCCTAGAGGGAATTTGCAAATCTAGAGAGTGACCTGTAAGGCAGAAGGAAGGCAGCAGGATGCAGGGAGAAAGCATTCCTGAGCGTTTCCCTGACTGCAGTGCCTGGCTGGGGACAGATGTGCCTATTTTTCGAAGATGTATCTCATTTAATTTACCAACTGCCGCCAGTATCACAAATTTCCAGACACCATGGCCAGAGTAGGGGCCATGGAGAAGGTTCATATTTTCAGGAAGCAGCCCCCATGGCCACAGGGTGTGGTGGAGGCACCATCGGGCCACAGGCTAAAGGCAAGCTAGGCAGCTTCAAATATTTCACGTCCCAGAGGCTGATGTGTCTGTCTGTGCAGCGAGAGTCACAGAAGCCCTGCACTTGAAAGATGCACTCATTTCCCTAGTGCGTGCACATCAGACACAGCAGGCTTGGCCCTCTGGTAATTTGGGCGGGGAGCCCAGTAGGACCCCATGGGAGGAGCCTTTCTTGGATGCTCACCACACTGTGGAATTAGATTCCTTCCAGAGTAAGCTGAGCAAATGGACCACGCTCTGCCCACTGCCTAACGCACAAACAGCTTTGCACATTTAATTTAATTATGCAGCATTTATTGAGAGCCAGGCCCTGGGCGCTGTCCCAGGAAAACAGAGATAAATAAAATATGAGCCTTTCCTCCAAAGAGCCCCTATTCCAGTTCATTTGCTCACTGCTTTATGAGCAGAAGAGTAGATACTCGGCTGAGGTTCAGAAATCAACAGAGTCTCTTCTCCTTCTTGTGTAGGTTTTGGTGCACTCCAAAACATCCACACTAGAATACGGAGAAATTGGAATTGCTGGTGTGAATGTGAAATGGTGTATCCGCTACAGAAAACAGTGGGCAGTTCTTTAAATAACTAAAAGTAGAATTACTCTATGACCCAGAAATCCCACTTCTAGGAATGAATATAAATAGATAGATAGATAGATGGAGATATAAAATTTAAAAAATCACTTGCATACTAGTGATTATAGTAGCATTAGTCACAATTGCCAAAAGTTGGAAAACAATCCAAGAGTCCATCAATGCATGAATGGATAAACAAGGTGGTAAAGGCATACAATAAAATATTACTCAGCCTTAAAAAGGAAGGGAATTCTGATACAAGCCACATGAATATTGAGGACATGATAGTAAGGGAAATAAGCCAGGCAGAAGACAACTACTGTGTGATTCGCTTGTGTGAGGCGGTTGTTCAGACAGATGGTAGATGGTGGATTTCAGAGGCCGAGAGAGGGAGGATGAAGAGTTGCTGTTAAAGGGTTTTAGTTTTGGAGTGTTAGTTTTACAAGATGAAAAGAGTTCTAAGAGTGGATATGTGACAACGTGAATGTTCTGAACTTGAACTATGCCCTTAAAAAGATGGCTCAAATGATGAATTTTATGTTCTATGGACTTTACCAAGCTGCAAAAGAAAAAACCCAGACCTTCATACTAGACGGTGCATTGCCACCTCATGCTGAACAGTGCCCACACCTTTGCTGCCTGCTGCCCCGCCTGACTTCCACCAGGATGAAGGCCAAACTTTTGGGTGTAAAGGGTGAGGATCATTGCAGTCCTATCCAAACCGCTCCCATGGCCTCTGCTGTCCACTCCCTGCATCCATCCTCAGTGGGGACACTAATTGAACCAGGAGGCTAAGGTGTAAAAAAAGAAAGCTGTATTTCTATCAACTATTCTAACTGTGGGGCTGGGATTTAGCTCAGTTGGTAGAGTGCTGAGCTGCAGTCTCTGAGGTCCCAAGTTCAATTCCCAGCACCGAAAAAATGGGAGAAGGGCCTGGCAATCCACTCCCAAGGCAATCCCGAAACAGTCAGCCATTGAAAACCCTATGAGGGTCGCTATGAGTTGGATACTGACTCGACGGCACCCAACAACAACAACAACAACAACAACAACAATTCTAACTGTGGGGCTGGGATTTAGCTCAGTTGGTAGAGCACTGAGCTGCAGTCTCTGAGGTCCTGAATTCAATTCCTAGCACCGAAAACATGGGAGCAGGACCTGGCAATCCACTCCCTAGGCATTCCTGAAACGGTCAGCCATTGAAAACCCTATGAGGGTCGCTGTGAGTCAGACACCGACTCAACGGCACCTAACAACAACAACAATTCTAACTGTTTTCTAACTGTTGCTTAATCATGAGAAGTTGTTTGTGCTGTGTTTTTAGAACCAGACTGAGACTGTTCCAGCCAGGCGGGACACAAACGCAAACATGGCTGGTACTTAACATCTCTGTAGCTCCCAACCACAGCTCCCTGGCCTTTGCCATCTCACCTCCAACAGAAACCTGGGAGCTGGACCTACATCCATTTTATAGATGAAAAGACTGAGGCTTCTCTGGGCCCACATGGCTAAAACTGGCAGAGGCAGGGCTGGGACCCTTTTCTGTGGTCTCCAGTCTGATGCTCTTTCTTTCCTCTCTCTCAGTGGGGCTCAAACCTGAGCTACCTCAGGATCCCCTGGGGTTCTGATTCAGCAAGGTTGCTGAGCTCTACCCTAGAATTTCTGATTCCATAGTTCTGGTGTTGGAGAAGCCAGAGAATTTGCTTTTGTAACTAGTTCCCAGGAGATGCCATTGTTGCCACACCTTTGATAACCACTGGGCTGCACCAAAGCTGCTTCACCCTCTATCCAGTGGTCATCCCCAAGTGATTCAGGGATGAGCTACCTTCCGGGGCAAACACAGCAAAGGTGTTAGAGGGATTCTATATGTAACTCTGGGGCTGGGATTTAGCTCAGTTGGTAGAGTGCTGCTCTGCAGTCGCTGAGGTCCTGGGTTCAATTCCCAGCACCACAAAAATTGGGAAAAGGACGCGGCAACCCACTCCCAAGGCAATCCCAAGACAATCAGCCATTGAAAACCCTATGAGGGTCACTATGAGTCAGACATGACTTGACGTCACCTAACAACATATATAACTCTATTTCTGCTGGAATGTGGAATTGATTGAGGTATTTATCCCCTTTGTTTTTCTTAGCATGTATAAGGCCCTGGGTTGGATCTCCAGTGTTGGGGGGGAAGTTCCACTTGATTATTCATAAAGCTGCCTGGAAAGCAAGGCCTTAGAGAAGTTTCCTACAAACTGCCTTAAGTGAAATGTGACCACCCAAATTATTGATCTTCAGCTTTGCTGAGCATTGCCACACAGTGAACTGGTAAACTCACCACAGTGAGGGCCTTCTGGAAGAGAAGGCTCCCTCTCTAGGAGAAGGTATATGGAAAGCAGAAGTCAAGAGCTTTCCCTGTGGAGGGAAAGAACTTTCTCGGTTTTCTCCCAGAGAAAGAAAGCCCATAGCACAGCCAGTACTCACAGCTGGGCCTTGGTGCTCTGCTCAACATGAAAACGGTTCTTAGAGTGTCTCTGTGAGACAAGGCCACTCTGTGACCAGGATTGAGAAGGACAAAAGCAAGACCACTTTGGAAGAGTGTCTGAACACAGACAAAAGTAAGAATATTGTCCAAACCACAAAATGCCAAACACCTCCCTCCCCATTAGTACGAATGGCTGCTACATCTTGACCGCTGACCTAGCCTCCCTTGTTCTACTCTTCCCTCCCTAGAGATGACGTTTACTGAGATGCCCAGTCGTAGAATCACTCCCACTTCCAATGCACAGCAGAGCCTGGCGTCTTTACTCTCTCCCCCAAAATCATTCAACACTTGCCTCAACCCTCTAATAGGTCTTTTACAATACCCTCTTAGGGAGACATCCCTTGGTTGCCCATTGTATGCATTTG
Organism: Pedetes capensis; assembly: GCA_007922755.1. NCBI lineage: Eukaryota > Metazoa > Chordata > Mammalia > Rodentia > Pedetidae > Pedetes > Pedetes capensis. The sequence goes on from VMDO01000818.1 coordinate 241,225, forward strand.
CCTTTGTTTAATGAGTAATGAACCCAAGGTGTTTAACGACAGGTGCATTCCTAGTGGTCTCTGGAATTAGGACTTTGAAGGAATGTGGAGAGGGAGAGGATATGTGAGTGGCTGTTCCCAGGCTTTTTCTTCCCCCTCTATGGATACTCCAGGCAAAGTGAATAAGTATCACCTCCAACTGGCTGACCTAGCTGATGTTGAAAGTCTTCCATTCCTGTCCATTGGTTCCCAGTACGTGGACCTCAGATGATGGCAAATTTTCACCTTCCTCTCAGCAACTTTATTGGTTCACTTTTCATTACTATAACAAAACACTTGAGGCAGGCTGACTTTATAAAGAAAAGAGGTTTTTTGAGCTCATACTTTTGGATGTTCAAGGGCATGGTACTTGTATCAGCTTAGTTCTGGTGACAACCTTCTTGCTAACACAGTCCCAAGGTGATCTATAGCATCACATGGCAAGATACAGAAGTGTATGAGTCTGTGTCTGTGTCTGTGTGTCTGGTCTCTGTTCTTCTTATTATAAAGGCTCCAAGATTCAATCATCCCTAATCACTTTGTTGTTGTTGTTAGGTGCTGTCGAGTCGGTATCCGACTCAGAGACCCTCATAGGGTTTTCAATGGCTGTTTTGGGGTTGCCTTGGGAGTGGATTGCCAGGCCCTTCTCCCATTTTTGTGGTGCTGGGAATTGAACTCGGGACCTCAGAGACTGCAGCGCAGTGCTCTACCAACTGAGCTAAATCCCAGCCCCTAATCACTTTACTTATACCTAATCACTCCTCACACAGTGTCTGCAACAATGGACTTAAACATAAATAAGATCGTTTGCCTGGCACAGAATCGACAAGTGTTTCGATCTGCTGTACATAGGGTCGCTATGAGTCGGACTCGACTCGACGGCACCTAACAACAACAACAACAACAATCACTCCTCAGGGACCTGACCTGTAAACATGGAGGTTGGATTAGGCTTCTACTATCTTAGCACTATTAACATATGATCTTGTGGATTAAAACACACACATGAGCGTGGGGGGGACAACTATATGCAACCACAGCATCTCCTTAGCTCTCTGACGACTTCATCCTCTTCTCATCACAGCAGGGTTCCGTCATTGGCACCCAATGATCTGGGCACATCAAATTAAATGTTACAACAGCAGTGGAGTGTGAGCAGAAATGCTGATGCAACAGCCATCCTCAGGAAGACTTATTTTCCCTTCATTAGAGGAAGAAGTAAGTGAAGAAAAGGAGCCAGTGGAGGGCGGTTCACAGTGTTGGCTATGTTCAAACCACCTGTGTTGCTGGTCTCTGCCGTGGTGTGGAAATCAGCTAGGGAATCAGAAACAAGGCAAGTGCTTGGGTAGAAGGGACCTTTGTTATAGCCACTGTGTATGCACTGTCTTATGTGCCAGGCACCATTTAACCACCAGGCCTCATTTAACTCCCAGAAAACAAAATACTTTTGCAGAAGTAAACAGTCTCACTACTATTTGCTCCTCAGAAGCAGGGACTTAGGTATGCTCAGATTTCCTGGGCTCACACAATAATCTATCTGTGGCCGAATCCCATGCACCAAACTACTGCAACATGGCCTTTCACCATCCCCTGAAATCTACACTGCTTCCAATGCTCTGGCTAACTACCTAATCACTATTTTTTTTAAAGAACATTTTATTATGTTAACCAAATTTCTACTCTGCAATTAACTCTAATTACACAAGCAATTAAGTTGGGAATAAGATTATTTTGTGATTTAAAGCTATTTATGCTAACACTAGATTTTCCTCTAGTTAATTCTTATTTCCTGGTTATAATTCTTATTTAATTAACAGACTTTCTGAGTCTACTAGTGTGTTATTTGAACACCAGTTGTCCCTGTGCTCATGTACCTGAGCACATTGTATCTGCTTTGGTGGAATGAATGTCCCAAAGGAGAAAGAGAGAGAGAGAGAGAGAGAAAAAGAATCAGCTAATTCTGTTGAGCTACTTGGAAGCAAAGCTGGGCTTGAGTAATTTGTATCTGGAGAGAGAGAATAATTTTATCATGTGGAGTTTGTTAATATAATCTATAGCTTATTAAGTGCTCTATCTGATTAATGACCCCAATTGCTAGTATGAAAGCTGGGATCCCCAGCAGGGTCACTCAAGTCCTAGAATTACCTTCAGTGTAAGAGAATATCTAAGTGGAAACTAGATAGATGCACAGGCTGCATTAATTTGTTTCTGATTGGAATCATATCAACTTAGTATGACTCTGTTAACAATGGCTTTCTCATCAGCCTTTCACTCATGCCAATCACAAACCCTGATGGGATGGTGGTGAAGTTGTAGAAGTAGGTGTTGCTCAGGTTGCTGCTGTTCAAATAATCATGGGCTAAGAATAGAGAGGCTGGGATTTAGCTCAGTTGGTAGAGCACTGCGCTGCAGTCTCTGAGGTCCCAAGTTCAATTCCCAGTGCTGCAAAAATGGGAGAAGGAGCTGGCAATCCACTCCCAAGGCAATCCCGAAACAGCCATTGAAAACCCTTTGAGGGTCACTATGAGTCGGATACCAACTCGACAGCACCTAACAACAACAACAACAAGAATAGAGAAGCTGGGGTTTAGCTCAGTTGGTAGAGTGCTGCTCTGCACTCTCTGAGGACCTGGGTTCAATCCCTAGCACTGCAAGGATGGGAGAAAGACATGACAATCCACTCCTTAAGCAGGGCACCTAACAACAACAACATGAATGAAGAAAATTTTAATAAGGGTTCCTGGGGTGTAATAAGTTTGGGAAGAACTGAATTAACTAGAAGTGATCACGTTTTGAAAATTGACCTTACAAATATTATCTCATGCAACTCTTTATTTTCTCTCTTTTAAGCCTCTTCTATGTGGACCCCCTGTGATTTATCCTTTGCGTTTCTGAGACCAGGTCCTTTTGACCATCCCTCCTAAGTCCTCCTGTGGGATCTAACTAGTGTTGCTAGACATTGCAAACATTGCCTGGGAAATACTTACCCTAAAAATTAGTTTGTTGTGTATTAAAATTTAACCATGTTTCCTGTATTTTCACTTGCTAAATCTGGCAGCCCTTGCCTGACCCACTTAATCTGTTGAAGGAGAAGGTGGGTCCCTTCCAAAGCTCCCTTGTTGGTGGCCTTGCTATATTTTAAAGGATCCTAATTAAATAATAATGTGCAAAGCAATTTAAAACACAGCCTTTCAATCTTTCCAAACACGAGGACTCTTCTCTAATATATAAATATTGCAGGCTCTTACATGATAGCTGTTTGAGTTGGCAACAAATTTAACGAAAAGAATAGTTTGTATGTTTAGGGAAATGTTTCATGATAGGTGTACCTTAAAATGATGATAATTTTCCTTGACTCCTAGGGATACTGAAGTATCTATTTCTTAGGAGAAAAGAGAACAGTGAGTCATTTCTTGACTATTGAGAGAAAAAACTGTTGAGTTTCAAAAGTCTGGGATGTGTGCTCTTGAAGCCATGACCTTAACATTACTTAGTGCCAAGAGACCACATGATTAAAACCAGGAATTCCTGTTTTCTAAGGGTATTTAAGACACCCTAGGGAAAAAGTAAAACTTAGTGGAGGGAGTCTGGTTTCAAATTTGACTTATAAAGAACTTAGAAGTTGTTGCTCCCATCCTGAAAATTCAGGAAACCTCAACAAACTGAAAAATTAATTATTATTGGGAGACCCATAGAGAAATGAGGCTGCAGGACAAATGATCACCCCCAATGTAGAGAAAGACACTGACTTTAGAGTCATCAGCAAAACTGCTCACTTGGGAGAAGACACCAGTGGAGGCTGAGTTTGGAGGGATTTGAGAATAAGAAACTCTTAAGGGATGCAGTTGGTTGGCCCATCACAGGTTCATAGAACGTTACCCCCAGCGGCACCCTCACATTTGCTCAGTGAAGAAGCAGAGAGATCCCTTTGCTGCTCTGGTAGGAGCTGGGAAAGAGTTAGCACTGAGAAAGGCACCAGAGTGTTTTCCACAGCACAGGTCTACTCTTCCAGAAGGATTAGACCAGAGCCTTATGCTAACTGGGGAAGGGCACTTTCCTAACTCTAGCCCCTTCTCCCCTTCCTCTCTCACCTAAGGAGAGGGGTCAGGGGCCAAGTAACACATGTGAAGGTCACAGACCACAGCACAGATCCAGTGAAAGACTGAGATATAACCAGACTATTAAGAAAGAATGTCCCTGCTTGCCATATCCTACCACAGAACCAACCCTGATATTATACTAATGGTATATACTAATACACTAGAATATATACATATACTGGAATACACACACACACACACACACACACACACACACATACACACATACATAGAATATATATAAATATACACACTCTAGAATACTTCTTTGATTAATATGCTTAAATAGACAGTCTATAAGTACAGATGAGTAAAGTGGCATAGAAATAGAAACCCTAAGAAAGAATCAAAAGAAAATGCTAGAAATTTTAAAAAAACACTAATGGAAATGAAGAAACACTAACAGAAATGAAGAAAGCCTTTAATGTCCCATCAATGGACTAGATATGGCTGAGGAAAGAATCAGTGAGAGGTCAGCAGAACTTCCTAAACAGAAATGCAAAGAAAAAATAAGAATGATCACATAATAGACAATTCAAGAACTGTGAGACAATTTCACAAGGAACACACAGAGAAAGGAGAAGTCAAAGAGAGTGGAGGAGAACTAATGGAAGTAATAATGGCTGAGAATTTTCAAAATTACTGACAGATGCCAAATACCATATCCAGAAATCACAAAGGAGAGCAAGCAGGATAAATATCAAAACACCTATACCTGGATAGATTATATTTAAACTTCAAAAAACCCAAAGACAAAGAGGAAATATTGAAATAAACCAAGGGGCTTTTTCTCTTTTTTTCTAGCTTTTTTTTCCTCTCTTTATTGGTAAATGTTGGTGGGGTACAGGGTAATACAGCATTGGCTTTTTCCATTATGCCACAATTACATCACTTTTGGTTACATTTTTATTAACTTACAAGGTTTATGGAACCTTTTGACTACTATATAGTAAAACTCATATGCATAACTGGGTTATATTCCCCTAATTTTCCCATGTGCTCATGAAGTTGTATCATTTATATTGAGATTATCCTCTCCGCCTTTGTCCCTCTACATTGTTTCCCCTCCCTATCCCACCTTCTGCAATCTTTGCTTCCCATTGCTGGTTCTCTCCCTCCTTCTTTTTATATTGTCCCTTCTTCAGTAAGTTTAATTGTGCATTTTTATATGTCAACTTATGTATAGGATTTTTTCTTCCTTTAAGATTTAGCCCCCACATATGTGTGAGAACATATGGTATTTCTGTTTTTGAGCTTGTGTTACTTTGCTTAAGATGATGTTCTCCAGTTCCATCCATTTTGCTGCAAATAACATTATTTCTTTTTTTATTGCTAAG
>VMDO01000819.1:0-253208 GCA_007922755.1 Pedetes capensis
CAAGGACATATAGAAAAATACTATATAGTAAAAGATAGAGAAGACTTGGATGGGAAACTTAGATAGGAAGGGGGGAGGGGGGAAACATAGAGGAGGGTAAGGGGTAACCTATATGTATAATGTTTATCAAATTGCATATATGAAAATTGTCACAACGAAAAGCATGTCAAAATGAATCACACTATGATGTACATTAAAAATTTCTAATAAAAAAAAAAAAAAAAAAAAAGATGTTTCCCCTGCTCCAGGCACTTGGGGTTGTATATTAATTAAGTCATTTAATCTTTCTAATGACTCTCTGGGGCTGGGATTTAGCTCAGTTGGTAGAGCACTGTGCTGCAGTCTCTGAGGACCCGAGTTCAATTCCCACCACTGCAAAAATGGGAGAAGGACCTGGCAATCCACTCCCAAGGCAATCCCGAAACAGTCAGCCATTGAAAACCCTATGAGGGTTGCTATGAGTCTGATACCGACTCGATGGCACCTAATAACAACAACAATGACTCTCTGAGGGCATGTGGGAGGTAGAGGCTGCTCCTGTTTGCCAATGTCCCCCCCCCCCCTCCTTGGGCACACGATCGACCACATCTCCTGGTTCCCCTTGCAGCTAAGTGTGTCTGTGCAGCCCCCTTGTAACCCACAAAGCTGGACAGCGGTGCATGTGCTTTCAGAGCTTCCTCCTCTTTCTTCCTCTCTGCCTCTGGGGGACCCCAGCCATGGAGAGCCTGCAGAGACAGTGAAGACAATGGCAGGACCCACAGGCACAGCGGAGCAACAAGACAGCAAGAGCCTGGGCCCACGGCAGATTCCTGCCCACAGAGCAGGCCACTCCTTCTGGTTGCTACCGCCCTTGCACTGGAGTCTGTTGTGGTAGCTTAGCCTGCCCTGAATAAGGCCAGTGGAGGCTATGATTATTTCCCACATGATTATCACTATTCCAGAAGCAGGGAAAATTTAATTAGGCACAGGGGCAGGGGAGTAATTGCCAGGGTCACCAGGCTTGGCCAGGGTGCCCCAGGTGGTGTGGCTGTTATGCTGTCTACCGTTTGCAGGCTCCCAGGGCAGGAGAAACAAAGAGAGAGGCTACAAATGAGGTATGCAAGGGAGTCTGTGGGAGGGGCGAGGTGAGAAACAGAAGCCAAAGGGCCCCCCTGAGCTCTGTGACACCCACAGGTGTAGGAGGTGCTGGAATAGTCAGCAAAGGAGGAGGGAGACTGATGGGGGGTCCAAGGGACTGAGGTGGCTGCCCAAGAGGATGGCCACGTGGGGCCCAGGGTGTCCAGGGTGCAGTGTGTGGAGGGTGGGTGCAGATGTGAATGGCAGTTATAGGACTCGTGCATTTAGGTCTAGCCCGTGTTGGGGAGGAGGTGGCCAGAGGGGCTGAGGGGCTCACTGGAAGTCCCAGCGAGTTGCCCCCCTCTCCAGGGACAGCGTGCGGGGCAGCACACTGCTTGACTCACATCTGGAGTCCTGGAAACCCAGGGCACCGCTGCTGCCCCTAGCTCCCTTGGGCCAGCATCACCGTGTCATTATCCCAACACTCACTGGTGGGGAAATCCTGCCAGCATGTTGAAGACTGCATTAATTAATTAACCAGGCACTTCATTGAGAGTCAATGGCGTAATTGTTGTTCGTGGTGGATAAATACTAATTGAATATCAAGAACATATTTGTGCAGAAGGAATCGCTTCGGGAGGAGCCGTGCCCTTTGTCAGCCAGATGTTTGGGCTTGTGCCGGCAGCTGAGTCATTAGCGGGGCACCCCGGCATTTGGGCTGCGGTGTTCTGGCAGTAAAGTTCAGGTCGTGGGATGCCACAGCTGTACTGAGCAGATGATAAGGACGTGTTAAGTGGTGACTTAGGCAATCCTAGGTGCTCTGGGGAAGACCTTGCCTTTGAACCTTCCTGCTGCTGGTTTAATCCAGGCCAGTGGGGCAGGCAAGGGGAGCCATGGCAGGCAGCTTGGGTTTGGGCTCCCACACTCCTTGGTGCCTGGAGAAGGTGAGCATCGTCCCTGGGTTTTCCCGATTCCCAATGTTCCAGGATGACTGGTCCCACTGGGTGGAGTCTCCTGGGCTTCCAGCTCCACGACTGCCAGAGCCCTGTCATGGCAGAGAGACAGCGTGGTTAGGAACACGCTAAGAATCCTGAAGCCAGGATTCTTAGACTTGGAGCTAAGCCCAACCTCCTATGTGCTGAGAAATCTTGGGCAAGTTACTTGAGCTCTCTGTGCCTCAGTTTCTACCCTTATACAATGGAGATAATAATAGGCTTCATAATCAGTGCTGTAGATGGCCTTTACATAAATTAAGAAAAGTTCCTCTTTCCTCCTCATAGAGAGACAAATAGGTACCAGGTGCATAGCTTGATGACAAGAACATGGGCTGTCCTATCAGTAGATGTCCTTGTGCAATGTACTACCTTTCTGACAGTACATGGCAGCCCACGGTTGTTATGAGTAAACAAAATACCACTTGGTAAACACCCAGTGCCTGATTGTCATATTCTACAGTTTTCTACATGATTTTGGTGCTAACCATGTGCTGTTGGCAGCCTTTTCTAGAAGGGCTTGTAAGAGGACATTGAGAGCCAGGTGTGGTGGTACAGACCTGTAATCCTGGCACTCAGAATGTGGAGGCAGGAGGATCTCAAGTTTGAGACCATCCTGGGTTACATAGCAAGACCTATTTAAAAAAAAGTAATAGAGAATGTTGACCTGTGGCTCAAGCACACGAGAAGAGATGGCCCCTGTCATAGCACCAGCAGCAGCAGAGGCAGGGGCCCCCGTGCCCTTGGAGTAGCTGAGGGACCTTCTCTCCACCCCAATTCTAGCCTCTTCCTTACTTGGTTCTGCAGCCACCTCCCAGGTACAAAACTTGCCTCCATGGAGGCAGCCCTTGAGATGGGATTCAAATCCAATTAGGTTTCGGATGAGCAAGTAGGTGATCAGGAACACGCACTGGGAGGGGACCAAGATGTGGGGATAGAAGGTGGCCATGACCCAGGCAACTGGAGAGCAGAACCGTTGGGAGAAGGAGGCTTACCGCAACCCTACGAGGGCTGCGAAGTAAGTCCAGGTGGCCCGGCTGCTCCTGGGCTGTGCGTGGGGGCAGCGCAGACTCCAGCCCTTGGGCTCTGAGAGACTGTGGCATTTGGAAGCCATGTGGTTGGGCATGGGGAGCAGAGGTAGGGGACATGTGGATGGATTGTGGACATAACCCCTTCCCTGGCGTGGTGCTGTGCGCAACAGGCTGGGAGTGGAAGGGAAGTGGACGCTGAAGCCTGGGTCTAGACAGGCCTTGCTGCATGCCAGGGCCCTGGGGATGTCCCTCCCTCTGGGCGCTGTTCCAGCTCTGTTCGAGGGAATCGAGGCTCTGGGCCCTTCCTGCCCTCTCAGCACTGGTAAGAGGCGCAGCCACTCAGGAGAGTCTGCAGGGAGCAGCCTGTGCCTCCTGTTCGTGCCACAGCCCCAGCTCCCTCCTCATGGACCCTGGAGCCACCCCGGGGTGGGGGGAGGGCTGCCCCCTCTGCCACTCCAGGCTCCCCCTCTGCAGTGCCCACCTGGCCCACCACGGCCAGGGTGACAGCTGGGCAGGGAGGCCCTGCCTAGGCCCTTTCTTGCAAGGCCCCCAGGCTCCCAGCAGCCTGGTCCACCCTCGTCCCTGTGTTCTTGGTCAGGGTCTAGAGATCTAGTTCCCATCATGGAACTGCACCCAGATCCTCCACAGAGGATGGACGTGGAGTCTCCAGAAGCTCAAGGCTGGTGGGGGAGCCTGGCCCAGGCCTGGGGTGGCTCTGTGTGCTCCACCTTCTGGACAGGGTAGCAGGTGGTATGGTCTGAACAGCCCCCAGCAACACTCAGCAATGCCGGACAGCAGCCTGGAGCTTGAGGTGGGGTGGGGGGTGCTGGATGGGTGCGAGGGAGGCTGAGTGCTGCCCCCTCCTGGATGGACGGGGCCTGGGCCCCAACATCCAGGCAGGACCAGAGGGAGGGGTGGGAGAGGCCAGTGTGATCAGAGCTGGGAGCCACCCAGGTCTCTCTCCAAAGTCTTCATTCCTGTCTGGCTCAAGGGTAGGTGGGGGCTGCCTGAGCTCTCCTCTGCTCAAGGGCTCCGGGGTGGCCTCCTGCAGCCAGTACAGTCCCCGGGCAGGGGCTGGGGGGCTCCAGCGGGGTGGACTGGGGGCTGGGTGGCCCTGTGTGTCCATGCGCAAGAGGATGGGTGGGGAGACCAGGCTGGGGTGATGGGCCTTAGGGCGAGAGGTGTGTTAGAGTGGCCTCTAGGATTTCAGCATCTCAGACCCTACCAGCACCAACAAACCTCCCCTGGAAGCAATGACATCAGAGGTAGTCCAGGATGCCGCCCCCCACCCCGGTGCCAGATGGGCCTATTTACATGGAGGAAGCACAGCCCCATCACCTCCAGCTCCAGCTCGCCTTCTGCTTCCCCCACTCTGCTCCGCTTGGCTCCATGCGCTGCTGCCTATATTAGGAGCCACACAGATGGGAGACAGGGCCCGCCCCCACGCCCCTGTGCTCTCCTCACGTGCCCGAGCCAACCTGAGCCTCCCCTGGCTCTCTGTTCCTGCCCAGACCCCAGTGAGCAGGACGCAGGGCCAGGCTGACCTCAGGGGGACCAGCCAGAGAGAGCCACAGGAGAGGGGTACAGAGAGGCAGGGATGTGCTGGGAAACAGGGAGGAAGGAGGGGTGGAGGAGACAAAGCACAGAGACCAGGGGACCGAGGAGCAGCAAGGGGAGGGAAGGCTGAGAGGAGGTAGAGGTACAAGAAGGAAGAGTCAGGGCCTCGGGGGCTCCCAGCCTGTACAGCATCTGTGTGCAAATCAAGAAGAGGAGCCTTCTGCTGGGCACACGTCAAGGGCGCTTGTCTGAGGAAAGACACCCTTCTTCCCAGGGGACTTGGTTCCCAGTCTGAGCAGGCAGCCTGGGGAGCGGGTCGGGCCTGATCCTGGTGCTGTGAGGCCCCTGAGGACAGCTGAGGAATCAAGATCAACCCCAAGTGCTCTGCCAGGCCCTGACATCAGTTCGAGAGGCACCTAGTGGCAAGCAGATGCATCTCCCAACTGAGGACTCTGGGCTGACCTGGGCCCCAGCTTATTAGGAAACCTTGCAGCCCACAGGAGAAGACCCCGGCTGTCCCCTCAGCACCTGCCTCCCGTGTCAGCCGCTGCATCTCTCTCCCCGGAGGCAGGACACGCCCTGGCGCTGTGGTCCCAGCTTACCTGAGACCCATTCTTGGTCTGCCACTGCTTTTTGCTCCTTAAACAGGGCACCTCACCATCCTGGGCGCGTGGAAGTCCTGCTTTGGTCCCAGATTGTGTTCTGTGGCTTTGGCACTCAGGAGGTGGCATAGACTGAGGCGCAATTTGCATTTTAATGAAGAAAGTTGCGTTGCTGTCATTTGCATTTAAATAAGGTGCTGCTTTCCCCAGGCTTCCCCCTCTGCTGGTTGTGGCACCTTTGGGAGTAGAAGCCTCCCTGGGGCTTGGCCAGGAGAGGGGACAGCAGGGAGCCTCCTCCGCACCCCCGCCTGTTACTTGGTCTCTCTACAAAGCTCTTCAGCATACACACGCACGTGCGCGCACGGATACTCACATGCAGTTCATGCACAGGGGCATGCTTGCACACACGTGCACACACAGGTACAGATTCCAGCAAACAACGCAGGGTGTGCACAAATATACATGTGCTTGTCTGTGGGCACACACACTCTGTGCTTACTACACATGGGCACAACACCTGTGCAAAAGCATAGACAAACACATGCACCCCAGGTGGCAGAATGCCCATTGCATCTGCCCCGCTGGGCCCTGGCTCTGGAACTGAGGGAAGGGCTGTGAGTGAGGCAGGTTGGGGGGCTTGCAGGGCAGCATGGCAGGGCAAGGATGGTGAGGGGTGGAGTCCTGGGCTCTGCACCATTCCTGGGTCCCCAGGAGTCCCCTCCACCTCCAGCCTTGGCTGCCAAGGTGCAGATGTGTACCCTGTGTCCTCCTGGACCCCTGCTGCCAGCTTCCTTCTTCTTCTGCCAACAGATTTTGCCCCACCCTTGGGTTCCTGGGCTCCTGGGGCACGTGGTGTGATGTGGCAGCCAGCTTGCTGTTCTCCACTGGCCGCTGTTTTCTGAATCAGCAGCCGCACTGTCTCCTTTCAGTTCCAGCTCCCAGCTCGCAGGGGCTTCACGATGGTTCCCTTCTGTTTTGCTCTTCATGCCCTCCTCTGTCCCTGCCGTCCTTCCTGTGGTGCTGTGGTGGGTACCTGGCCATGTGGCGCAGACCTGGCCAGCCTCCTAGCTCTGTCACTTACCTCTCAGTTTCCCCATCTCTACATGGGACACCAGGCCTCTTCCTTGGTTTGTGAGGGTTAACAAGTCACAGAGTTTGTACCTGGAGTGGTGTCCCACACCAATCAGGGGGCTGAGGCGGGAGGAGGAGCCACATGAGCTCAAGTCCAGCTTGGTCTACATAGTGAGTTCAAGGCCAGCCTGGGGGACACAGTGAGACCTTGTCTCGGGAAAAAAAAAAAAAGCACAGAATCCCATTCTCAGCAAGCCCCCAGTCCACGCAGCTCCCACGGGGCACAGAGCCCAACAGAACCTCAGAACTCCTCTGAGTCTTTTTTCAGCAGACACTGCATCAAAGGGCTCAGGCCAGCGTGACTGACCCAGCAGGAGGATCGCAGCCAGCACACAGGGAGGAGACCTGGGGCTTTGGTACCCAGCCCCTTGGAGGCTCCCACTTCGCATGTGTGAAATGAGTGCGAGAGCTTCAGCCTCACCTGCCTCAAAGGGTAGTGTGAGGAGTGCTGAGCGGCTCCTGTGCCTGGGAAACTAACTGCATGGGGGGGGGGGGTGTCGTCTTGAGGTCCAGAGGGCAGGCCCCTTGCTGGATGCAGATACCTCCCCAGAACAACAGGCTGGAAGCCCAGGCAGGGTCCCCAGTCATTCCAGGGTCCCAGTCTCAGGCACCTGCCCTGCCCAGGAAGGTGAAGCCCACCTGTCCTCACACGAGGCCGAGGCCGTGAACTGCATGCTGCGGTATTTACCCATGAGGAGCAGCCTCTGAAGCCAGGGTCTTCCCCAGGGAAGGCTGGGACCTGGGCCACCACAAGAGGAAGTGGTGGTGACAAGCTGTGCAGCTTTGGACACGGAGTCTGTGCAGTGAGGCCGGGGGCCTGAGGGAATGTGATGAGCACAGCGGGGAGAAGCTGCCCGCTGCTGAGGGGCGGCCCCTCCCTGAGAGGCCAAGGCTGCCTGCTTGCGGCTCCGTGTTCCCCACGAGTGGCTGTCATTTTCCGGGGGTCTCGAGGGGGGAGAAGTTTTGGAAGCAGGTCCTCAGGCAAGAGGATGGCAGTTAGAGGCCCCTTCCCCTGGCAGACTCTGCCCAGCAGGGCGCTGCCTGGCCCTGGGTCGGAATGGGGAGATGCAGACTCCAAGGGCAGCAGAGCTGGAATGTACCTTGGCCAGGGCCAGGGTCCCAGGCCCTCTAGGTCCCTGTTCTGATGGCTCGTCCCAGGGCCCCTGCTGATATCACGCATTAGATCCTGGCAGATGCCCCTCCAGGAGGCATGGCTGGACCTCCAGCTCTACCACCCTGAAAGAAGCGGCCAGGCAGGCCTGGCCCCAGCCTAGCCTCCGTGGACGGCTCTTCCCTCTCCCCGTCCAGATGTTGCCGTGGTTCAGCTGGGGCCACCCTGCCCAGGTGGAGCCATGTCTCCTTAGAGCTCCAGCCATCTGCAGAGGAACAGCTCTGTGGAGTGCCATTACCTTCCTGGTTGAGGCCTGGATCTGTGGGCAAAAGCCCCAAACCAGGGAAGCCATGGCCTGGCCCCAAATCCATTCTGCTTTACTGAGCACACACCATGCCCCAGCCCCCGTATGAAGCACACTGCTTCATCTTCACAACTGCTGTGTGCAGCAAGGAGATCGTGTCCATCTTACAGATGTGGAAACTGAGGCTCTGCCATGTCAAGCAGGGGGCAGAGCTGGGCTCAAAGCTAGGGTGGTGCCTTGGACTCTTCCCTCTCCCCTGGGCTCCTTCCTTCTGTGCTGGTGCCTCCCTTCCTCCGCTCCCCTCTCCTCCATATTCTTCTTCCTTATTTATTGAGGGCTTTGCGTCCAGCCTGCTCTGCACAGAGTTTGATGTCCAGAATGGGGCTTGTTGCTGGGCTTGGACCCCTCTGTTATCTGGGAAAGCCTGTGGACCCCTTCTCAGAATAACCTTCTTAAGCCCGTAAGTTACAATCAGTACAATTCCAAGGAAACTGATTACATTAAAATGTGGTTATGTAAATATTAAGAAAAAGTCATGCTGGAGTAACATAGCGCTTCTTTATGAATACACTAAATAATCAGACTGAGCGGTGGGGCTGATAGAACCACTTTTGCTTTAAAGCAGGATGGAGCGGAAGTGATGTCTCAAGGCCGCTGCTGCAGCTATAATAGGATTTGAAGCCACCTTCACTTGCCATGGGGGACAGAGTCACAGGTTCTGAGACTGCTTCTGTAGTTTGCTGCTCACACGTGCAACAGAAGTACTAAAGTTCAACTACAGATGAAGTAAAATAAACATGAATTTCCCACCCCAATGCATCCTAGGATCCCTTGGGGGATCCATATGCCCCAGACCTTTTCTAGTGGCAAAGGGAAACAGGAACCAGTGTCCAGGGGGTAAATGCAGGGAAGACAAACGGAGCGGAGGTCTGGGACTGGCCAAGCCCCAGCAGGTGGCTGGCAGGTGCGAGGGGGAAGGGCGCCCCTGGGGAGGCCAGCAAGGAAGCCATGCTGTGCTGTGTGTGAGTGGGGAGGCTGGGACGAAGGTGCAGGCAGGGGCCAGAGAGAAGGTGACTGTCTCCCTCCAGCCATCAGCCAGGGTGGCCGCAGAGGGATGGAGGGAAGTGTTGGGATTTGTGTCCCGTTTTAAAGCAGAGCCAGCCGATTTCTGGTGGGTTGAAGTTGCAGCATAAGGAAAGGGGAGGGACTTGTCCCACTCTCTGACCCTGTCTTGCCAGGTGGCTCTGGGCCACTGGTCCCTGAGGCTCATCATTATGAGGGGCAGCGCTGGTTCTGCTACCTGGCCTGGCCTGACCAGGTGCCCTGTGGTGGGTGGTGGAGGCTGGAGGGGGAGGCTGCAGATCACCCAGCAGGGACAGGTCCATCTCACTTTTCAAAGCTGCCCCTCTCATTTCTGTCCACCGTCGCCCCCTCATGCGTGGGATCAGCTTTGCTGACACTGAGAATTCCCTCACGCAGTTACTTCCCTGCTCCAATTACACTGGTGTCCCCTGTGTACTTATATCCCAGGAGGCTCGTAGCACCCCTGGCAACCCATGCCATAACCTTCCCCTCCTCCAGGGACATTTCCAAAGACATCTGGGAGACTCAGAAGACTTGTCTCAAGCTAAAAACGAAGCCACCCTTAGGAGAAGCTCAAAATTGTTGGTTGGTTGAATGACATGGGGGAACTGGGCTAAGAAAAGAGAGTTCCTCTGCCCCTCGGAGTTGTTCGCTTTTACTTGCTTTGGAGTCTCAGAGCCTCAGAACCTCAAGCACGCCCACAGCTGCACATTGGAGCAGGAAAGGTCCTGGGCCGCAGCGGAGGCTGTCCACTGTCTGGGCTTACCTCTGCGCACCAAGGCACTCTGCCGCTCATGCCCATATGCACCCGCCTCTCAGCTGTCTCTGTCCCTCTGGATCACGCTTTTGGCTATTTGATTCCTCAGTGATACCCTTGATGTCTCCCACAGAGCTCCTCCTCTGGGAATCACTGCCCAGCAAAGTTCCCTTTGGAATGTCCACAAAGCCTCTGGGATCCCTAAGCCTAGGTCAGAGAATGGCAAACGGTCCCTAGGTCAAAACTGGCCCCTTGCCTGGTTTTGTGGGTGCAGGAGCTGAGAAAGAGTTTTACAACTCTAAATGGGCATTAAAGAAAATAAGGATGCTATTTTGTGACATGTGAAATTGTATGAAATATAAACTTTGGTGCTCACCAATGAAATTTTATTGGGAAGCAGCCACACTCCTTCCTTCCCGTTTCCTCTATAGCTGCCCTCACAATCCCTCACCAGCATCGGGTAGTGATGCGAGGGTGGACCTGCTCTCTGGCCCTTTGGCCCTTTATAGAACCAGTCCGAGGACCCTGGGTCCACAGCACCTCTAGCCCTTGGAGTCTGGGCCTGGGGTCCAGGGCAGGCCCATCACCTACTTGCTAGTCCCGGAAGCCAGTACCATAAATGCCTTCCTGCCTCTAATTGACCCTCCTGCTCAGGCTGGTCAGAAGGTGGCCTGCGTGACATGTGGTCCTCTTGGGCACAGGGAGGGGCTTTTTGGAGACTCACACTGCAGCCCCTCAAAGTTGTCCTTAGCAGGCAAAGCCACGCCCAGGCCTCCAAGGGAAGGCAAGCCACAGGGACCATGGTGGGGGCAGACTGGCAAGGGAAACGGTGTCACAGGGTTTGTCCTAAGAGGTGGCATAGGGGCTGGAAAAGGGTCCGGAGACTTAGGTGGGTGGAGACCCAGCAGGCTGGGCTGCTCCCTCACTGTGGGGGGCTGGCAAGGAAGAAGGGTACAGGCACCTTCCCAGGAGCACTGTCTGTGTATCGGGGGCATGTCCTTCCTGGCCTCCCCCAGGTCTGCCTCGGGGTGGTCCCTTAGAGCTCTCCCTCCCTGCCTCCCTTGTGCCTAAGAGCAGGCCAGCCAGCCCCGGCTTGGGGATCCCTCCCTCTTGCCTCCCACGGCTGCTTATTAATTGTTTATATTGCAGTCTGTTAATTGGCAATAACCAGCATGCTGAAGTGTCTTTTAATCACCCCCACTCAGGGCCCGAGGCTGGGAAGGATTGGTGGACTCACTAAAGTGAGAAGGAATTAGCAGCCACCCCATCCTCTCCATTATCACAGTTAGATAAACTGCCAACACCTGTCATGGAAATGGAGCCGCGAGGCAGCCAGCCCTCCTCCCCGCCCTGCTGGCAACTTTCCAGTGAGTAGGATGCAGGCCAGGCCACATTGGGCAGTGCACACCCCATACACATGTGCACAGGTACACTTGGGCACACACTGCACATGTGCATGCAGGCACACGAGGGCACACCCTGTATGCACGTGCGCAGTGCACCCAAGCATATTCTGTATGCACTGTTCGAAGGTGCATCTGGGCACACGCCATACAGAGGCATGAAGGTGCACCCAGGCACCCTCACAAACACCCCCATGACACCTATGTAGGCGCGCGCGCGTGCACACACACACACACACACACACACACACACACACACACGCTCTGGCACAAATTCCACAGGCATTTCTTGAGCATGTACTCTGTGAGCTGGAGCTGCCCTGGAGGAAGCTGCAGCCCCTTGGTGGAGCCAGAAGGCAGAGGGCCGCCTGCAGGAACCTCTGGAAGCTGGAGGGCCAGGACTCTCCTCTTGGGGTCCAGGGAGTGCGGTGAAAGGGTTCTGTCTAACACATACTCACACTGCCCTGGAGAGTCAGGACGCGCCAGCCCGAAGCACCCTATCTGTCCTCAGGCCCTGCCCAGGACACTGTGATGCACCTTGCTCCTGGGCTGCTGATGAGCTGGCACTGGGCTTGGGGACTGGGCAGTGGGAGGACTTTGTGGGCAGAGCCCGCACTGGGCTTGGGCACTGGGTTTGTGGGAGCTGGGCTGCTGCCTAGGGCTCAAGGGTTGTGGCAGATGCTCTGGCCTCTGGGGTGGGAGTGAGGGTCCGGGAGCCTGAGAAATATTCCCTGTTCCCATCGCCAGCTTGCAGTCCTACACAGAAGCCCTGATTTCCTGGCAGGCTCTGCCTTTCCTCCTGGCCTGTTCCCAGTTCCTGGCATCCACCTGCCTCCCAGTACACAAACCCAGACCCGCTCTAGCACAGAGCCTTTGTTGGCCGATCGGTTTTTCCTGTGCCACCTTCCCCACCAAAGGCCTGGGACAGACAGCTAAAACCCAGCCCCTGCCAGGAGCTCCCTGAGGACAGGACTTGGTTCTATGCAGTCCCTTGTCCCAGCCAGGGTCTGGCACAGAGGAGGAACTGGCAGAGGGCACACAGCTTGCTCACTCCAAACAACGGGCTCTGCGCCGGGCCTTGGCTCAGTCTCTTCCCCCAGATGGCTCAGCTCCTGGGGGTCCTGAGGAGTCCTCCCAGGCTCCTCCTGGTCGGGGGAAGCTAGTCCTGCAGCATGGGACATCACCGCACATTGTACCAAGCTGGGGCCAGTCTGGGAGGAAGGACAGGGAGAAGCCCTCCCTCGGGAGCAACGGGTGACCCTGCACTTCCTGGACCCCAGGCTAGCCACTTCCGGGCATGAGATTCCAAGTGACTTGTCTGTTGCACTGGGATCCTAAATCTGACCTTGTAATTTCCCTCCTGGAGACCCCCTGAGAGGTCCTCGCTGCTCATGGAATGGGAGCGAGCTCTGGTGCTCGGGCACCGGGCCCCTGTGTTCCAGCTGAGGGGCTATCTTGCTGCTTCTGGAATGTGCTATTCTTTCCCTCCCTCAGTCTAGAACGCTCTTCCTGTCTGGCAGAATCCGCTCATCCTTCAAGATCATCTCTTTGACTTTCCTTTTGTGTACACCCTGCCCACGGCACCCTGCCCACGAGCACCCCACGATACTCACAGCTTCTGGAGGAGCTGTGTCCTCTTAGCAAAGTGTCCCCAGGCCTGTGCAGCATTGGTACCCACAGTGTGCTTGCCAGGGGAGCATGTGCTGGGGGCCCTCCAGATACAGGACCCTCAGGGTGCCGTCTTGTGTGCCCAGGGAAGGAGGAGGTGGGAAGGGCAGTCGGAAGGTGCGGTCCAGGGACACTGTGGCCTTGCGGTTGACCTCTACACCCTGGTCAGAAAAGCTGCAGGCCCCACTGCCCCAGTGCCTTCGTGCTAGGCCCTGAGATGAGAGTCACAGGAACAGAGCATGAATTCAATGGAATTAAGTTTAGGGGAAACTGCCAATGAATTAAACAAGATAAAAGTGCCTCTCTCTCTTTGTAAAGTCCAAGGTTGACACAGCAACTCTGCTCCATCCAGTCCTGAGACTGGGCTCACTCTTCCTGGCCAAGCATAGCCTCCACTCCAGGGTCACCTTATGGTCCACAATGGTTGCCAAGGATCCAGCCATCTTCTCTTCAGACAACAGAGAGGAAGAAGCCATGAGTGTGAAAGGGCAAAGGTGTGTGGCGATGGTCTTTATGTGAGCTTCAAGGCAGCGTCTGTGTATGTTCCCTTGGCCTGGACGTAATGACCACTCCTAGCTGGGGGAAAGAACAAACAAACAAATAAACAAATAGACAAGCCTTTGTGTTCCAGAAAGCCAGCTGGAAGAAGAAGGAATCAGACACGGGGGTGGAGTGGTAGCCTGGGTCCTAGGGGTCGGCCACTGCAGCGCTGTGCTCTGCCTTTGCCACTGCTACAGATCCCCAGGAGTCCCCAGGAGGGGCTTGAGGTGCAAACCTGGCCTCGTACCCCTGCTCCCTGCCTTGGCAGGGCCCTGCAGGGAGACCGGCCAGCCTGCCTGCCCTGGGAGTCCCCAGCCCAGGTGTGGGGCCGGCCGGTGAGCTGTGCATGTCCACTGGTCCCTGGGTGGCCCACCCGGGCCACACTCAGCAACAGGAAGCAGCTCCCTGCAAGGGCTGAGCCCTCACCTACCTTTCCTCTCAGGGGTCATGACTTATTAAGTCCCCGATGTAAGCCACACGCAGCATGGGACCAATGCTGGGGGGACAAAGGTGCTTGAGGGTCTGCGGGTGAGACAGAGAGGGGAAGCACGTACACCTGTCACCAAGAGAGCTGAGTAGACAGGGCTCCGTCCCAGCCCTCCCTCGTCTGCCCTGGAGGCCCTTCTCCTGCTGAGTTCTCTCTGCTCTCCAGTGGCTTGGCTTCCATCAGAACTGGGGCCTCTGCAGTTTCCCCAGTGGCCCCCCACGGCTCTGCAGAAACAACGTCCACGGCAAGGCCCTGCCTCCCTGCCTCCCTTGGGCACAGCCCACTGGCTCTCCTTGGGGACCTCCCCTTTCTTCTCAGTGACTGTGAATTGAGCAAGGCTAACCTCACTCCAGGCTCCTGGCAGAAGCCTGACCTTAGCCTCCAAAGTGATCAACACTGGGTATTGGGGAGGTTCCCTCTTCCTGTGGGGGTTTTCCAACAAAGAGAATGAATTACCTGGGGTGACAGGGGCCATCCCTGCCTGCCTGTGATTGAAGCCAGCCCAGGGGAGACCTGACGACAACACTGGAGCACCTGGATCCAGCTATACTTGAAGCTTGAAGACTTTTCATTGACGTGGGCCAATCAATCCTTTTTTTTTTCTTTTGCTAGTTTGAATATGGTTTCTATTGTTTAAAATTTCATTAGTCCAAGGGTTAGGGTATTACTCCTCTAGGAGAATTTGGGTGGAAAATGAGCCCTGTGAGGCAGATGGAACTCTGAAGGAGTAAGTTGCTGGAAGGGAGATATCAGGCCCTCACAATGGGCCTGTGCTCCCCGGTGGGGTCTGAGCCACCAGCTCCATCCCAGCTTCCACTCACCCTGGGCTCTCTGTCTGCTCTGTCTCCACCCAGGTCCCGGAACTTCCGGCTCCATCCAGCTCCCCACTGTGCCTCTGCTTGGAAGACCTGTCCATACTCAGTAGGTCACTTGCCCAAAAGCAAGCCCATCACCCACCCACCACAGCCTGCAGCCCTTTCCTCACTCTGCCCCCTCCCAGCCCCTCTCCAGCCCTCCTGGTCCCTACTTACCTCCCTTCCCTGGGGCCCCCAAAAGGTGGGTGTGGCAGGACAACAGACAGCCCCCTCACATCAGTGGCATGTGAGAGGCCAAGGGACCCCAGTGAGACCCTCCTAGGTGACCCCAGCACACACTGAGCACTTGTGCAGGAGTACAGGGGGAGAAATGTCACATCTAGTCCTCGCTCCGTGACTTCCATGAATTCCTGAAAACCCTGCCCCTAAATGAAAAGTCATTAAATGAAGAAATATTTTCATTAATTTTAGTGAAAAAATTACCCGGCGTTCTAGCGGGAGCCAAGATAGCCAATTTCTCACAGACAAGAAAGCGTTGCAATTGAACGAAGAAAACAAGTTTATGTGCGCAATAAGCAGCAACCTGAAATTAAGTACTGCAGTTTGCAAGTAACTCTGGGGAAGGCGCTGGTTTCCTGCCAAGGAGGGGCCAGGCCCCCATTGCCCTGGCTGAGGAGAGGGCGTTTCTGAGGATGGGGGGGCGGGGGGGTTGGCGATCAAGGTTAGCTGGTCCTGAAAAACACAGTTCTAGCTGAGCTGAGCAAAGTGCAGGCTGGAGAGAGGAGCGCTTGCAAACCACTGGCGGCAACGAGGTCCACAGCCTGAGGAGCCTCAAAGATGCCGCTGCTTGTGCTTCCAGCCACAAGACAAAGCGGAGCAGCTGGGTCCCTCCGAGCCTGGCATGAAGTTCACATGTGATCTTCTCTGCCTGGACAACACCGTCCAGTCAATACTCGGGAGAGTGGCTTTATCTGAAAGTACATGTAGAAATGTTTTTTTAGGGTGTATTTAGTTAGTGGGGTTTTATGAAAACAAAACAAAAAAAGCAGAGAGGGGAGAGTTGCTTGAAGAGGGAAGTGGCTTTTCCAGACCCCACTGTTAGCTAAGGGAGCTTGTTTAGGCATGGACAGTCAACATGGAGGGGATTAAAATGGACTCCTTCTATTCGACCATGATGGATGAAGCCATGTGCGTCTCTGAGGACATTGCAAAAACATTTTCTTTTCTCTTTTCTTTTCTTTTTTTTGAGGTACTGAGGGTTGAACCCAGGGCCTCATGCTTGCATGCTTTGCAAGTGCTGGACCACAGAGCTGCACCCCCAGCCCATTTTTTTTTTACTTTTTGAGACAGGGTCTCACTAACTTACGCAGACTGCCTGTGATCTCGAACTTGTGACCCTCTTGCCTCCGCCTCCAGAGTCGCTGGCATTACAGGCATGCACCACCGTGCCTAACTCTCAAAGATGTTTTCTAATGGGTCTTACACTCTCATCCAGGCTGTTGATTCATTTTGCAAAACAGAGACCCCAGGGCTAATGTCACACTGGTGGTACCCTCGTTTGAGTAAAGCTAGAGGGGCCATGTGCCTGCCCTCTCTTCTTCCACGCGCTCTCTCTTCCTCTCTTCCTTTCTTTCTGCTCCTCGCCCTACGCTCTTCCCTTCTCTTCTCTCTACAGTGCCACGTGCCCGTCTCTCCCTTCTCCCGGGCTGCCACCTTCTCTTCTATCCAAGGCGCTTTTCCCTCTAAACACCTGCTTAGCTCCTGTTCTTGCTTGCTTTACCTTCCCCTGGGGTCTAGGAATGTCCTTATTGTAGAGTCAACCAGGGAACCTGGGTTTTTCCAAATCCCTTTGCAGATTTACCTAAGTCTCTCCACGGGCCTCAGTTTCCCCAGTAATTTCCCTTAAAGGTGGACCATCTTTTAGTACACCTTTTCTAAACTCTCTACTATAACTTTTGTGTCGGGTGTAAATGATTTTGTACGCCAGGTACAAGGACCGAGGTTTTGCTGCCAGATTCCGGGACCTGGCCAACCTCCTCTCCGCTCCTCACATCTCCTGGTAACTCCACCAGATAGGAAGTGTCCCCAAAGAGCCTGAGGAAGGGCCTGTGTTTTCTGAGGACTGGGTTCTCAGGTTGTTGGTAGGAGGACTATACGTCATCCCTCCCCAGCAGACCAAAGGTTTGGGGAACAAGCTGGTCCTGGGGGAAGCAGAGCTGGAGCTGAAGCCCTGCTGCCCTCCCCGCACCACAGAGCCCCTGCGGGGGAAGGACGCCACGAATGTGGCTGGTGTCTGAGCAGGTGTAAGAGTCATGCAAATTATAGGACTATGATTCTGTAAGTATGTGGGAGAGCAAGCCTCATCCCTCCCTCCTCTGCCCCCCTGCATGAAGCCTGCTGTATGACAGGCCCTGAGCACTTGGCCCTTTCATGGAAATAAAGCCACTGTCTCCACTCTCTGTTATGCTTTTCCAATAGGATTGGCTGCTCAGTGGCAGGGGCTGGATATCTGCAGCCAGTGAGCTCCCCAGCCAAGAGGGATTGGTCTACCAATAGGCACATGACCCAATGAAGCCAATGAGATACAAGGAAATGGGTGCTGGGGGATGCAGGGGAAGGAGCCCCTGCCCCTTAGCTTTTTGAAGACTTAGCAGCAGAGTTGTGCTCACTGGCACCAGACTTCAAGGAGGAAGCATATAGCACCAGCAATGCTGACAGCCATCTTGTGGAGGGCAGAGAGGGCAAAGAGGGGGTAACATTGACAACATGGAAGGCAGGGAGGACAAACAGGAATAAGGTCTCTAGTGAGTGATCTTCTTGGGTTGCTGGATCCAGCCTTACCTGAAGCAATTAACTTTGTATTTTAAAAAATTCTGTGAGCCAGTAAATCCCATTTACTATTTACAATAGTGGCTTTTGTTACTTGCCACTGAAATATGCCTTCCTGATACTGCTGGCCTCTGTTCCAGAGAGTACTGAAGCCTGGACCCATGGAGGACAGAAAGAAGAGTCCTTGACATGGAGTTACAGGGACAGAGCATGGGTGGGTGTGCCCTGTGTAGGGCAAGGGGACTCATGGGATCTGATACACGGTGGATCTCAGGCTGCCAACTGCTCGTGACTCATGGCCATGGGTCAGTCTCTCTAGGGCTTGTGACAAGAACCCATTTCCTCAATGGAAAGGAGGGATTTGTTGAAGAGCTCTGGACTCTGCTGGGGTTCACCTGTGGGCTTGCCTCAGGGACTCCAAGGGACCTGCTGCCCTGCCCCAGCCAGAGCACCATTGGCAGGCTGACGATAAGGGGACCCCCACACACACCCTGGCTCAGGGCCTTCTCAAAGCTGGACACTCTCAGGTGGCCAGAAGAATTGCTCCTAAGGCAGCTCTCAAAATCCAAAGCAGTCACCAAGCAGGGTGCCCCCTGGTCCTTCTTCACTGGGAGGAGATTATGCCTGCGCTTCTCCCACTGCTGGACCTGCAGGAGCCTCTCGGAGGTGCCAGGCTCTCAACCATGTCCCCATCTCTGTCGCAAGGTGCACCTTCCAAGGCATCTATGCCATCTGTGACTTCCTTTTTGTTGAAAGTGTTAATACAGATGGTCCTCAACTTTTCATGTTTTGATTTATGATTTTTTGGCTTTATAATGAATGGTGTGAAAACCACACGGATTCAGTAGAAACTGAACTTGGAATTTTGAATTTTGCCCTTTTTCCGGGTTAGTGATGTTCAGTAATATCCTCTCTTGTGGTGCTGGCAGTGGTGGCAGTGAACCACGTGACCACCAGAGGACGGAAGGGGCCTCTGCAGTGGGCTGCTTGGGCAAGCTCGGCCGCCTGGCTGATTTGGCGAATTCAATGCCTTTTGGACTCCTGATGTCTTCTGGGTCTGATGGGTTTGATAGGACAGAACCCCACTTTAAGTGGAGGTGCATCTGCCCAGAACACAGCGCATCTTACCGGCCATGTGAGGCCTTGTGCAGCAGAAATGGCCCAGGGCTGTGGGCGGAGCTGGCAGGTGCGAACAAAGTGCTTCTGGGGTTTTCATTTGTCAGATAGAGTATTCCATTTCCAGGTCAGTAACTGAATACCAAGCACCCGGATGGAACCGAGCCTCTCTACTAGGGAGACCACACTCAGAAGTCAAGGGCAGACTCCCGCGCCTACCCTGGGGAAGTCTGCAGTGGGCCAGCCTTGTTTCCTGTGATCAACACTGGCCAATCAGTGGGATAGAGTGTGGGTGTGACCAGATTGTCCCAGTGACATCTTTCTGGGTTGATGGTGGCGCTCAGCTTCGCAGTCCCTCGGGGTCACCACCCTGCTTTCGGTTCAGGGTACTTGGGGGCATCGGGGGCACACGGCATCCTCTTGGCCCTTCCTATCATAACCAGCCTCAGCCTTCCAGCCCAGAACCAGATGGGGCTTTTCTGTCATCAATAAGGACCTCTATTTCTCCTTAGGACCTTGACAGGTAACTGCCAGAGCGGCTAGAAGTGCCACAGATGTGCTGTGGGGTGGATTCAGTGGGAGCACAGCTCTGAGCTCCTGTGGTGCCACACTGCCCTGCTGACCACAGTGGCAGGCCTGTCTCCAGGAGTCAGAGTTGGAGCAGGTGGCCATCCGATCATCTGTTTCCCCTTCACAGTAACCCACGGGAAGGGCCGCAGGTGCCTCTGGAGGAGCTGGGCGGGCATCATGGTGTCCCATGTGCTGCTGTGCAGTCCCCTCAGAAGCCCTGTCTACCCTGCCTTCAAGAAGCTCTGCATCTGCGCCGGCCAGGGCTGGGACTTCCATCTGTCATGGGTACTCAAGCACTACGACTCTAGCACGACCTTGGGGTGGGGGGGCTCACACTTGTGTCCCAAGGGACACCTCGATTTATTACCTAGACCCCCCAGTGACTCCCTGCCCCTCTGCCCCTCCCTGCTCACTAGGGAATGGCTGAGCCCACCATTTTCACTTTGTCACTTCACCTGGCTGGGCCACAGAAGCCCCTGGGCCCACTCAAAGGTTGGCAGCCTCATGGTGACACGGACTTCATGCCCAAAGTCCTGACTGTAGACATCAGGCAGCTGGGCCCATTTGAAAGGTTTGGGAGGGGCTCGTGAGAGGTTTCTGGGTCCCCACATGTCCCCCACGTGGCCCTGGCAATGTGCTGCTCATGGCTGCCTTTGCAGTGTGCATGACTAATGGGTGCAGGCCTCCGCTCCCATTCTCTGCTGTGTTGTGCTAATGCCACACTCAGCCGGGGGTTCCAGGTGGCCCAGTGTTGCAAGAACGGGGCTCTTCTTACAGGCCAGGGACTTCCCAGTGGCCTTGCTGAAACTGTCTCAGACCTGTCCTGCTGTCCATGACTCTCCTGCCCTGCCTGCCTGCTTTCTTTCCTCCCTCTCTCGTCTTTCCCTGGGCTAGGCCTGCAGGGCCACCTGAGGATCTCTGCTTGGCCCCACCTCCCTATTTTCCTTCATAGAAGTTTCCCAATCCTGTCACAATGTCAGCACCCGGGGGACCTGAACTGACACATTTATTTCATTTCTTAAGTTGGATAAGAGGTTGATGGGTGTGCGTTACATTATTCTCTATACCTCTTGTATATCCAATCTTCAGTAATAAAGATGAGATGTATCATCCTTTCTCACTGACAGCATCCTTCGGGGAGGGAGGGAAGGAAGGAGAGTCTCTGGATTGTTTTGGACTGCTGGATCCATTCAGCATCCCCGTCTGTGCCTATTTTGACTTCATCCCTCTAATTATGCCAAAGATTTTCTGGTCCCTTTCTGCCAATTAGTGTGGATCATCATTTGGTCCAGGGTTGCATTAGTGATATCTGCAAAGTGTCAAAACTTTGGCCAGCTGCCAGAGAGAACACCCTGAATGCAAAATTTCAAAATATATATGCACTCATCTCGTTCCCACCTTGATCAAGGCACCCCCAAATCCATCTCCCCACATGCTCCTCCAACCTGAGGGATGCATGTTAGTGAATACCTGCAATGCTTTCTTTCTTTCTTTTTTTTTTTTATTAGAAATTTTTAATGTACATCATAATGTGATTCATTTTGACATGCTTTTCGTTGTGACAATTTTCATATATGCAATTTGATAAGCATTATTCCTGCAATGCTTTCTGAGTAAAATCTCTCTGCCCTAAGCCTACGTTTTACGATTTTGGACCACATTGAGTCCAAATTTGGAATATTCTGGAAGAAAGCATGAAGGGAGAGCCACAAAGGAACTCAATAGTGGGACAGTGAGGTCCTCAGGGGCTTAGGATCCTCCCTGTCCTCATAATCTTCCACACATCACCGTTGTAAGAGAAGATAAATATTTCCCAGCCCAGTCCCCCCCTTCTGCAGAAAGGAACCGGTAAGGTTGCGAAACCAACTAGCACTGTAATTCAGTAACTTCAAAATCAATCTATAAGTTTGGTCTTCAGCAATTTCAACTCCGTGGCTACCTGCAATAAAAGATTCTTTGGGTACAGTCAAGTAATGGCTCTGAGTTTTACTCTGTGCCTCGAGGTGAACATTGTGATTTGAGCCTGTCATTTTCTTGCTTTAAATTATCCAGTGTTAGGAAAAACCATCATGCTGTGGTCAATGTGCCTCATCCTCTATAAATTGGTCCATGGTAGCCGCTAAAGACTCTCGCTTCTAGCTGGCACCTGGTCCCAGGTGACTAGAGGGTATGGCATGATTAACCACTCACCCTGGGTATCATTGGCAGACACTTTGTCTAGTAACATGACCCCACATCTATGATGTTTGCCTCGTGGAGTATGAAAATCAATTCCAAAGCCAGGCATGGTGGTGCACCCCTATATTCCAGCTACTTGGGAGGTGGAGGCAGGAGGATCTCAGGTTTGAGGCCAGAGGCTAAATATGTGCGAGGCCCAGGGTTCAACTCCCAGTACTGCAAAAAACCAATACCCCGTTCCCCCCCCCCCCCGCATTGTTCAAGGGTCGTTGGAAGGCGAGCGGTGGAAATCCGCTGAAACCAGCCCCACAAAGGGAGAATTCTGAGGAATCCAGTATCTTGCAGAAGCCAAGGGCCGTGTGAGGAGCTCATCCTGGAGCTGGAAGCCTGCGGGCATTGCCTGGGTGCTGGGTTCATCGCCCTCCCTACCTGGGGCTGGCTGCTCTCTCTCCTCAGCCCACAGATGACACTTCAGCCTGAGGCACGGATCATTTGGCTGGGGTGGGCCCTGGCTGTGGCTCTTAGATGGGGCATTTGGTGGGGGATGGGAGCTGGGGGGATTCTCAAGCTCAATGCCTGTGGAGGGAAGGGCTAGGGCAGGAGCGGCAGAGGGGGAGTCAGGTGGAGACGCCAACCCCGAAATATCCAGATCTCACCAGAAGCTCTGGACCCTGGAGAGGGAGGGGACAAGGCCTTTACCCAGTCCCTCACATTAGCCACAGAGGTGGGCTCCTGGGAAAGGGCAATCCCGGAAGGGGCTGGTGTCTTCTCATCTGACTGGGAGGCTCTTGGTCAGGGGTCAGCTCTAAAGCCAAAGCTGTGCTCAGCAGTTGCCAAGTTAGTGGGGACAAACAGCCTTTCAGCCAGCGGTGGCAAGGGACCAAACGTAGGTGTGTCCCGGTGCTGTGAGGAGGGGGAGCGACAGGAACTCTCACAGCTGTTGGGAAGGCAGTGTGGTGGTTCTTATAAGGCTAAATGTGCTGTTATGGTACGATCCAGCAATCACGCTCCTTGGTATTTACCCAAAAAGAACTGAAAACTTATATCCACAAAAAAATTGCACACGATACTTATAGTGACTTTATTCATAATTGCCCAAACTTGGAAGCAACCAAGATTCCCTTCAGTAAGTGAATGGATGAAATAGCAGTGGCAATCCAGACAATGGAATGCTAAAAAAGAAATGGGGCTGAGGTTTAGCTCAGTTGGTAGAGTGCCACACTGCACTCTCTGAAGACCTGAGTTCAATCTCCAGCACTGCAAAAATGGGAGAGGGACCATGGCAATCCACTCCCAAAGCAATCAGCCATTGAAAACCCTAAGAGGATCTCTATGAGGTGGACCCAACTCAATGGCACCTAACAACAACAACAAAAAGAAATGAGCTATCAGGTCATGAAAAGGCACAGAAGAAACTTAAATGCGTATTACAAAGGGGGCAAAGTCAGTTTGAAAGGCTACGCACAGTACGATTCCACCTCTGTGACCTGCTGGGAAAGGCAAGACTGTGGAGACACTGAGAAGGTCAGTGGTTGCCAGAAGGTAGGAGTTGATGGAGGGAGGAAAAGGCAAAGCAGAGGGGGCTTTCAGGGAAGTGAACATATCTATGTGAATCTATAGTGGGGAATACACATCATTATGCATTTGTCCAAACCCATAAAGTGGACAAAGCCAAGAATGACCCTAGGTTGACATTGGGTGCTGATGATATATCCATGGCGGTTCAGTTGTAACAAATGTACCACTGTGGTGAGGGTGTTGGTAATGGGAAGGTTATACATAGGTGGCAGGAAGTATATGGGAAATCTCTCTACCTTCTTAAAAGTTAAGGTTCCTTCCTTCCTTCCTTCCTTCCTTTTTCTTTTCTTTTCTCTCTCTCTCTCTCTCTCTCTCTCTCTTTCTCTGTCTCTCTCTCTCTTCTTTCTTTCTTTCTTTCTTTCTTTCTTTCTTTCTTTCTTTCTTTTAGAAAGTATATCATGAAGGGCCTTTACAAATTTAGTGACAGGTAGGACATGATTGCTAAGATCCAGGGCTCTGGAGCTAAACTGCTTGTTGTTTGAATCTTATCAGCTAGCAGTGTATTAGGTGAGTAGTAACAGGAAGTGCTGGCACAGGCTTACTGGAGGAAGGGGTTTCCTTAGCTCATCCCATCAGGAGTCTGGGGGAAGGCATTCCTGAGTGGGTATAGTAGCTCAAAGATGTTACTGGGATCTCTTCTTTTCCTCTCCATCATATTTATTGATACCCTCCTCATGTCACAAAGTGGCAGCCATGCCTCTGGTTGTCATATCTGTGTTCCCCTTAAGTAAGGGAAATGGAGAAGGGAAACCAAAAAGAAATGGGAAAGAAGAAGAGCAAAGGGTTCTCTCCTAGCTAGTTTTATCTTTTCACTTTGAAAGGAATACCTGATTCAAGGACTTTCACCTCTTACTCACTGATCAAAATTATGTCATAGGGCTCCTCTAAAGGGAAGCTGGGAAGATGAGGATTTGGGGTTTTTAGCCCTAGAGTGAACAAAGGGAAGAGGAAGTCGGTGTGACAAGGGCTTCTGGATAGTTCATCCACGATGTGTGCCACAATCACTTCCTGCGTGTGCTCTTGGGTTGTCACTTGTGTCCTGGTGCTGTGAGGAGGGGGAACGACAGGAACTCTTCAGCCTCAGTCTCCACATATAGAATGAAGACGTCATGGTGTCTGCGCCAATAAGGGCATCAGGCAATGTCTCTCAGTAAATGCCAGCCACTGTCCTTGCTGTGACCCTCAGTGGTGTCAGAGCATCTGCAATTCCCTTTTCCAGAGGGCCCCACCTTTTGAAGCACAGAGCTCACAGAGGCTGAGCAAGGCCCTGGCAGTCCCAGGAGGTGGGCAGGACTTAGCTTCCATTTGAGGTGTTTGGATCAGCAAGGAGACCCCAGGGTTCAGGGGTGCAGTGGGTGTGGGTGTGCTCCTCCCTGCTCCTCCCTCTGTTCTCCTGGGGCAGGCACAGAGGTTGCAGAGGCTGGGCTGGCAGTGCCCCATGTGGCTGGGAGGACTCATGGGAAGGAGTGAAATTTAGCTAGGGACCTCATGTCTCATTTCTCTTCTTCACTGTTGGGAAATCAGAACAAATCAATTGTGAGCAACTTTAATAAATTGATTCAATTTGGTGAACAAAAAAGGCAAAAGGAAGGGGAAATAGGTATTGCTCCTAGCCACAGGGCTGGTGGTTAATCTCAGCTTCATAGCTCTGTCCCAGTGGTGGCTTAAATAATTCAGTGGAGTGAAGGTGATGAAATCATGGCTCCTCCCCGAGATGGCTGATCCTTAGCACAGCTCATGTCCAATGTCCTCTGCTCAGCCTGCTTCTCAAGCAGGTGGTGCCCTTGGGGGACTGGAGGTGGGGTGTAGGCCAGGGCCCAGGTGTGCACCGGGAAGGCATGCACCATCCCAAACCTGCAGAGGCACACACAGTCCACACATACCCTGCATACCCACAAAAATCCCGGAACACCCCCTACATGCCCCATGCACACCCACACACAGGCAGGGGCAAGGAGAAACCCCTTCCCCCAGCACACCACACACTCACGTGGCCCCTCCCCAGCTCTTCACAACGGCTGAGGAGTTAACCTAAACCCCGCACCACACCCAGCCTCAGTTTCCCCAAAAGTAATCTGGGCGTCATTCAGGCATCTGAGAGTGGGGAACCACATGAGCGCCTGGGTCTCATGTCAGGCCTGGCTCTGGGCTTCTTTCCCTCTCTTGTCCTCTCCCTGTGGCCCTCCTCTCCTCTGATGAGAGTCTGCCACATTTGTTCTCAGAAAAAACTCAGTTCCAGGTGGCTGTCCCAGGAGACCTGCTGCTCTGCCCTTCCTCCCCACCTGGTCCCTTTCTCAGGCACCAGCAGAGCCACTAGGCCCCCATCTCTGGAGCCCCCGGCCTGCCTTTATGTGTCCTCGGCAACTTACTCCACATTTCTGTGCTTCAGTTTCCTCATCTGGAAGCCAGGTCATGACAGGTGGCTTACGGCTTGCTGTGTGTGTTCAGTGAGTATGTGAGGCTCATTGAACTGCACTTGGCCACAGCGAGTGAAGTCACTGTGATGGTCCCTGGAGCCGGAGCGGGGGCTGGCGTGGGGTGGGGGCGTCCCTCAAGGGTGAAAGGTTGCATGTGGAAGCTCCTGGGGACCTAACAGAGTATTAACATGTCCACCGGGGCCATCTCCTGGGCTTCTCAGATCAGGACACCTCAGCGTGGGCAGAACATCAAGATGGTCAAAACTGTCCAGGTGCCTCCAACTATAGGCAGGGCAGGGACCTATGGGACTGGGCAATTACAGAGAGGGCAAGCCTGTGTGTGGGCACAGCTTGGAGGATGCCTCACAGGCTTCCCGGAGGAAGAGGCAAGAGAATTGAGGGATCCTCTGGGGCAGGCTATGCTGCGGCTGAGGAGGGGCTGGCTCTAAGGATGGCTGCTGTCCTACCTCCTCTTGCCTGTGTGGCTCCTCCCAGCTGCCTCTTCAGCCAGCAGCCAGCATGGCATCCTCAACACCTGTCTCTGGGGGACTGCGCTCCAGTTGGCACCGCCTCCTTAATAAAGGCAGATCGCTGCTCAGCTCATCCCCAGCCCTCCTGACAGGGCCATTAATATTCCAGGGGAGATTAAACCCTACTCCGCTCCTGCCCTGCAGCCACTGGCCCCGGCTCACACAGATGCCAGAACGGCCCCGGCTGCCAAGGTGGCCCCCATCGCACAGGTGCTTCCCTGCCTGCCTGGCCTCTAGTTCCACCTGTGACATTAGGGGTGAGAGGTGAGGGGACTGGGAGAAGCCACAGGAGTTTGGAGGGTGCGGCCGTGGGCCTCAGGGATGGAATGGTAAAGAGGCTGGCTCAGTCCTTTTATTTGGTACAGGGAAGGCTAGAGACCTGTCTGATGTCACGTGGCAGGGGTGGAACCAGGGCTCTGGTCTCAGCCTAGAGATGTTTGCATGTCAGATTCCAGGTCCCAGGAAGGAGGACCTTGACCTGCAACCTCCACGGAGGCCTCCCAGCACAAGGCAGGGGTGCGATAAGAACAGCAACATGGCGGGCCCCAGGGACCCCTTCCCTGTGCTACCATCAGGGAGTGGGGAGCAGGGGGTTGCCTCAGGGCCCCCGGCCTGGCTTCTCCCAGACATGGTCTTCTTTCCCACCTGAGAGTGGCCAGCTGGGGTGTCAAGGCAGCAGAGGCTCTGAGGGAAGGAAGAGGGAGGCAGCCACAGAGACTCTAATTGAAAGCCACAGCCCACCCCTGGGTCAGGCCAAGCCTCTGCCCCGCTCCAGTTCCCTCTGTGTGCAAGGACATGAGCCACCCCACACATGGGAGCGTCCCCCTACGTAACCCCCACCAGGCCGCACACCCCAACACATCACATGCCACATCACCCCCTTCCCTGGGGGATTTTTTTGCATTTGGTTTTGGTTTTTTGCAGTACTTGGGTGTTGAAACCAGGGTCTTGCACATACTTCACAAGCACTTGACCACTGAACTGCACCCCAAGCCCTTTTTAAATTTTTTATATTGAGACAAGGTCTCACTAAATTATGCAGGGTGCCAGTGGCCTCAAACCTGCAATCCTCCTGCCTGTGCCTCCCGAGACACTGGGATTACAGGGATAGCCGCTGCCCCCCAACCTTTCCCTGCTGTTTGATTAGCGCTTAAACACTGGACGCTGCGATAATAAAGATTCTGTCCCTGGTCTCTGGCACTTCCTTAGATCTGTGCAGTGGTAAGGTCTGTATGTGACTGAGATGGCCAGGGCTGGAGCCCCTGCAGCTCCAGGATGGGGACGGTCACCGGCAAGGCCAACACCTGGAGAGGGGCTGGAGGACGAAACCAGTCCCCAGCACTAAGTGGCTTACTCAGTCGTGCCCATGCACAGAAGCTCCATAAACACCCCTATGTGATGGGGCCTGGGAGCTTTGGGGTTGCTGACTGTCAGGTGTGGGGGTGGTAGTGGAGCGGGTGGCGACCCTGCATCTCTGTGCATCTCTCCATGGGCTGCGTCTGAGTTTCAGCCCTTACAAAAAGCCAGATTTGTGAGATATGAGGTTTGCTGAGGCCGGGTGCGGTGGCTCACACCTGTGATCCCAGTGACTCAGGAGGCTGAGGCAGGAGGCTCGTGAGTTTGAGGCCAGAGGCATCCTGTGCAACTTAGTGAAACCCTGTCTCAAGATAAAAGAGTAATAAAAATGGCTAGGGGTGCAGCTCAATGGTAGAGTGTTTGCAAAGCATGCCCTGGGTTCAGCCCTGCAATACTGTAAGAAAAAAAAAAGAGGTTTCCTGAGTTCAATGGGCCATTCTAGCTAATGTATGGCCAGGACAAGTGACTGCCAGTTACATTCACTGTGATCACAGCCGCAGCTGCCTGAAGAGCCCTCCTTTCTGCTGCTTTTGGGGTCATGTGACAGCTCTAGGACACCGGTCTTGTGACCTGCCCTCTGCCTCGTCCTTGGTGCTCCTCCCTTCTCCTGTTGCTTCCGGTGGCTTCCCTCTGGGATTTGCCATGACGTTCCTTCTCTTCAGTCCGCATAACCTCCTGTCCCTATTCTACAGCCAAGGGGCTGGAATTTGGCCCCAGGCTGGCCTCACTTCAGGCTGTGCCTTGAGTGGCCAGCCTCCTTTTGGGTCACATGTACTTCTTGCCCCTCATGATCACCATCACACAGCCCCATGGACATCCCGTCCTACCCTTGGGCCACTTTCTCTTCAGCAAGCTAAGTTTCATGTCCTTGCAGCTGGCTCAGCAGAGGCTCCTTCCAATACCTCAGGCTGCGCCAGCTCCTCCACAGAGCCCCATTTCCACCCTTGCCAGGCCTCAGACCTTCACCTGGCCTGCTGCTTCCTGTTGCCCCTCCAGAAGCCTTCCCCAGCTGCCCCCCATCATTGCATGACCAGTCCCCCACAGCTGTGAGGTCTCAGCTTACATGCCACTCCCCGCCCCCCAGAATGGAAAGTGGGGAGACTTTGGGAAACGGTGTGGCCAAGTTAAACATAAGCTCACCATATGACCCAGCAATTCTACTCCCAGGAATTTGTCCTAGAACGGATGAGAACAGATGGCCTATATAAGACTTGCATGTGACTGTTGAACAAAGATGCCACATTTTATCCACTTGTCAATTAGGCTTTCAGCTTGTTTCCCCCTTTGGACTATGATGCCTAATGCTGTGAAAGCATTCATAGGAAGGCTGTTGTGTAGACCTGTGTTTTTATTTCTCGCGGGTATACACCTTGTTCTTCGGTGCCATCAATTTGATATCTGACTCACAGTGGCCCTATGTACAACAGGCGAAACACTATTGTCAATGATTTTCTGCTATTCATAGGGTTTTCAATGGCTGATTGTTTCTTTGGGAGTGGGTTGCTGGGTTCTTCTCCCAAGCCTACAGCACCTGGTATCCCCAGGTGGTCTCCCATCCAAGTACTCACCAGGCCCGATGCTGCTTAGCTTCCAAGATCTGACGGGATCGGAAGCCACAGTGCCATGGCTGCAGGCAAGGGTACATAGCTGGGAGTGGAATATTGCTGGGTCTGGTAGTCTGAGGAGCCTCCAGAATACTTTCCAAAGCAGCTGTGTCTTTTTACCTTCCCAACAGCAGTGGGTGTGGGTCGGCTCCTTCCACATCCTCATCGACACTTGCAGGCCTTTTTGAATTGAGCCACCCTAGGGAGTGAGAAGTGGCACCTGTTGGGGGCTTTGATTTGTGCTTTTCTGATGGCTAATGCTATCACCCCACCTTTTCATGTTCTTATCGACCATTTGTATATCTTCCTTTGGGAAATGTCTACTTGGATCTTTTGCCTATTTCCATTTTTTTGCCTCTTTATTATTGAGTTGTAAGAGTCTTTTTTTCTAGATACAAGTCCATTATCAGATTTGTAATTTACAAATATTTTCATGTAGTCGGCACGTTGTCTTTTCACTTTCTTGATCATCTTTTTTGAAGGACCTGAGTTTTTACTTTTCATGAAGTCCAACTAATGTTTTCTCTTTTGTTGTTTATGCTTTTCTGTCATATCTAAGAATCCATAGCCAAATCTGACTGTTAGTCAGCTTTCTGCCATGATAACAAAAACTTGATATAATCAACTTATAAAGAGCAAAGTTTTATTTTGGCTCATGTTTTCAGAGGTGCCAGTCCATGATCAGGTGGGCATATTGCCTTTGGGGCTCTGTTGCCAGGGGTAGCACGACATGGCAGGAGCACGGGGGGGGGGGGGGAGCGAAATGCTCCCATCACATCCGGGAACTGAAAGAGAGAGGAAGAGATTGGGGTCCCACAATTCTCTTGGAGGGAGCATGCTCAGATGACCTGAAGACCTCCTACTAGGCCCAACCACTTAAAACTTCCACTTAAAACTTCCACTATGTCCCAATGGTGCCAAGTGGGAGACCAAGTCACCACCATATGGGTCTTTGGAAGGCATGCCAGATGCAAACTACAGCAGAGGTCATGAAAGTTTGCCCTGTGTTTTCCTCTCAGAGTTTTGTGTTTTCAGCATTTACATTTAGGTCTTTGACCCACTTTGAGTTAATTTCTGTATATGGTGTGACCGATTGTCAGCAGGACTGATTTCCACTTTCTGGGAGTGAACACCCAGTCTCTGTTGTGGAAGAACTAGAGACTCATTGAGGCCCAAGGAGCCCCACCATCCTAGGACATCTCATTTGACGGTTGCTGCAGGAACCCGCACATAGGTGAAGGATTGCCGGGGAAGGTACAGGGGTGGGGGGGCTTCAGTATGTGGTAGCCAGAGCCTAGACCACTCACTCACTGTGAGGCTTGATCCAGTCTGTTTCCCTGCCTGGGCCTCAATCTCCTCATCTATAATATGGGAAGATTGGATGGGCTGGCAGTAGGCCTTTCCTGGTTCTTTATCCACAATCTAGCTGTCTTCTTGTGTGATGTCAGGGAGAAGGACATCTCTGGTGGTAAGTGTCCCTATTTCACAGCCCGCCCCCACGCATGCACGCATACATGCACATGCATACACACTACCCGCACAGTGAGGACGCACCTAGCCTCAAACCCTGATTCAGCCATTGAGTCCAGCAGGTGCAGACAATCAGATTTCATACCCCTGTGAAACCTCCACACAATATTTTCAGGACCAACACAGGGTTGCCAGTATTTCATTTTATCAAATAGGACACTAAAAATAGCAAGTCCTGCCACCTGTTCCAAGCACTGATCCACAAAAGAGAAGATAATGAAGGATTATCCTTTTAACTCGCCTGCGTTCCCCTCCTCTCTGCCAGGGAGAAGACTCCCGCTGGAAGGGACAACTGCTTTTCTCACAGCGCTTGGGAAGGGTTACTTCATGTTCTGCTTCAGCTCTTGTTGAAATGCGAATACCGTCTGAGGGCAGCCTCAGCGGGCCACCTGGGAGTGGTGGCAGGCTGAAGAAGGGCCAGGAAGGATGCAGAGTTGGGCTCTGAATACCTGGCCTAGGGCAGCTCACGTGGTCCAACGGGGAAGAACCTGCTCTTGTGCAGGGAGCATCTTAGCTTCCCCAGCTGTGCAGTTGCTTGAAAGGCCAGCCTGGGAGAAAGCACTGGCCAACCAATGATGCTCTGGTGGGGGGGGGGAGGGAGAGAGAGAGAGAGAGAGAGGAGAAATTCCAGCAACCACCACAGGTAATTATTTTTTAGTAGTACTGGGGGATTGAACCCAGGGCCTCAGGCATGCTTTTGCAATCACTTTACCACTGAGCCGCACTCCCAGCCCATTTTTTTTACTTTTTTTTTTTTGCCACAAGGTCTTGCTAAATTACACAGGCTGCCTCTGGCCTCGAACTTGCAATCCTCCTGCCTCCTCCTCTGGAGTCATTGGGATTACCGGTGTGAACCACCATGCCCGGGCACCACAGGTCATTTTTGTGGAAGGGAATAAAAAGTGGAGAGTCAGTTATTCAGCCCCACCCCCCACCCCCGCCCCCGCCGCCAGATCAATGTTGTAAGTTTGATTTTTAACTCCTTGGTTTCACAGGACACTAGTGGCTCACTCTCTCTTGGCTGGAAACAGCTGTATGCAAATAGAGACCCCCACCCCACCTCCCCACCCCTGCCCAGCCTCCCAGGGTCTAGATGTACACTGTGCTACTGTTCCTTTAAAAAGTGTTCCTTTGCTACCAGACAGAACCAATCGGTGGGCAGGGGGAGGAGCTACTTTGGGGGCCTGACCACCGGTTGTGCCAATAAAGTAAGAGTCTGTGAGGACCTTCCAAGAGTGACAATCTTCTTAGGGAGCCTGGGGCAAACCTGTTTAAAGGGATAGTGTTGTACATGGGCAACTCAGGTGGTGTAGAGTTCAGAGCCCCTGAACTGGCCAATGCTCCCCAAACTGGCTGTGCGCTACTGGAAGATAAGAATTTGCTGGGAAAGATGAGTGACTTATCTGGCTAATTGGGCTTTTATTTGCATTTTAAATCATGCTCTTTTGCTAAACTAATGGACCCCCTATTTATAGATGACTCCAACATGAAGTGACTACTAATTACTACAATTAATATCACGTTAAGGGCTTGCCAGCTAACTTCGCAGCAACTTGTGTCGCCTACTCATTTTCAATTAAGGTGCATTGACAGGGAGAGTACGTGGTTATTAAGAGTGGGCCCTGGGGTGTAATTACTGCTCACAAAGGTCGTTAAGCTACGCCCCTGCAGGGCTGGCACCTTGGCGCCTGGGGGCCCAGATCCATGTCCTACCCGGGCACCAGAAAGCCTTGGTGCCCCACACTGCCAGGCAGATGGTGAGCCTGGCTCCGTGGTGCCTGGAGGAGGGGCAGCTGATGTCAGGATGCTCAGTGGAGATGACAGTGCCAGGTGGGGAGGCTGAGGGGCCGTCCCCTCCTTTGCTGAAGATGGCAGTTGTGGCAGGCACCAGAGAGCTGACAGGAGACTGCGGCCTCCCTCCAGCACAATTCGCTCGGCAGCGTTTGTGGAGGCCTCCTCTGCAATGGGCAGGGGTTGGTGGCAGGGACACGGGGAGGAGAGCCAGGAGAGGAGACAGGCACCAAAGCAGACAGCACAGGGGACCGAGAGAGGGCCTGGGGCCTGGGAGAGGTGCGGACACTGGCGGGGTCTGGTCACTTCTTGGGGCAGGAGGACTTGGGAGGAAAAAGTCGTGGGAGAGTAGGGAAAGGCCAGGAGGGGTGCATGGGGTCGGGGAAGTCAGGGCCAGTGAGCATTCCAGACGCAGGGCAGGGGGCCCTTGGGACTAACTGCCAGTGGCCATGGCCTTCTTGCTATGGAGCAGGTGCTGGATTGTCAGGGTGGGATCGGCCTTCTCACTCGCCCTGCTGGGGGCCGGCCACTGAGGTGCATGTGGCTGGGGCTGAGGATGCAAAGGGGAGCCCTGCCCACAGGGTGCTCTTGTCGGTGGGTTGGGAGCAGGTGGAGAAGGACAAAGGGAAGAGGTCATGGGCTTTTATGGAGGAGAGGAGAAGGGGTGAGGGCATTTCGGACCTGCAGACCTGAGGCTCGGGAAAGTGCAGAGGTCATACACAGGGCTGGAGTTGGTAGAGAGGCTGGCAGGACCAGAAGCATGGGTCTGGGTGGGGAACCAGGAATGGCATTCACTGTGCCCTGAATGCTACCGTCGCCGCTCGGTTGTGATTTAGCAGTTGCTATGTGCCGGCACTGGGCTCAGAGTCTGAGATGCTGTGTCTCTTTTTCCCCTTAAAAACACCGAGGTAAACACACTGCTCTGGCTGGAATATGGATAATGTCGCCCAAAGGTCCATGTGTTAAAGGCTTGGACCCCAGGGTGGCCGTGTTGGGAGGAGCTGGGACTTTTCAGAGGCAGGCCTGACGGGGGTCCGTAGGTCCTTGGGAGTGGGACCCTGAAGGGCATCAGGCACAGTCTCTGCTTCCTGGCTCCAGGTGTTTACTATTCACTCCACAGCCTGCCCTGCCATGGTGTGCCACCTTCGCCCGGAGCCCAAACCGGTGTGGCTGCCTGATGTTGGACTTGAACCTCCAGGCCCATGAGGTACAACGAACCTCTTTTCTTCCTAGGCAGGCTGCATCATGTACTTTGTTACAGTGACACAAAGCTGACTAGCACACATGCTGTCCCCATTTGACAGGGGTGCTTAGAGGGGTTAGGGACTTGTCCCAGCTCCTCTGCTACCACTGTAGAGCTGCCATTCACTTGCTGCTCTTTCCTGCTGGTGTGGCCCATTCTAGGGTAACAAACCCTAATAAAACATCTATAAGAAGCACCAGCGGGCAATGGGATCACTAGAAGGTAGGATGAGGCACAGCCACGAAGGGGGCATCCCTGTTCTGCAGAGCCCAGGACTGTCCCTTGGGGGGCTTGCCTACCCACCTGGCCCAGGTACACTACCTCTGTCCTCTCGCTTGGCCTCCCTGGAGCTCCCCACCCCCGTCTCCTGGAAGCTCTTTGCTTGCAGGGCTGGCCTCAGGGCCCTCGGTTCCTAGGGATGATGAGCTTGGGGAGGGACCCAGGCCCCAGTGGGTAAATGTCCCCAGATAGACACATTGAGCCACCTTAATGGTCCCTCTCCCCATGATGCCAGGCGACACAGTGGTCTCACACACCCCACTCACGGCAGGCATGGAGGCTCCTAGGCCCTGTCCTCAGCCCCTGCGTGGAGCCTAGGGAGCCCCTCCTGTCCTCAGGGCCCTGTGCCCTCTTGACAAGACACAATGCTGTCTATTTCACAGAGAAGAGCTCAGCTACCAGGGGAGCCTGGCCCACCTCGTTCTCTCCCTGCTTCACCCTCTCCTCCTGCCCTACCTGCTGCACTTACCCCACCGAGTCTCCCCCTTCTGCTCTGGAAGCCCACTGCCCTCCACAGGGCTGCCCTGAGTTCTCGCTCTGTCACCTCCCCCTGCCTCCATGGACCCCGTTGCAACTAGGTCACCATGCCAGGTTTGCTTTCCCCTCTGCCTGGACTGTGCTCTGCTCAGCTCAGCTGAGAGGAGGGCCTGACCCCTAAGAGAGAGGCGCTGCCTCTGCCCACTGCCCTGAGGTTTCATTTCCTACACCCGTCCAGGCTCTCTGATGTCCTAGGAATCTGCTCTGCTTTTCTTCTGCCCCTCCCCCTCTCGGCAGGATGTCAGGTGCAGGGCATGAGTCCTTGTGTCCTGGCGGATTCCCAAGGCCTTAGGCGCAGGGTTGTGAGTCCCAGGAGTGAGCATGTGAATGCATTGCTGGTGGGCCTGACTTTACAGGTGGGGAAAGTAAAACAGCCCCTGCCCAGCCCCTTATGCCTTCTGGTTTCTGCCCTGTACACCCTGTGTCACCCCTGGCCTCCATTCCTATCCCTCTGCTCCCCAGGCCTGGGTCTGGGCTTAATTCACTGCATTGAGTCCCCCATCCAGGGAAGCTCCGCCTTACCGTGCATGGGCAGAACAAAAGCAATGTGGGCTGGTTTAAGAGAAAAGGGTATTTATTAAGACAAACCTGGTAGCTCACATGCCCTCAGACCAGGCCATGAGTTGTCTCAGGACAGGCCCTCGGTGTCTCAGGACAGGCCTGCGGTGTCTTCACGATGAACCTGCGGTGTCTCACGATGGGCCTGTGGTGTCTCAGGACGGGCCATAAGGTGTCTCAGGACAGGCCTACGGTGTCTCACGATGGGCCTGCGCCGTCTCAGGACAAGCCATGCCCAACAGCCACCCAGAAGCAAGGGCTTCTCTATGAGGCCTCACGGGCAGCTACATGGATACCTTGTGGGAAGAAAACCGAGTTGCTGCCTCCCTAGCTGCAGTGCCCCTGGGCGGAGTTTTCTGGATTCTGTGAGGAAAGCTGAACTGTGGTTAACCCTCATCCTCTCCTGGGTGGGGACTGTCTGGGATGAGTCAGAGCCCGGTGGGGGTGACCTGCTCTGAAGCACACTGCATGCCAAAGGGTTGAGATCCTGCCCTCCCTCGAAACCTCCTGCCCTGAGGCTCCCCATAGTGATACCAGCACCTTGCTGGGGTGGGAGACAGGAGGGAGCAGGGCTCAAGGGAACCAGGGGAGGGTGGGGAAGGGGCTCCCAGCATCCACCCACAGCCAACCTTGCCGGGGCTGGAAGACAATCAGAGGAAAGCAAAATGTCCCTTGGCTTTCACCCATTGTCCTGGTTGCCAGTGGCATGGCAGTTTTGTCCTTTGGGGTCATGGTCCCTGCATGTGTGACATCACTGGAAGCCAGACTCTTTGGGGCCCCTTCCTTCTGTCCCTCCCTGGGTGAAGGCTGCCGTGCACCTGCTGCCCAGGGTGAGCTCTCTGCCTCCCCTGTACAGCTCAAGTTCACACCCTCGCAGGCCTCTGAACCTCTGCCTCCCAAGCCTCTCCTCCTGCCTCTCCTGCACCCTTTCCTGAGCCTTCCCCACCTTACCACCTGCCCTGGATCCTGCACCCTGGCTGGCAACACCTGCCCACACCAGCGCCCAGTGCCTCTGCCCACACACGGCACCCAGTGTGCCTTGGCCAGGCCCCAGCTCCCACCTGGGTCCTCACTCAGCACTTGGGCCCAACACTTCTGCCCCAGTCGGGTCTTCTGCTGCCCTCCTGACCCTTCCCTGGCTCGGACAGCCCCATTGCCTGGCTGCTCCCCTGCCTGCCACCTCTCCAGCCTGAGCTTCCTCCTCCATTGGGAGTATGCCTCCCCACACCTGGGCTGGCCCACTAAGATCTGCATCACGCTGTCTGCTGTGCAGTGACAGAGAGCCACATTACACCCCAGGGAGGCAGGTGGAGCCCACCCTTGGCTCCTGGCCTGGGAGAAGCAGCTGTGTTGAGACATAGTTGGGTGGGCACAGGCTGCACAGCAGGCCCCCTGGGCTGCCTTCACCAGCTGCACATAGAGATGGCTTAGGAGGTGGCTCTGGCTGATGAGATGGAAGTGGAAGGTTCCAGGTCTACCAGGCCCCTGCCGCCCATCAGGCCCTGTCCATTTCTTCTGCATGGTATGGCCCATTCTAGGGTAACAAACCCTAATAAAAAGGATCATGGGGACCTTGCGTTATGCTAAGAAAGATGGATGAGGTTCCAAGATGAGGCCCAGCCCTGACCTCCACCTTCCACATGGTAGACACGCCACAAGGCCTGGCTTGCCACACAAGGCCCTTGAGGAGACTTCTAGCCCTCCTAGGATGCCTAGCTGCCCACTGCAGAACTGAGGCACATCCCCCTCCCCGTTCACCCTGACACCCACCTATGCTGTCATACCGGCCCAGGAGGACTTTCTCCTCCTGGGTCCTAGGCCAGGGTCCAGTCCTAGGCCAAGTCCCCTCAGAAGGGTCCCTGGCCCTTGCCCTTTATTATTCCATGTTTTGATCCTCAGTCTGCATTGGGGTTCCCTCAGGGCTCCCTACTCTCTAAGGAGGGGCTCTGTGCTGCCTTACCTCCAATTCTGGGCTGCTTAGCTCCTTCCCCATTGGCTGCCACGGAGAACCCCCTATATGGCCCACAAATCTCACCCTTTAGCTCTGAGCTGGTGATCCTCTGTTGCAAGCCTCTAAGGGCCATGGAGACCTTAGGGTTGGGGGCCTGAGGAGGGTCAGCCAGACCCAGCCCCCGAGGTCAGAGCTCACATGCACCTGTCTGGCTGATCCAGCGCCATCTTGCAGGACACAGAACTTCCAGCCCAAGACATGGCCAGTGCCACATCTGCTCTTTGCTCTCCATTGCTCATTAGGAGTGACTCTGTGCACACTTGGCACACGGCAGCCAAGGCAGCCTCTTGGAGAAAAGTACTGTGTCCCCTGACACCAATGGCAGCCACTGGAACAGGCAGGGCCCCAACATTTAGCAAACACAACAGCTGGACAGAGAAAATGACATTTCTTTATTTGGTCTCTAGGTTAAAAAACACGGCTCACTACCCAATCTGGCTTAAAGTTCAGTCTCGTTCAATAATGGAGGGTCTCTCCCAGAGACCCTCCTTGTTTGCTCAGGTTCAGGGTAGTGGCCCTTCCTCTTGTCCTGAACACTGCTCCTGCTGGGACTGTGAGCCATGTCGCCAACACTGTGTCCATGCTGGAGCATGCCACACCGGGCAGCTTTGCAGCTTAGTGGCCAGCCTCTTGGTCCTGTGTACCGCACGTCCAGACCAAGCAAGGTTGAGGGGTTGGTCGGCTCTGTGTCTCTACGTAAGATACCCCGATAAACAACTCATAAGGAGGAAAGAGTTCTTTTGGCTCT
The DNA here is from genome assembly GCA_007922755.1 of Pedetes capensis. NCBI lineage: Eukaryota > Metazoa > Chordata > Mammalia > Rodentia > Pedetidae > Pedetes > Pedetes capensis. The sequence continues at coordinate 37,413 of VMDO01000819.1, forward strand.
GCTTTCAAAGGTTTCAGTCCATGGTCGCTTGACCCCATCCCTGGGGCCCTGCGGCGAGGCGGAATGTCATGGTGGAGAGGGTGCCATGTAACAAGCCGTTCACCTCAAGGCAGCCGGGAAACAGAGAAAGGGACAGAGCTCACTTTTATAACAAAGCCCTCCCCCCAAGCCCTATCAAGCTAGGAATCCCAAGTGGATTAATCCATTCACGACATCAGAGCCCTTGTGATCCGGTCATCTCCCAGAGCCCCCATCTCTGAACACTACCTCTGTGGGGGGAAAGCCACATGAGATTTTGGGGGGCATTTAAGATTCAAGCCATAAGAGTTAAGAAAACCAAGACCTCAGCCTGCCCACAGAAGGCAGCCAAGGCCCAGGTGTGCGCCCAGGTGGCCACGAGGCTTCTCACCCTTCGCTTTGACTTTACTTGTCTAGTAATGCTCTTCCTGCCCGAGAGTGGAGCTCCACGGAGGGCTTTTCCTTTTCTTCTCTTTTCTTTTCCTTTTCTTCTCTTTTCTTTTCCTTTTCTTGCCTGGGCTTCACTTAGGTAAACATTTCACCAACCCTGGGCCTTAGCATACTTCTGCAGGATATTAAGGAATTTAGACACTCATCTTGCAAAATCAAAGCCAGAATTGCAGCCAATGCTTCTGCAGACACATCATCTCCGCTGATTACCTCCATGGCCTCTTTCTCTCTTTCTAGAACAACTCAGAATTCTCCCCTACTCCAACCTGAGCGGTCAGGGCAGCCCACCTCTCTGTACGGGCTTTGTCCCTGGATCTGCTCCCTTACTCCCCCAGGTCCTTTGGCCATGTAGAGGAGTAGCTTCTGGTCTACCGTAGAATAGAAGTTGATGTCACCCTAGTCCACAGAAATGCCAAAGCCCTGTCTCACCCCTCAAATACCCCATCCCTGCTCTTGTGCATATTCTCTTCCCAAGGAGTTGAGGCTAGTGAAATGCAGGTTCCCTGTGGAGGACAAGGAGTCTGACCATCTAGGCCAAGTTCAAGGCCAGGCCACAGTCCAAAGGGGCCAGACCCTATGGACAGTCTTGATTCAGCACCTCACCACCAGTTCCTCAGAGACTGCCAAGCTCTTCAGCCTTAAGTCCCTGTCCCACCTCCAACCCAGGCTCTTGGGAAGAAATTCTGGCCTCTCTCCTGCCCTATTCTGCTAACTTCCACCCTTATTCCTTTGCCTTCCCCACTGCCAGGGTCCTAAGCACTGCAGACAACTTTCTGCTTTGGTGGCTATTTTGAGCCAACCCTTAGCCTGCCCCCCATCCCCTTCAGTGTATTTTAGCTAACTTCCTAAGCATATTTATCCCCAGAAGCCAGAACATCAATGATGTTGTACTTCACAAAACCTAATCTCTGATCCTTCCAAAAATGGCATTCCTAAAAAACGTTTGCAGCCAAATCCTCCAGCTTGGATTCCACTGCCCTCACCCCGGGGCATCTATGAACCAGACCCTCTAGCAGGGGCAGTTCCGGGCATCATTCCTGGACGGACTTTCACATAGTCATGCTTGCCTTAAAACCCCTCTTTCTCCCCCACTGAGGGTTTCGAGAGACCGGCGGTCTTAGGCTGCACAGTGGCCAATACAGGGATCCTGTACTACCTCCACCCACCTCCAGCTCTGCCCCAGATTCCACCATCTGGGACAGTGGGCCCCTTTCAATGGGGTCATCCTCTGCTGCATGAATTGAATAACTTTGTATGCCACCCCCACCCACACACACCATCGAGGTCCAACCCCACTGACTTCCTGAGGCACAAACCCGATCTCAGGTGACCTTCAGGAGACTCAAGAAAATCCAAAGTGAAGCCAGAGCCTGCAGACTCACAAAGAGCACAGAGGCGCAGCCTCCCACTATGGACCTCTCTGGCCTGTCCGAGACAAATGCTCAGGCTCCCTTCTGAGATTTCTTGAACTCTTGAACATCCCCATGCTGTTTCCTCTACTCCCCACCCCCTCGTCCCGCTGTTCCCAGCGCAGAAGCATTGAATACGGCCAGGGACCTCGCAGCTACCTAGCGGTGATGAGCAAACAGGGAGCCCGAACTGCCGTCAGCAGCCACTGTCAGCAGCCATCGCTGAGGGACAGGAAGGTGGGGGTAGGTGGTTGCAGCTGTGAAGGGAAAAGGCAGCTGGGTGGAGACCCCAAGGCCCAGGTGTGAGAGAGGTACATGGAGGGGGACAGACTCAAGGCCAGGGAGTGGGGAGAGGCCTCATTGGCAAGAGCCCTGTTACAGCATAGGGGACAGAGGACAAGGAGTGACTCAATGACCCATTGACCCAGTGGACCCACGCAGAGGAAAAGCCCAGTGGGCATCCGGCTCCAAGTGATGGCAGGGCCTGTCTGCAGATCCTCACAGCTCCATGCCTGCTGGGCAAGAGGGGAGGAACGCAAGCCATGGCTCACCATTTTCTGGGCTCAGACACCAAGCCACAGGGGGCCCCTGCCACTCCCTTATGGACGCTCTTTGGAGATGCTGTGGGATGTGGCTGGTCCCTCAGTCAGGGGCAGGGCAGGCAGAAGCAACACAGAGTGGGGGAGGGACCATCTGTCCCCTTCCTTTCCCTCTTTCGTGGAACTGTGCCCAGCAGACACCTTCGCATAGAAAGGGCTCTGGCCTGGATGTCCTTGCCCAGACCAGTGTCAGCTTGGGGTTCCTCTTTCCCAGGCTCAGGTATTTCCTTTCTAAAAAAAGAGAAGAGATTCAAACTCCCTAGTGGGTGTCGAAAAAGGGAAGGGACCCTCACAAGAGAGACACAGGTGTCACTCACCCATGCGCGACACCCCCCTTGGGGCAAAGTTTGTAAGCTCGTCTCTCAGCATCCTTGCCCTACCTGAGCCTCCGTGGTCCCATGTCCCTGAACTTGGAGGCAGGGGGAGCTTCCAGGCTGGGGGTGGGGTGGGGGGCATCTCTCTGGCATTGGCCTCTCGCTCTGCTGCTGCATTGAGGCTTTCGCGTGAGGATGCGGTCAAGTGCGCTGGAACCGCCCGTGGGAAAGCTGGGAAGGGGCTGGGGACAACTTTCTACCCCAAATGACCCAAATGCAGGGCAGGGGCACTGCAGGACAGCCTAGCCTATTCCTGCACCTGACACAGGCCCCATCTTTGGTGACCCTACTACCCACTGCTGGACTGGCCACTTTCCCCAGGGCCCCACAGCATTGCCTGGTCAGGGAGCCAAGGGACCCCCCCCCACCGTGGGCGCAGGCCTGGAGAGGGAGCAGAACCCACCTTTTTGGCCCCTCCTCTCCCTGTCTTAAGGTTTAAGCTTGAATGAAGTGGGAGCAGCGCCCCAGCCCACAAGTCTGGGGTCAAGCCATCCACTGGGGGCAAGAAGGGCCACCCAGGCCCAGGGTGCTCTCTACCAGGGCCCACCTGCCCCTCTCCCCAGAGGCAGCTCCACCAGAGACATTCCATAGGGCCCCTCCTCCTGAGCCCGGGGGCTTTTCCATCTGTCATTATCCACCTATTCATCCATTCAACAAATACCCATTGAGGTCCCATTTGTGTAGGTTCCATCCTAGAAAATTCGGGGACAGTTATGGCGGAAAGTGACCAGAACCTGCCTATAGGGAGCTTACTTTCCATGGAGGAGAGACAGACAAAGGGACAGAGACAAATCCAGATAATAAGTGCTATGAAGAAAACAAGATGACCAGAGTGACAGGACAGCCTGGAGCGCAGGGCACCTCCACAGACACTCTTCCGAGGGGACGAGCTGAGCTGAGGATAAGCCGGCTGTGCACAGGTCGGAGGAACGTGAGATCTCATAGGAAGTTGGGGAGAGACCCCATGAAGGCCCAGGGGAGCAGAGGCAGGCTCCCTAAAGGACAGCAGGCCTCTGATGGGAGCTTGGCCACCCTGCTGCACTTGACCCAGGCCAGGATCGCTGAAGAGGTTTAGGCAGGCCCAGCTGGGCACAGCCCGGCTCCAGTCACAGCCGAGGTCTTCTCACCACTCTCCACTCTCTCTGTCCCTTCCCTAAGATGCAAGGGAAGGTTAAGGATGACCCACTAGGCCCCCATAGTCTGATCCCATTCCGCCCACCGTGCCCAACCACCTGGACTGTGTGTCCTTTCTCAGACCCTCCCAGAGCAGTGCTGGGGGCCTCAGCTCCAGGCTGTGCAAACCTGGATCCCACACCTCACCACTTCCTCCCCAGCCCCTGTTCTCTAGGCTGAGCAGGTGAGGCTGATAGTGGATCTGGGTCCTGATGGTCCTGTACTCAGCATGGTGGCTCCAAGTGCAGTGTCCCCTCTCTGCACAGTGGGTTTGACTCAGGGAGCCCTGGATCTAGCCCCTTGGCCCAGTTCTCATGTCCACACCCTTCCCCTGCAGCCCCTGTCTTCTTGGTCCCCCCACCCCCGGGTCACCTGAGCCTTTTCTACATTTCTCTGGCCCCTAGAGGGGCCTAAATGCCAGGCCTACCCTCTTTGTTGCCTTTGGCGAACTCATTTCTTGCACCTCAGAGAGACGCCTGCCATTGCGCTGGCACAGCTGTGGAGCAAGTATCATTGCTGTCTCCAGAAGGTGCCAGGCTTATGCAGTCCCATCAGAACTGAGTATTTGGCCAACCGTCCATTGCAGGCAGATTTTGTGGGTCCAGCGTCCCTGGTCACCACCCAGCTCTTCCTTTTTTCCCCAGAGTTGAGGGCCAGGGGAGACTCAGCCCTGTCCTTAATGCTACAAAGAGAAAAGAGCACCTGAGGAGTTCTGAAGAGATTAAAGCAGACGAAGCCCTCAATGGAGCATAATAAGGTGCACGTTAAATACGGCCTGCAGCCCCCAAGTGCCAGCGCTGCCAGAGGACTTGAGAGATGGGGCAGGGAGTTGGCCAAGAAAACCTCCTGCAACAGGAGGACTCTTTGGAGGTCTTGCAGAGCCAGACAATGGTTAAGGTGTGGATGACTAGATAACAAAACCAAACCAAAACCAAAGTTGCCACAGCCCAGCTCTGATAGTGTCTTTAATGACCTTATAGAATAAGTTCCTAGGGCTGGAGATGGAGGACCTTTGGGGGAGAGAGCCTTCGCTTCCTCCCGGGCCTGTGGCTTTCTGGAAGGCGCGTGCAGGGGAGGCTCAGAGGCCTGTCAGCCCCATCAGCTGAGGGCTGGGCACTTCTGAAGGTGCCAGGAGGGACATGGGAGGGAGGGAGAGGCAGAGAGCGTCCTTGCACTGCCCAGGCAAGGGGCTCCTGTTGGAGCAGGCAGGCAGTTGGGATGCGAGCGGGGAGGCAGGAGCCGGGGCACAGGAGATCAGCCTGGGTCAGGCACTCGGGAATGCACAGAGCCGCCAGAACGGCTGCAGACGGGATGTTTCCAGCAGGTTGCCCATCAAGGCTCATTCCTGGTTCAAAAGGGTGACTGTCACCCCTCCCCAACCTCCCTTTCCTGGTACTGAGGCCCTATGTCCACCATCCTCCCAGCCTCCCTGAGTCGGCCAGTACCTCCATAGAGTAGCCCGGGGCAGCCCGCACCTTCCCGTCTCTGCCTTGCTCTCTGTAGGGCAGGGTCCTCTCTGTGCATCTTCCCCATCTCCTCAGCCCCCTTTAGTAACTGTGCCCTGGGTTCCAGGCTCTCCCACCTCCAGATCAATCCACACATGACAAGTGCTTGCCACTGCCCTCTCGGGCCACTCTGGGTCCTCCCCCTCTGCACCTGCTGGATGCCTTGCCCAGCACCAGGATTTTCATCTTTGGACTCCGCAGCATGCTTCGAATTCTCAGTGCCAGTTCAGGATGCGGGAAACGGGGCTTCTGAGAGCAAATGCGTGGGTCCCATGCCTGGCTCTCGGCTGCTGGGAGGGATGCAAGCAGAACCAGGGCAGTCTTCCTGCTAAAACAGGAGAAGATGCCACTCAGCCTATAACTGTAGGCCTAACAGGCGCCTAGCCTCGGACAGTCAGTGGTAAGAAATGAAAAGAGAGTAGGGAAAAAAAATGGAGCTACCAACAAGTTTCTGGCTGCTGACAGTCAGGAAGTGGTGGAAAAACAAAGACAAAAAGTACCTAACTTTTTACATGCGTAAAACCAATGACTTGGAATGGGTGGTGCAGAGTCTCAACGGAAGCAGGCGGGAGAAGCCAGGTGGATGGCAACTGATAATGGCAGGAGCTACAACAAGCTGGAAAGTCTACAGGAAGGAGGAAAACAGGAGGGCTCTCCCCATGGGCTGCTCAAACAAATGATGGGTCCACAGATAAGCAAACACTTGTAACAGAACCATAAGGCACTGGTTTTCTGTAGCTGCATCTCATTTTACTAATTGCCCTGAAATGTCCCCAACTCTTTCTAGAACTATCTTTTCCTGTTTTATCACTTTTCTGGATAATGAGCTCAATATGTCATCCTTGTCTGTTGCCATTTCACCCCTCAGGATAGAATCACCCCCCGAATCCCAACTGCTGATGCTCGCGCTCATCAGGGCGAGGCACTAAGGTGCAGCTTCCGGTTGAGAAAAATGATGACTTCCTCTGATCCGGAGTCCTCAAATCGACAGCGGGGGATGGGGGAGGGATCAACTGTACTCGTGCTCCCGAGTGACAGAACCTGGAGTGTGAGGGGACTGTGGAGTGGCACTTCGGCTCTTAACGCTGACATAAGACTTAACATTCTGGCGGCAGAGAAAAGGCCCCAAATATATTCCTCCCACGTTCTCACTTTTAGGCAAAGAAGCCATGATGGCATTGGGCCCCAAGTAAGGGGGAAAATCAAAAGGAACTGTTTCAAGAGAGAAAACCCCACAGGAAGCCTTGGAGAATATTTGAAAACAAGGAAGAAGAAGAAAAAAAAAAAAAAAACCAAAAACCAAAAAAGTGTCCTGCAGAACAAAAAGACTAAGCCCAGGGTAGGATGCGACGGGCAGCCAAATGCAAAGTGTGGAGGTCATTACGAGCAGCAGTCTGCTGGAGGAGAGGGCTGGGAGGCAGCCTCAGCCCTCACAGGCACCCTGGTTGCTTTTCACCAGCATCACAAGCAAGAACTGAAGGATGTCCGCGCTGCAGAAGGGTCCCAGTGCTGGAACAAGGGCAGAATGCACAGATCCCACACGCACACATTTTGCAAACTAATGACAGACATCAATCTAGTGTGCTGAAGGCACTGGGGTGAGGGGAAGGCCACGCTGTCTGAACCAGGGCTCCCACACCCACAAATGCCCCACCACATGGGCTCTGGGGAACATGGCACCCTGGCTTCTGCCCTTCTTGCCAGACCTTGACCCAGCCCCGGTCACAGCCAATGTGCACACAAATGCTGGGAACAATAGTTGCTTCCACACCTATCAGAAACACCATCACTACTGTTACTGGGACACTGTTGTCCACCCCTCCAATCCCTGTTTTTCTGGCCCCAGACATTGTTAGACCTCAAGAATATTTGGTCAAAACCTCTGGAAGGGCCCTTGCAGATCCACTGGACATCTCCCTCTGGGTGGATCCAGGGCACAAGTACCCTGCGTGGCCCACTGAATGGGGCCAGGTATCTACCCCTCGGTGAGCGCCCTCATGCTAGCCGGCCCTTGCAGGGCCACAGATGGGAGCCAGATCCAAGGCCTGGAGGAATCTGGAGGGGATGCAGCTGTTACTCATGAGCTTTGTATAGGAACGTGAAGGCAGGAGAGGAGGAGAGAAACAGAAGCCATCTGGCCTGGGCAGGGGACAGAAAGCATGGCTGTTGCCCAGTCGATTGCCATTTATGACTGGCCAGAGGGAGAGCTGACATGTGTCGAGGGTGACATCAGAAGCAACTGGCCTTGGAGCCCAATGGAATTGGAATTGCTTCATGTTCGTAGGTTATTTTTGGTTGGTTGGTGGGTTGCTTTTTTTGTTTTTTGTTTTTTGTTTTCTTAAAGATGTTTCAATTCAATGAAAATTTGCTCACGTTCACCTCTCCCCTTACCCTGTCAAGACCCCCTCCCTACCTCCTTCCTCCCCAACAGTGGTCCCTTTTCTACTTGAGTGTTGTTTGTGTGTATATCTATCTACCTACCTATCTATCTACAACCTGATTTTGCGTAATTGTTTAAGTCAACTTTTGATGGAGGTAAAATCAACACAGAAAAATGTGCACTAGTCCAGGCCAGGGCAATTCAGCCACTGGATGAGGCATGCAACTAACATCTAGATCAGCAAACAGAACAGCACCAGACCACCCCTGGGGACCCCTGGTGTCCCTTCCCAGCCATGTCCCTCCCTGAGGGCCATCACCCTCCTGAACTCCAACCCCACCAATTACCTTTGCCTGCTTTGTGAACTTTACGTTGAAGATTGCAGATAATGCATAGCCCTTTTGCGTCTGACTCCTTTTGCTCAATGGCTGTGCATTTGGGCTGTATCCCCTCCAGTTTCATTCTAGGAACATTCTACAGCTTCTTTATCCATCATATTGGTAGAGGGCATTTAGACAGTAGGACTCTCTTGTTAATTTGCCCCTCCTCTTTTTTTTTTTTTTTTTTTTTCTGATTTCAAAGACAAGTGAAATTATTGTAAAGCCATGTTCTCATTTCTCAGTACCATGGAGAACTCCGGAGCCAGAGCCCACTGAGGTCTTAACATTTAGGCTTCACTTCCTTCCTTTGCTGCTTGGGCCTCCTCCTGCCCACATTCACCCCTTCGGGCTGTCACCCCTATGTCATACCTTCCTTGCAACTGCCTGGCCCAGGAGCAGCTTCTCCAATATGCAGCCTCTCAGTCCTGTAGGAAAGCTGCTCCAGTGCAGAACCAGAAGCCCTGGTATCTCCACCCTGCCACCCGCCAGGGCTCTGGGGGCTGTGCTTCCCTTGGCTTCATTCAGCTGCCTAACGCCTCACAAGCCTTCTCCAGACTTCTCGCCACTACCAACAAAATCTCCAGAAATGCTCTCTGCAGCTGTTCCACGGAGGAAAGGGAGGCCGGGCCTCTCTGCCGTCCCATGTGCCCCCAGATGGGCCGCCTCTCTTAAAAGCCTGCTGGGAACCCCCATCCCCTGCCTCTCCAAGATATGGCCCCTGTGAGCTTCTGCTTGCATCCAGAAGTCCTCAGCTCCGCCCTCTCTAGGGCACCTTCTGCTTGGGCTGCTCCTGGGTGCCTGGTGCCCATGGGCTTCAATGCGGTGCCAGCTTAAGCTGGACTCACTGCTAGGCTCGCCAAGCCCGCAGAATCTGCTCAGGGGTTGGGCACAGAACCTCTGGGTGCCCACTCTCTGTTTGTGGAGCTCTCCCCCTGGCTTCTAGGACAGGCATTTCCCCTAACCTCACTCTCTGTCCCCACCCTGTTTCTTCCTTCATGCCCTCCCCCGGCTCCTTTCCTGTGCCTGCCCTGAGACAACCCTCCCCAGGTCCTAGATTGACCTCTTCCTTTCTTGGCCTTCTTTTGTGCACAATGTCAAATGGTGGGGACCCCACTTTTCCCATGCTGGGTCCCACCACACCTCCAATTTCAGGCTTCCTATCTGGCCACTCCTGGAGGTCCCAAGACAGCTTTGGAATCTCAGATACCCCTTGGATAAAAGCACATTCAGAGGGGACCTTCAGAAAACCAAGAAAGAAGTGTTTTTCACTATAGACTGTGCTGCAGACCTCAGCAGCCCCTTGGTAGGCGGGTACAGAGGAAGCTGTCCGCCATCTGGAGCACGTGGCATGTGGGTGGTTTCCCCACTGCTCCCCAACTGCCCAAGAGTTGCAGCTGAATTCCCAGCAGCACATGAGGTCTTTGTATTTACTAGACAGGAACCTGGATTTCAGAGGTCGGGAAGCCTCACTGAGGACAAGGACTGTGGGACACAGGTGTCTGCAGGAGCTGAAGCCCCACCCCAGGGGTGGTTTGAGCAAAAGCGACAGTTGGACTCTACCATCTCCATTGTCTTCTCCGTGGAGGGATTTGGCATGTGCCTCAGTGAGAAATAGAAGACCTGAAGGCAGGGGAGCGCATGCCTGGTTGCTAGACCCAGAGAGGGCAGTCAGGTGGCCGCCCCCTAAGCACACACAGCCTGGCCACGCTCCTGCGGGGCCATGCGGAGATACCTCTCTCCCCATTAGGCAGCTGAATCATTCTCCTGGGGCATAGGCCCTCCAGTCTGGGTGATAACACCGAGGTGACCCATTCAGGTCAGCCCTCCGGGGCCTAAGCAGAGCAGAGGAGGAGGGAGAGTGGACCCCAGGGACAATAAGAAGACACCAGCCACAGGGACCTTGGTGGGGACAGGACAGGCCTAGGAGAAGAATGTGAGGAGGAGCACAAACAGGGCAACTGGTCCGCTCCATGTGGGGTGTAAGAGGGGCCACGTCTCGTCACTGACACTGCATGGGACGCCAGCAGTGGAGCTGGGAGTGCCCGGGGCATACTTTGGGCCTTCATCCTTTCCCCTTATTTATCTGATTTTTGTATTGTCTGGAAAGCCTGTCAGTCCAGCCCTCACTATGGAAGACCATGGTGCCTGTCCGAGGTAGGGATCCCTGGGGGCAAGTGGGCAAGGCAGGACAAAGCCAACCTGGCACCTGCCTCCCTCCTTGCCACCAGAGCCTGTACAGCCTGGAGAGGCCTAAGACCTTCATTTTGCAAAAGGCGAAGTGGCTTGGGTAGGGTGTGGAATCCATTTGAAAATGCCTTTCCAATGTCCTCAGAGACCAAGGGGCTTCATTCATCACAGCAAACGGAAGGGGCCGTTTCCACTCCCCCTTTCCTTAATGAACACCTGCTAATGGCTGAGCTAACCTGCCTAGCAGTGCTACCGGGGAGACCAGGGGGCCAGACGCAGTGGTCCGGAGAAGGCAGGTGGAGAAGGCAGGTCTGGAGCAGGCAATGGTCCGCAGTTACCAGGGAAACACAGGGGTCAGGGCCGGACACAGTGGTCCAGAGAAGGCAGTGCGGGTCCGGAACGCAGGTCTGGGAGGCCAGTGGCAGACAGGTCCTTCTCTGGGATTAGCAATTACCTTCCCCTGCCCCGGCAGCAGATACCTTGGTTTGTTTGTCTTTCCCGTATAAAAGAATTTATAAGAGACGCAGAAATTATAGTGTAGAGGATAGCACACGTTTATTAAAGATAGAGAATATAGACATGGATTATAAAGGCAGGACACCTTGAAGATGTGAAGGTGGGCAGCAGTAAAGGCTACTGTGGCCCCGACTCTGAGTTAAATTGGAGTCTTACAGCAGAAGTGGAGTTTTGGGGGAAGGTGAAAAGCGATACATCTGGGGTGTCTTGTAAAGGAAGTTAGAGGACTTGTACAGTTAGGAGGATGGGTCCTTCGGCAGATGTCTTGGAACATTGAGAAGCCAGGCAGCCACTGAGTTTGGCTAGGATGCAGAATCCTCTAGGACCCATTTGAATAGGGTCCCTTTCAATGCTCTGAATTCCTTGCCCCTTTCCTGTCCTTGGGGTAAAGCTGTGACCGGCTGCTCGCCAAGGCCTGCTTTGTAAGAAGGAAGAAATCTGCGACAGAAAGAGGTGTCCAAAGCTTGCACTGTAAACCCAAAAGCAGAGCTCACCAAGGACATCCCTCGATGGAGAGCTGTCACCCCAGAGTGGCCCAGGGAACCATGCTAGAGCTTTCTTAGTGGATGTCCTTTGTTTAAGTGGGGTGTAGGACACAGAAGAGAAGAACACTAACTGTGGTAAATTCCTGAGCACAGGGAAAGGGGATACAGCAGGGACAACCCAGGGGGAGGACAGGACAGTCCATGTCAGAGTGGACCCTCAGGAGGACAGGCCTCACCTCCAGTGTGGCTCTAAGGTAGGCACAAGGGGCTGGAGAGGCCCTGACCACGGGAAGTTGGAAAGGGAGGTCAGCCCCTGAGAGCAGGACAGAGCCCATGTGACCTTGGCCTAGACAAGGAGTTTCCTCTCCTGACACAGACCTACTCTGCACGCTGTATCTGGAGCAATAGGGCCCATGACATTTTCTAGTCCTGAGAAGGGTGCCAGGGAGCTGGGGGACCCCAGGAAGAAGAGGGCTGAGCGGAGCAGTGCCTCACACCTCTCCTGCGTCACCCAAACTGCAGCTTCTCCTGAGATGCTGGGCGCCGGGCCTCTGGGTCCACTTATCCAAAAGTGAACACACAGATAGCCGAGGCAAGCAAGAGCAACAAAGGTTTTGTCGAGAGGATAGACAAAGCCTCCCTAGGAACCAGGGGTGGGGGGTCCCACTGTCTAGGGGGTTTTTATGTCTCTTTCTCTGGGCTGGACTTTTTGAGCTAGCTTTAGTAGGTTAGTCCCCAGTTGGGAGGCACCTGTATGTTGGCCCAATAGAGTTAAAGGGCAGGTGCTCCTACTGTTTCTACCTAGAGATTGATTAGTTAGGTGACTGCTGGCCGGGTCGTGGGACTTGTGTTTCTTAGAAGAATGGGAATTGCTGTCAGGGACAGCAATTTTGGTCTGGTGATGGTTGATCAAGTCATCACCTGTTTCCTTTGGATAATGGGACCTAGGATGACAAAACTCTTGTGGTCTGATCACAACTCAGGTGACCTTATGGGTGGCTTGGTGACTGTTGTGCCTCAGTGGTTCACTGGTTCCAGGCCCCATTTCCCCTGACCTCCTGAAATTTAACCGCCGCCTATCAAATGTCAGCAGAGATGGCGACTCATCTCGCGACACCACAGAAGTTCAGGGCTGGGACACCCTTGGCTGTAAGGACCATTAAAGAAGGTGGGGGAGGTCTCTCTGGAGAGTTTCTTGAGCTGCAAATCAACAGCAAGTGAGGCTCAGGCCTGGGGTAGGCTTGGGAGAGTCTGTGGGAATCATGGAGGGGGCATGGGGAGCCCCAACCTGAGCCAATCCTAGGGGACTGAGCCCTGCCACCCTGCCTAGCTGGGCTTCGGCACCCCGCCCTGGGCTCAGGCCCAAGGACGGCATTTCTTGTATTTCAGGCCACAGTGGGGTACACACACGTTGTCACCTGGAAGTCCTGTGTGTGTGTGTGTGTGTGTGTGTGTGTGTGTGTGTGTGTGTGTGTGTGTGTGTTCTGCATCAAAGGCAACTGAAGAAACCCGAGCGGTGTCCAAGCAACCAGCAGCCTGGCAGCCTCAGTAGAGAGCAGAGCTCACAAGGAGCTGAGCCCACAATTCGGGGGCAGCCTTGACCAAAGCCAGGCCCCAGGCAGGGCAGGGGCACAGCAAAGAAACCACAGCGCTGTTGGTGAGACCGCTCTGAAAACCAGCACCTCCCAGAGCCCTTGGCACCTGGTACTCAGCATACCCAGGAGGGGGGAGGAAAACCACATGAGGGGTCTTCTTCCTGCCAAGGAGCTGCCCTGGGGGTGAGCTGCTGGGGTCCCACTGGTAGGCAGCTTAGTTTAGACATTAACGAGCAGAACAGAACCAAAAAGCAACCCAGAGAGGCTTCCACCCAAGGATGTAACAGCACCATTCCCGACCCCAAGAGAAGATCACATCCAGGACTTTGCCCCCCTGTCCCTTTGGGCCCTCTTCTGAGCACTTTCCAGCTTCCCTGCTCTGCGACTGCTCTCTAGAGTGATCTCCCACTATCCCAGGAGTCTGAGGTGGACCAGAAGGGCACAGCTCCCTTCCCAGCACTCCACTCCCCTGAGGGCTCCCGTACCTCCCTCCCTGACACTTCTCCCTCATTCTCTGCCACCTGCAGCTGACTTTGTCTTTCTCCAAAAGCAGTAGTGGCTCAAACAGGAGCCAGACAAGAAAAAGCACCATCTGGCCACCTGCTGGCAGGCTGCTGAGGTCACCACCAGCCTCAGGGCTTCCCAAAGTCTCTGGAGGGTGAAAGGAGGAAAAAGACATCCACTAGGGATTCCTTCCTTGTACTGCACAAAGGGCCCCTGCCCCCATATGGTCCACAAGGACTGTTTCTAAGCTATAGCACCTTGCCTGCTGGAGCAGAGGCTCTTAGGAGAAGCCAAAACTTCCAGGTCGTCCTGCCTTATAGCTTCAATTGGAATCCTAAAAGCACAATGGAGTTGTTACAGTTAGGCGGGGTTGGGGTTTATCTCAGTTGGTAGAGCACTGCACTGCAGGCTCTGAGGTCCTGAGTTCGATCCTCAGCACCGCAAAAATGGGAGAAGGACCTGGCTGCCCACTCCCAAAACAATCCTGCAACAACCAGCCATTGAAAACCCTATGAATAGTAAAGAAGCACTGATATAGTGCCAGGCATGGCACAGTGTCGGGGAGTGTTTCGCTCTGTTGTACATAGGGTCACTATGGTGGCATCTAGAAACAACAATTGTCAGGCTAAGGGGTAGGTCCTGAGTGTGTGGGGGACCTGCCATACCATACCCACTCCATTAGGGAAGGGAGATGAAACCAAGGCACTCAAGTCCAATGAGAAGGTAGTTTGGGAATGGGGCAGAGTAAGAGTGGATGACCCTAAGAAAGTGGAGCTCAATTTGGAAGGTAGAATATGGAGAAGGGCCAAGGTGTTTAGGTGGAAGGAAGGGCACCCTCCCAGAGACTGCCAGGGTAACCACCCACTTCCTCCAGGCCTTCTGCACTATCTGTTCCACTCCCACCCCTAGACTCTTCCTCCCCAGAAGCCATCAGAGGGGCTTTGCTGGCTCATAGAACCCCCTAAGATGAAATGGAACCATGCAGGCCTGGCAGGTGCCCCACCATGGCCTTCTGTCCTTTGGGGTCACGTTTCCCTCTGGGTCGGAATGCCGCCAGCCCCACCACCTCCATGTGCAACAATTCCCTTCTCCCAAGACCCCCTCTCCTGCTCCCATTCACGGCTGGCTCTTCTTGGCCCACCAGAATCAGGAGGTGGTCCCCAAAAAGTATAGTCCTGGGAATGGACCCTCGGGATGTTGGAGGTAGACTGGCCCTCCTCCGCCCTCATCTTCCCATCAGCCCTGGGCCCTTCTGGGAGAACCAAGGTGTCAGGGACAGCAAGCTGCATGGCCACAAGGCCAGCACCCCAATGCACGCTTCCTGCTGTCTCTTGCCTCGCCCAAAGCTTGCCATTCCCTGAGGTGGGCTCCTCTATGGCCTCCCAAAGAGGGAGGCAAGGCTGGCATTTGTTCCATCCATCGCGAACCCTAGACCTGAGGCAAGGCCCAAGGGCAGTGTCCTCCTGGCTACAAAGCCTCCTCTCCCCGAACATTGGGACCCTCTTGTCTCGGTGCCCTCCCCTTGCCACAGGACCCTCTTCCTCCCCTTTAGCTCACGGAGCTCAAGAAGCATCTGGTATCATTCTCACAGATGAGAACTTTACCAGCGCTATAAAAGCAGTGAGGTGGGGACGAAATGTCCATGACAGCATCTCAAGATTCCTTCCATTCCAACAGAATGGAGTGGCGCTGATCGCTGCTCTTCCAGGCGCTCGTATTACTGGAGATTCACTGGCTAAGGCTACGCAGGTGCTGTGGGTGGACCTTGAAATGGACACACGTGCTTCCCTGGCTCTGGCAATGGAACCACCTGCTGCGTCTCTCTCGCTTCGGGAACTTTATGGTGGAAATAAGCCTGTCATCTCAAGGGCCACAATGAATATTTTGGGCCATGCATTCTATTAGCGCGCCAGTGAGTGGCCTTCTGCATTCACTTCCCCACAAGGGCTTAGAAGAATGCCTGGCACATAGTAGGTGCTCAATAAATATTTGCTGAATGAACGAATTGAGAGCTCCAGCCTTATATTGATTTTCTGTCTCAATGGCGCCCCACCTAGACAGTTTAACAAGCCCCAGGGAAACCTGGCCCTCCTTCTCCACTTCTACAGTCCATCCCTCCAGCCAGACCCTGAGCCGGGGTGTAGCCTGGGGAGCTCACTTGTCTCGAAATGCTTCCGTGGTTGCTTATCTCAAACTTGAAGCTCTCTGGCTCCTCCTCACATACTTTCTCTACCTCATAGTCAACCCATTCACTGCCCATGATTCCCTTCTTTCCATGCTGCCCTTGCCTAGCTGGTCTCTGGCCTGGGAACAGTGAGCTCTTCCGAGAGAAAGATGCAGTGCTTCTGGAGTATTCCATCAAAAATGCATAGCCACCCACTCTGCAGGCCACCTCTGCTGCTACCCAGCCATCAGCTTCCTATTTCCAGGGGTCATCATTGCTTGTCCTTTTTCCTGGCCCTCTCCCTTGCAGTTGACATATCTGCTTGGAGTTCATTGATGAACTTCTAGGCTGCCCACCCGGAACCTCTTTCACCTTTCCTCTTCTGTCCACACCTTCCCCACTATGCTCCTTATAATTTTTTTAGGATAAAAAAGGGGCCCCACTTCCTTTCTGCTCACCCCCTCCTAGCCCTCCAGCCAATAACCCACTCTCCAGTGTCCTGTTTTGTGACTTCTTTCCTTGGCCTGACTCTCAAGTAGATACAAACCTTCCCTCTACCGTGCCTCCTCCCTTAGCTAGCATCCTCCCTTAGCTAGCATCCTCCTTCAAAGATACCCTTCCCCAGGGAACTTCTAGAAGGATCTGTGCCATCTAGAGAAGGGTTGTCCACCCATCCTGTCCATTCCACTCAGTGTGACTGGCCGGCCTAATGAACCTGAGCCCCGAGAGGGCAAGACTCTCTCTTCATTACCACAACCTACAACCTTTGCTTTTCCTTTTTATTACAGAAGAAACACATGCTTAATCAAACAACACTGAACAGAGTCAAAGAGCTTGAGATCCTCTTGTGCTCCCCTGAATCCCATTCTGTGGAGGAAACATTAGAGTTGAGCATGCATTCTTCTTGCCTTTTCTGTGCACAAACATTATGTAGTTATGTGCACACTAACAGAAATTTGTTTTAAAAATGCAAGTGGGTTCCTAGTATACACATTGTTAAGTAGCCTGCTTTGTAATGCGTCAACATATTTCCATGTGGATGGGTACACGCACTACCCCATGCTGGTGAGGCCAGGGGGCACAGGATCCTGTTATTGGATGTGTCTTGTATTTAGCCACTCATTGCGACACTGCCACAACTTCCTTGCATGTAGCCCCTCATCACATTTCAAGAGTATTTCTGCTGGGCAGAGTCCCAGAAGTAGAACTGTTTTTCACATTTAAATATTTGATGCTGTTAAATGGCCCACCCCCAGGGCCACACTGGGTCCTGGGCCCACCCACAGCTCATGAGGGTGTCTCTGCCCACGTGGGGCTTGATAACTGTTCCCTTTTGGCTGCCCTCAAGTCAGGCTTCCTCTGACTGGCACAGGCATTTTGGGGAGATGACTCCTTACCTCTTTTTCCCAAACCTCCTTCCATGCCTCCCCTCTCCCCTTGAATGTTGTTTCCTAAGTCGAGCCTCCCACCCCTGAGATCCTCTGCCATGTTTATGCTAATGGTCCTCCATGGGTCTCTAACCTCCTCTGCAGCTTCCTGAGCCTAGTGGAGCAGAGCAGCCAAGCAACTCAAGTGACTGGCCCAGGGAAGCAGGTCACCCAGGGGAGAGTGAGGAAAAGGAGAACTCACATGGATCCTTTCATTCATGCATTCTACAAATATTTATTGAGTGCCTATTTAGTGCCAGAGGGGCTAGGGAAACGGTAAGCCGACCCAGGTCAGGCCAGCCTTGGAGGGGAGGGAGACATCCATCAAATAATCACACAAATCGAAGTGTGGTCTCCATCTGTGCTGAATGCCAGGAGGGAGTGGCTTAGGGACAGTTCCACAATAGCTTCCTGACCTGGGCAGGAGGAGGAGGATGGGGGGTGCAAAGAAAGGCAAGGAAGTGAGATCTGAACATGGGCAGGCTGTGATGAGACACATGGAGGGAGGATTGGAGGGGGACAGAAAGCTGGAGCCAGAGAGGAGTGAGGTTCAATCCAGAGTCCTCTGGAAGAGAGAATGAAGGCTGGTGGCTTGCCAAGGGCTGGGGAAGCCTTGGCGTGGACAGGCAGTGGAGGAGATGTGCTGTATGTTTCTGAGATTCCTGCTCTTAACTTTGCCTACATGTCTAGCCATAGAAAATAAAAACAGTAAAACACTCCCCTTGCCGGTCCCGTGAGATCCCAGGACCACAGGTTTAGCATGCACTAATCTGGGAGATTAGTGCACCCCCTCTCCTCTGGTATCCTGGTTAAGTCTCCATACTCTGTCCTTGCTCAGCCAAGGTCCTCCCTGGGCCAGATACTCAAAATCTTCCTACAAGTCACCGGAGAGAGAAAGTTACCTTTTGGGTGCAACAAAAGTGGGCGGGCCAGGTGGAGACCAGTCCACTCTGCTGGTTTGTCATACTCTCCCTGGCTTCCAGATGTATGCCCTTTCCACCCTGGCATCTGTGCCGGGCAATGTTTGCCCCCTGTGTGCCTGAGGAGGATTTCTACTTTTTCATTCACTGGTAACTTCTGCTCTTGGGGTTGAGGCACCTCTGAGTGAAGCCCAAGACACTCTGATCCCTTTCCACCAGTAATTTATCAGAAATGCTGTAAAACAAAGCTGCTTAACTTGGCCAGTGGCCAGTGGCCCCAGTATCTATCTAACTCAGGTCTCCAGATGCTGGTCTGACCACTGGTTGCCCTGACTACCCAAGAGCTTCCATGGGCACCATCCTAAATGGTGGCATAGGTGGCATAAGGTCTGGAGTCCCACCCCAGCCATCCCTTGGCCTCACAGCCAGGAGCCACCCATTCTGCTCAGGGAAGCCACACTGACCTCCAGCCCACAGGCTCCACCCTTGCTTCCCTGGTAAGGTGGCCCTGTGCTCTGTGTCCAAGGCCATTTCACACCCAGCCCCACTGAAGTTGAAATGTATCATGGGGCTGTTCTCTTTCGCACAGTGCCTGGCAGCCCCATTCAGATGCCTGAAGCCTGACGCTTTCACTGAGCACAGGCCCATCACACTTTCCTGACTACATCACCTAGTTGTCCCCAGCCCAGGGCTGAAGAGTTCCCCCAAATGGAAGCAACAGCTTCCACCCACAAGCCCCAGGAGCCCTTCATTAGCAAGCCCGTTGTGCCAGGACAGGGCTGCTCCTGTGGCTGTCCACACTGATTACCAACCACTAACCCTTGCCCGCGGAGGCCAAGACTTGGCCAGGGCCAGGGTTCTGACGTTAAAGGTGGCGAGAACTGAAGGACCCTCAAGACAGAAGCTCCTGTTCAGGACCCCAATCTTTCTGGGGGCTTTTTGACTCCGAATGTGTGACATAAGAAGGACCCCAGCAGCTGTTTCACTTCCCAACCGAAGGGACCTTCATGAGACTCTGCTCCATTTCAAAGCCGTCTGTTCAAAGGGGGAAAGACCATTGTAACCATAGCACCAAGGCTCTCAAATGAAGACTCAGGCCAGGCTCTTTAGAAAATCAAAGCTTTGAGGAATTAAACGCTCACTTAACTCATGGAGGAAAGGATGTATGGGGGAAGGTTATGGTACTATTTGGACTTTGTGCACCTGCCAGCAATACAGAGGGCTCATTTCTTGACCACCTTTTAGGCTTCAGTTCCCTCTTCCAAGCCTCTTAATTAAGATCTGTGATGTGAATTGGTTGTCACCCTCTCTCTCTTAACAACTGTGAACGAAAGCGAAGTTGCCTGCAGGGGAAATGGATTTGGGTTGGTATGGTCCAACCATTCTACCTCATTTTCAGGGAATTCTGATTTGGCTCAAAATCTGATGCCTCAGGCCCCAGCCAGAAGACCATGTTCCAGCCCAGTCTGGGTTCTGGCTTAAGGTCCCAATGAGCTAAAGTGCCAACAGACTGTTCTTAGCTGCCTCGGTTTCCCCAGCAAAACCCAGAAGGCTTTTTCTGTCTGAAGGTATAGGAAGCCAGCTTGGCCTCCGCTGCTACTTTCTTCCTTAAGATGACCTAGAGTAGACATCAGAGGGCCCAGAGCTTCCCCTGGGCATCCTCGCAGTGCCCACTGAGTCACAGGGAGCTGCCATTCCTCACCCAGAAAAGACAGAATGAACCAACTGCCTGATGGGGACAACTCCCCTCCTACTCCAAGGAAGCCCCAAGGGGGTGGCCCTCCCTGGGGAACCACCTACTTCCTCTGTCCAGGAGGCCTTGGCAAGGACCCCAGAAGCCCCGCTCCTTCCAAAGTTGAAAGCAATGATCACCTGCTAGAGAAGCAGAAACTCCAAAGGAAAATGCTGAGAAGAGGAGGTAAAGGGCTTGGAACCCCAAAAAGCCAAATGGGGAAGGGACGCTTAAGGGAGGAAAAATGGGTAGGTATCTCCTAGGCAGTGCTCAACGGCCCTCCCATCTCTGCAACCTGAGTACTGCCCATTCGCAGAGGTGTGTGTGTCCCTCTGCAAGGGCCAGGGAAAGGGGGTCCCCTGGGCCTCCAGGCTGCCACCGAGCCTCCCCTGCGGGGAGGGGCTGCCTTCCTACCTTGAACTTCTAGGAATACATGATCTCCCTCATGTGGCTGTAGCCACTATCTTCAGAGGCAATGCTGTCTGGGGAGGGGAGGCCATACCTGCCAGCATACCTGCCTGCTAGGGACAGGGGTAGGATGACCTGTGCAGCCCATGACAAGGGAAAGGAGGAGAGACACAGAGGGGCCCACATGTCTCCCTCTGCACCTGGGTATGGGTTGTGGAGTGCATTTCTTGGCCAAGAGGCATCTCAATGCACTTTTTAAGCTTCAGTTCCTACTCCCAAGCCTTGTAATTAAAGTCTATGTGAATTGATTGCCACTATCTCTCTCTATGGTGCTGGAGATGAATATTGAATATGCCATGGACTGCCAAACGAATCAACAGATCTGTCCTAGAAGAAGTGCAACCAGAGTGCTCCTTGGAAGCAAGGACAGCTAGACTGCATTTTATGTATTCTGGACATGCTGGGGGGGGGGGGGGACGGACCAATCCCTGGAAAAGGATATCATGTTTCGGAGAGTGGCAGGTCAATGAAAAAAAGGACTACTATCCTCAACTAGATGGATTGATGCAGTGTCTGCAACAATGGGCTTAAACATAAAAAAGATCGTGTGTCTGCTGCAGAATTGGGGAGTGTTTTGTTTTGCTGTACATAGGGTCACTATGACTCGGACCCAACTTGACAGCACCTAACAACAACATATCTCTCTTAACAACTGTAAACCAAAGTGAAAATGATAAGCCTGCAGGGGAAATGGATTTGAGTCAGTATGGTGAAACCATTAGGCCTTACTCGCTTTCAGGAAACTCTTTGAGAATTTTCTTAAGCCTAAGAACCTAACCACAACAATGACAAGAATCAAGAACTACAGGAAATGACAGGTAAGGCCCATAAGAAAAAAAAGAGACTGCTAATACATAAATCCCCCAAATGTCTGTCAGCTTGTCGTGCTGTGGGGGCTTGTATATTGCTGTGATGCTGAAAGCTATGTCACTGGTATCTCAGATACCAGCAGGGCCACCCATGGTGGACAGGTTTCAGCCGAGCTGCCAGACTAAGAGAGACTAGGGAGAAGGACCCAGCAGCCCACTCCCCCAAGGCCTGTAGGGGTCATGCAGGTATTTCACCCTCACACCAGAGCATACCATCTAGTCCAGAAGTATTGCCCAAGCCAGAGAGGGCAAGGAGAGGGCCCACATCAAACAAGAAGTGGGGCTGAGTCCCACGTAAGCCCAGGCCAGGGCTGGGGCCCAGGGTAGAGGAAGGACCCAGTCTCAGTGTGCAGGAGGCGAGAGAGCCTGGCACTCTGTCCCTGAGCCTGGGCATCCCATTCTCTGCCTCATCCCTTTGCTCTGCTTCTTAGGACAAATGGAGGACGAATACTTCACAGGTGGCCCTGGCAATATGAACTCTCCATCCTCCCTGGCCCCGCAGTGATTAGCTCACGCCAGCAGCAGGCATCAACAACAGCCCATGAGCAGCCCCTGCACTGCACCAAGCTTTCTGGCCGTCAGCAGCAGCTGGCTGGTTTGCCAAGGGGGCCAGAGTGGGTTCAGCCTGGAGCACGCAGTGGCTCACAGATTTGCAATGAGCTGGGGAGCTGCAGGTTAGACACATAGAAGGACTTCCAGAGGGAAAGGTTGAGATAAGGAGGCTCTTCAGTCTCTGGCATGGGCAGGGACTTCAGAGACCTTTTTTTGCGGTGTGGCTGGAGGGGTCCTGCCAGGGGAGGTTGTTGGTTCCAAACCCCAAAGCTAGTCAGTGGCAGATAGGCGGCCCTGTCCACTGCTTGTGGCGTTGATTAGGCTTCCTGCCACTTCCTGCCTTCCCCTGAACCTGGGACACCAGCAAGGAGCTCTGGTCTAGTGGTGGGGGCTGAGGGTCCTACAGAAGCCTAGCATTCCCACAACCAGGGCTGGGGCACAGGGGCCAAAGGCCCCTCCCCATCTGTGTTCACTCCCTCATGCTTGCCTTTCACAGGTTTCAGCTGAGCTTCCAGACTAAGACTAGGGAGAAGGTCCTGGTGGCCCACTCCTGAAACAATTAGTCAGAGGAAACCCTATGGCTAGCAGAGAAGCACTAAATAGAGTGCCAGAAATTGAGCCCCATAGCGTGGAAGGCGTTCAAGAAATGATTGGGGAAGAATTGTCTCCCAAATTAGAGTTGATCTTAATGATGGGAATGGAATAAAGGGCCTGGGACCTCCTTTTGGTGATGTGGTATGACTCAAAAAGATAAAACAGTGGCTGCAACAATGAGTTCAAACTGCCTGGCAGTGTCGGGCAGTGTTTTGATATATAGGATTGCTATGAATTGAACCCACCTCAATGTCACCTCACAAAATGTGATTTATTGGGAACAGATGTTTGAGTTAAAGACTGTTGAAAAAAGATCCTCTGTGAATCAATTTATTTTTAGTAGGTTTACATATTTCATATGAATCAAATTGGGGATCTAGGGAAGCCTGTGTTCTTCCAAGCCTGAGTTGTAGATATTTCTAGCTCACCCCAAACTTGCTGTCTACCCTTTAGCCCACCCCATCCTGCCAAGATGCCTCCTGCTACTGGTATTCCAATTTATCTGAAAAAAGTCTAATTTGATCTTGAGAAAGAATCATCTTTCCTTGCCTCTCCAACCAGAAAAGACCAGCTTCAGTCCTTGCAGTGGACTAGATGGCCACCCAGGTAGATGTGGGCATGCCATTCCAGTCTGTGGGCCACCTTTGCCCAGGCTATGTTATTAAAATATTCCTGGATTGAGAAGATGCCAAGCTGGCTTTCTAAATGAACAAAAGCTGCAGATTTACTGGTCCATCTCTGCCCCTCCCCATGCTCTTCCCACTGGGCCAGACAGGGGAGACTGGGGCCCACTTGCTGGTACAGGTCCAGGTCCACAGCATGCCCAAGAACGCTAAGTGCTAGGCAGCGTAAGGCACACTGGAGGCGAGGGGCAGTAGACAGAGCCAAACAGGCAAAGACCTCACTCCCCACAAGCACTCACAGTCCAGAGCTGCGCCAGCCTGTTTCCCTGTGTCTTTTTTTTTTTTTTTTTTTTTTTTTTGCCATTCAGGAGCAAGAAGGTAAAGGTAAGCTCTGCTCCCGGGGCCTGCTTCTTCCCCACCCTCTGCCAGCCTCCAGCAACCTGAGCCCTGGAACTGCTCCTGGCAGGGAAAAGAAAAACCAACGGGCTTTTGGAAAGTTCACAGGGATTCCCATGCCAAGCACAGCCTGAATTCATTCGCCAACAGTTACTGCTTGGCTCAGTGGATCTGCCACCGTGGGGAGACTGGCCAGAGGACAGACACAGGTCAGCCTTGCCGGGAGCTGCCTCCCTGCTCCATTCCTAGTCTGTCCAGCTCCCCAAAACACCAGTCTAGCCCCAGCCAGAACCCTCTGGTGGTTCTGTAACCCGAGGCTCTGCAGTCTCAAGGTGGCAAAACGCAGGCGGGTACTCACATGCAATTTAGACACAGGTATGACAGTAAGGTGGGAGAAGGACCTGGCAATCCACTCCCAAGGCAATCCCAAAACAGTCAGCCACTGAAAACCCTATGCGGGTCACTATGAGTTGGATACCGACTTGACGGCACCTAACAACAACAACATGACAGTAAGGAGTCTGAGGACAGTGATACCCCTTGGAAGTCCAGGCAAAAGCCAACCTCTTGGCCACCTCTTCCCCCAGTCCCCTAAATAAAGGTGGACTCCAGTGAGGAGCCTTCACCTTCGCTTCCTCTCGCACCCTCTCCGCTGATTCGTGTGGAGATCAGGGCGGTTTCCGCCCTCAGGGATGGAGAGGAGGTTCAGCGGGATCGGGAACCCCCATCCCCAAAAAACACAAGCGCAGCGGGTCCCCCGCAGCTGCTGCGCGGAGCAGTTACTGAGCGGCTAGAACGACCTCTTAAACCTCAGCGAGCCTCCAGCCCTGCTCAGGAGGGTGCTCGGGAGAGGGGCAAGACGGCCCCGCCCTCAGCCCCATCCCTCGCTGTCCCCAACCGCCGCCGCTCCTCGAGCTCGGGGGCGGGGTCAGCCCAGCACCGCCCTGCACCGCCCTGCACCGCCCCTCACCGCCCTCAACCGCCACTGTCTACTAGCTCGAGGGCGGGGCCACGCCAGCACCGCCCCGCCCCCTTCGCCCTTCTTCCTCAGCTAGGCAGTCAGTCACTGCTCTGAGGTCCCAGGTGTGGGTGTGTGCGGTCCTCTGCTTCCCTGGGCTCCGGGAGGACTAACGTAGCGAATTTCCTGAGACATCCCTGATTTCAAATATCCTGTCCTGTTGTTACACTTCCTGGCTTCCCTGCCCTTTGGGGAACATGTCTCACACGCTTGTAAAGACCCTCCCATTGAACTATGTAGAAGTGATTAAGGGTTACTGAGAAGGTCTCCGCTGATTCAGATATCTTCACGCCATACCCCCAGACTGTCCCTGGGATCAAAGATGTCTTGGGGGGGTGGTGTCGTTAGATGCTACTTCCCAAAGCCCTTAGAAATGAAGGAATGGACAGTTGTCTGGCTTAGGGTTCTGAGTAAGGAGAGAGATGAGGGTAGGGTGGACCCAAAACCTGCTGTTTTCCTTTCAGCCAGTTAGACCAAAAGCCCTGCCCAGAAGTTTCTAGCACCTTTGAGTCCCACTTCTGCTCAGAGTGAGAGGATCTTCGCTGTCTCCACCAACACCCTCCAACCCCAAGGCGTGGGTGGGCTGCATTTCTCTCCATGCCACACAGTCCTGGGCCTTCCTCCCACTCCTGGGAGCCCCTCCTCTCCTGCCCACTGTGCCCTTCTTGCCCACTCAGATCCCAGCTTTGCTGAGGAGGAAAGTGGAAAGGTGACCCTAGAGGAGGCAAAACAGTGGCCTCTCGATCCTAACAGTGACCATTAGAAAACCTACAGGAAGTTGCACCTAATGAGCCACGAGTGTCTGCAATCCATCTCCACCACAGTCCCATCTCCTCCCAGCCCCAATTCATCACTTAAATCACTGAAGATCTTTTTAAAAACAAAGTGAATGTGCTATCTCTTAGAGGCAAACAGAAGGTGACTCTGAAATGATAGCCTTAGCATTAGTGGGAATCCCACCAAAAAAGAAAGTTTATAACTATCCATGTTCTCACCCAGGACCGCCCCCCACCCCATGACAGTTTTTATTCTCACAAAGTCATGGTAAGGGAATAGACTCAGAGAAGGAAGGAGGAGAAATCTGTTTTGAATTAGTGCTTGGAATTCAAAGTAGCAGAAGTTCCAGGGACTTATCTTTAAAATGCAAATGTCTGCCTTAATGGTCAGGAGGAGGAGATACTGAGAGATGGGAAGAAGACAAGGTGGGGAATGCTTTCCTGGACATGGAACGATAGGAGAAGGTGCCTCTGCTCAGCTGTGGAGAGAAAGCCCCTCAGGAAAGAGGAGGGATCAAACCAGGAGGAAAAAGCAGCTTGGCCCTGGTGGAGTGGCTGTGACGTGACTGGGGAGGGCTGGCGAGAGTGTCCTGCCAGAAGGGGCTCCTGGTCACTTGTACGTGAACCAAACTGCAGCAGGAAGCAGGGAAGCCATGTGTGGGATGCGGGGGAGATTCACACTCTCCCAGATTCTTGTCTCAGAAGAGCCCAGTTTAGATCCACTATATCATATCCCAAATGGGGATGTCCCTGGACACCTTACTTCCCATTCCAGGAAAGAAGCCAAGCCCTTTTGAGAGGGCTAACCAAGCATCAGTACTGAATAACCCGGCTTGGACAGTAAGGATGTCAAGGCCATGGGGAAGACCACGATTCCCCTCCAGTCCTAGGCCAGCCTCCTAGAGGAAAGGGGCTTCCCTGCAGGGGCAGGCTTGTCCCCTTGGCATTAAAAGCAGAGGGCTGAACTCCAACGGGGCTTCCAGAAGGGAGTCAGAAAACATAAACCAGGAGCCACAACTCACAGAAGCTTCCAAGAGTCCGTATCTTATTACTTCTGAATGTTTCTACTTTGACCAACCCCTTTGTTTCTCTGTAGTTTAAACCCTGAAAACAAGGAAGTGGGGAGCAGAAGGACCCCCACAGTCAACAGCTGGTCTTGAGGGGGGCCCATGTCCCTTCCAAAGAATGAGAGACTAAATACTTGGGGATCGCAGCACAAAGAAGCAGTGGTGGATTGGAGAGTCGTAGGCAGTCCAATCGTAGGCAGAGATGTGGTGGCTTGAGTGAAAGTATAGAAAGGCTCTGGGTACAGGGCAGGGACAGGCGTGTGCCATGTGCCTCAGCAGAGAGAGCCAGGAGCAGAGGGCGTTGTGGGAGGTGTGGATGCTGTGAAGTTCAGGGAGGGAATAGAGGATTTGGGCAAGTGTGCAGCTGGGTCTTGATGGGACACGGTTAGTTGCATCTCTCTGAATTATCTAGTGAATTTTTGTACAGCCCAACCTCCCCAGCTATGCTGTATGCACCATAGAACTGGCATTCTGTCTTATTTTCTATTCCCAATAGAATTTAGCTCAGTGCCTCGGATACTATGTTGAACTTTATGTAAAACATTTAATTAACCTTACACGGCGTATTTAGAAGTCCATTCTTCTAGATCTCAGTTTATTCTTTTTTTTCCCCAGTCATTTTAGAGGGATTCTCCCAGAACCTCCGTTGGCTCAGGGAGTTGATCTCACAGCAGTTAAACCTTCCTTCCAGAATTGTCAGGGAATGAGACTTTTGCTGACTTAGTGGGCTACTGAATTTGATTTAGAATTAACTTTGTCTCCTAAGATACTCCTACATACTTTGAGAGTGGGTGACATACTGTACAAATGAAAGATGGTATTGATGGCTTGCCACACAGTGTCCCAGATTATAACAGACTCTTCTTTGCCAAAACTTGGAAGTGCTAAATCAAGGCAGATTGGGAAAGGGAGGTGGGCCAAATAGGGAGTTTTGCCAGAAGTTTACAGCTGAGTGTGGGTAAGACAGGGAGCCAAGCTGTCAGCAGGCAGTGGAGCCCTTCCTGAGGCGGGGTGGATGTAAGATGCATTCCTAGGGCCAAGCTTTGCCCAGGAAGGCTTCTCCTGAAACAGAAGCCCACCATTCTGGCCCCATCCCCACCCCAGATGCGCTGTCAAGAAGCATACATCTGGGGCAGTCCACACCCCCCCGACTCTCGTGTTGGAAGCATGGTGCTTTCAGGATGACAATTCCAGCTGCCCTCCCTCCAGGGTGGCAGACTGGCCCTCCTCCGCTCTCCTCTTTCCATCAGCCCTGGGCCTTTCTGGGAAAACCAAGGTGTCAGGGACAGCAAGCTGCGTGGCCACAAGGCTGGCACCCCAATGCATGCTTCCGCTATCTCTCACCTCACCCAAAGCCTGCCATTCCCTGAGGTCGGCTCCTCCAGCACCCTCCCAAAGTGGGAGGCAAGGCCCAAGGGCAGCGTCCTCCTGACTATGAAGCCTCCTCTTCCCCACCATTGTGACCCTCGTCTCGGAGCCCTCCCCTTGCCACAGGACCCTCTTCCTCCTCTTTAGCTCATGGAGCTCAAGAAGCATCTGGTACCATTCTCACAGATGAGAATTTTACCAGCGCTGTGAAAGCAGTGAGGTGGGGACGAAATGTCCATGACAGCATCTCAAGACTCCTTCCATTCCAACAGAATGGAGTGGCACTGATCGCTGCTCTCCCAGGTGCTTGTATTGCTGGAGATTCACCGCTAAGTCTGTGCAGGTGCTGTGGGTGAACCTCATAATGAACATGTGTGCTTCCCTTGCTCTGGCAACAGAGCCACCTGCTGCGTCTCTCTCGCTTCGGAAACCTTATGGTGGAAATAAGCCTCTCATCTCACGTACTATGATCACAAACATTTTAGCCATTAAGAACGTTGCTTCCGATGTGGCTGAGCCACATCCAGGGCACAGGGCCGCATGCAGCAGGGCGTGGACCCTCAGGTGTGTGGGATGCTTCTTGGAGCCCAGAGGCTATACTTGCCACAGTTGACCAATAATCTGGTCGGGGAGAGAGACTGAGATGGCCAGGCATCTACTAGCCCTGTGTCTACACCCCATGAGGTGTTAACAAGGGGACCAAGAACATGGCTGCCAATGCCATGGTGACATTTTGAACAGTGTTTCAGAATTGATGGATGCCTGGTTAGACGCCACACTGCTCAGCTATAGCTCGTTACTGGAAGAAATTCCTCCTACTGCTTAAGGAAGAAACATCCATAGTCTGGGCAAAGCTCTGGGAAGAAGCTATTTCATTTGAAGAGGAAATATTAATATCATACGTAAAAACTGGGAAAATCCACAAAAGACAGAAATATGGTTGCTAAAAGCATTCTTATCTTTAGGATCTTGTCTGTTCTGTTTCATACATTTTGCATGTATGTTTGTAACCAAATCACTACAATTCTTGTCTGCATAGCCATTTTCTTCAAATTCTGTCATACACCTTTCCAATTTCTGCCTTAGGTCCTTATCCTAGTACTTAACATTTTTGGTAACAATAACCATAACCCTGGAATTATGATGTGAAAAATAATTCCCATCTACATTAAATGTGATGTGACATAGGAGTTGTCACTTGCCAGACTTCAAAGGTCTAAACCTTCCTGCCCCTGGAAACACCCAGACAGAATGCTTATGGCATGTGAAATATATATCAACATGACAAAAAATTTGAACTTTGTAGTTGAGTCAAGGAGCAAAATAGTCTCTAAAGAACAAACTCATTGGATGATTACCATGTCCATGCTCACCTGGGATAGAACCAAATGGGAGACCACAGGTGTTTTTTAAGGAGGAATACTTTTGCTCTGTTTTTTTCCACCCAGTGTAGACAATCTAATCCTCTTTTTGCCATCCAGGGTCATAACTGCTCCAAAATGGGTTATGCTATACATATAACAAAAGAGCAGGATTGTTCCTGTGTAGATGCAAAAGTAATATATGGGCCTGAAGAGCTCATAATCCCCATGTAGAAGGCCAGGCATTGAGGGTGGCGGGGGTGATGGGCTCAGCCACCTGGGCATAGACACTGGAGATCCATTGCTGCACGTTACCTGTGAGGCTGGTCTCCTGCCAGGCAGAAATCATGATAAACATTTCATCAACCCTGACGTCTGTAAAAGATGAAACAAACCTTCATACATATTAATATACATCAAAAATTAAACAGATTGGCTATTTTCAAAAAAGCCAATTTGCTTCCTAATTTAAAAAACCTCAATATAGAGCACTTTGTTATCATTGCTGGGTGGTGTTGAATTGAGTCCAACTCATAATGACCCTATGCACAACAGAACAAAACACTACCTGATGCTATGCCATGCCCAGCACTATTGTCAGTGCTTTTCTGCTATTCATAGGGTTTTCCATGGCTGATTGTTTTGGGAGTGGGATGCCAGGTCTTTCTGTCAAGGCTACAGGACCAGGTAGTCCCAGGTAGTCTCCCATCCAAGGACTAACCAAGCTTGACTCTGCTTAGGTTACGAGATCTGATAAGATCAGACGCCAAGATGGTATGGCTGTAGACTGTAGAGTACTTTGTTGTTATTAGGTGCCGTCAAGTTGGTGTCTGACTCATAGCGACCCTACGTACAACAGGCAAAACACTATTGTTAGTGCTTCTCTGTTATTCATAGGGTTTTCAGTGGTGGATTGATTTTGGGGAATGGGCTGCCAGTTCCTTCTCCAAAGCCTACAGCACCTGGTGTTCCCAGGTGGTCTCCCACCCAAGGACTAACCAGGCCTGACCCTGCTTAGCTTCCAAGATCTGACGGGATTAGATGCCACAGTGCTACGGCTGCAGGTGTAGAGTACTTTAGGGGCTTAACAAAAGAGGGATGTGAACTCATATCTTCATAAATTGTATAATATCTCCCCCTCATCACCCTGCCCCACATTTCCTCCTCCTTTCTACCATTGCAACCTTTGGCTCATAAGCTATTCAAAGATTAAAATGAAAAATAAGATTTAAAAAGAAAAGAAGAACATTTTTAAAAAGAAGAAGAAAAGAAGAAAAGGCATATTACTTCTCAGTACCCCCTAATGCCAAACACAAACACACAAGTAGGTGCTTGGCATATTTCTTCAGGGGTCACACATTGGTATGTACTGGGGGGTCCTCCAGTTGAAATGGGAATATGAATTTATTTCACAGTTGAAATGGGAATATGAACTTTACAGTAAAAATGGGAATATGAATTTATTGGAGCAGATGTTTAACATTGCCCCGAAAAGAATAGCCCTGGCATTTGGCTGGCCTACCATGTCACACTGCCAGAGTGCCAGGCAGAGGAACCTCACTAGCCCTGTGGTTCACCCTTGAAGTTGCACCTTTTTTTAGAAGTTATTTTTGTTATATATAAACAAAACCCAGAGAGTAGTGCTTCAACCTCAGTTTGCTGGCAAGGCTCAGTGCAGATGGTACCCTGGTCTCTATAGTTGGGGGTGCTTTCTGAGCTCTCGGAGGTGCCACCAAGCCAGGAAGCCCTTGCTCCTACACCTCCTCCATTTCTTCTTTCCTTGCCTGCCCAGGCCCTCCTTGCCACTCTGAGATGGCCAGATGACCCAGTGAAGGTCTAGCCTGTCTAGTCCAACCCCCTTATTTTACAGATGAAGAAACTGAGGCCCAGAGAGGGACGGCCCTCCCCCAGTCCGGCCTCTCCTATGCCTTTCTCTCTGCCCACACCAGGAGGCTTCCATCCTGCATGACGCCAACCCTGCCTCTCCCTGATCTGCACGTCTTGTGCTATCTTTTCAGGCTATGTCTGAGTGAGTGACCTACCATGGTCTGCTGCTTCTCATGGTGAAGGCAGACCTCGCTCCACGCAGCCTCCACCCACTGCGGTGACCACTAGAAGGCCAGTCTCCACCAGGATCTTTCCATTTATCATGAACTCAAGCATGCACAGCCTTCTTCATTACCACCTCCTGTCTATCCATAAAGTAGGCTGCCATGAAAATAGAGCTGAGAAAATGATCATTGGCGATTTACACTGGGGGATGGACTGAGCAAAATCCCTCTTCTTGTTGAATAACACCAGGAGAGGTTATTTTGCCATGGTTTGTCATTCCTTTCTATCAGGATACAGAAACTTGACATACAAAGGTTACGTCCAGGCTTCAAGCACATCATCCAGATCTTCCTAATCCATCAGCCTCCTTTGAAAAGTGAGCATTTTGCTAAAAGCAGGATCATCGTTTGTGACACTTGACAGTGCATGAATTGGTGGTGGGCATTGGGCAATTTGCAGACAAGCGTGGATGTGATGTGCTGGGGAGGTGGCACGCTGTAGACGTAGCACAGAAGCACTAGAAGGGACCCAAGGGATCAGCTTTGGCCCCTTCACTTTACAATGGGGGAAGCTGACCCCTGGTCGGAGGAAGGGACCTGCCTGGGGGAGCTGCCTCATTCCCTGCACGTGGCCTAGAACCCAGGTCTCGGGACCCCAGTCAGGGTCTCAGCACCCTCTTCTCTAGAAGGTCACGCTGCGGGATGGTGACAAAGGAATTTGCAGTTCTTCCTAAGGCTTCCAAACACTGAAGGGCTGGACCCTCAGCGTCCGCCTCGTGGAAGGACCTGCTCTCACTCCTGGCTGCTGCGGGGCCACACACACTTCGTGGGGTCGGACATTACTTCCCTCCAGCCCCTCAAGGGAAGGTACTGAACATCCCGTTTCTCTGGTGTCTCCTTTCAGTTCCTGGCTCTGATACTTCCTCAGCCAACAGGTAGCCACAGAAGACACCCCGCTCCCTCCCCGCCCCACTGATGGGTCAGGCGCCAAGATCTGAAGTGTCGACAGAGAAAGATAAAGACCAGGAAACCGTTTCTAACATAGTTGGCCCAGAGCAGAGAGTAAATCGCCAGAAATGGCCTGGAAGAGGCTATAAAAGGAAAATAAAATAGGATGGTAATTTATGATGTGCAGTAAAAGATCTGGGGAAGTGGAGCAGCAGGCAAAGGTTCATTTCCCTCTGCTGGGTGGACGGTGGAGGCTTAGCCATGCTGAGCAGCAACCTGCCTGGCTTGGCAGCCCCTGATTTTTGGCAAGCACCCATCCCTACATGGAGGTGGGAAAGTAAAGGCAGGGTGTCTTCCAAGCCCCAGATGGCTGTCTTCATACCAGCTCATTGCAAATCAGCTGCCCTCCTGGTGCCCAGGGCCTCCAAACCTGAGACTCAAACCCACACCCATGGCACAGCAGCTCCCAGATGCAAAGCCCCCTCCCACTTCTTACCCTTTCGATCCTTGTGATATTGGGAGGCTGGTTCAAGGTCACACAGCTAGTCAGTGGCAAATCCAAGACCTAGAGCCAGGACTACCTCTTTCAAGATCAAAGTCTTTCTCAAACCCACACCAGTAACCTTCCTAGGACCAGAAGACTGAAATTCAAGGTGTACATCATTTATACCCAGACTTCTGATGTCCTCCCCACCCAGGAAGCCCCAGAGGCCGGAGCCCAGATCCAGAGGGTGCTGCTTTAACTGGCCCAGAGGACCTGGAGAGGGAGAGGGGACTTCCAGAGGTGCTGGCCATCTCCCTGGTTCAGAGCCTGTGGCTAGGACCAGGCAGGCTGCCCCGTGGTTTCTTCCAGACCCTGTCAGTGCTGGTCACCGTGCAATCACTTGAGTCTATGGGGTCCACCCAGCTCTCAGCTGGGTCTGTGCACCAGCTGGCCGGGATCCCTGAGAGCCACAGCTAGCCCCTTCCCCACCTATGGACGGACTTGAATTGCTCCTAGGGGCCTGATGCGGGGCATGTACCTCTTGTCCCATGCAGGGGGATGGTGTGCCCCTTCGTCCCAATCTACAGGGTTCAAAGGTGAAGACAGGTGACAGTTGGTCAGTGTCCCTGTCACTTCCTTCCAAGCGGGGTTTGTAATGTGCCTGAAAGTGGAGGCAGGTGACTGGAAGCTCGCAAACCCCTTTACATCCCAACATTCTTGTGGCTCTTTCTTGGATTGCCTTGAGGACTTTCTGGGGGACTGTCCCTTCACAGTTTGGTAGAGTCCAGAGACGAGGGCTCTAGGGCTGGAGTCCAGCTGGTTCTACCACTAATTCATTGGGTGTCCTCAGAGGAGTTGCCTCTCTAAGACTCAGTTGCCCATATTTGCTCACCTCAGAGTACCCTTGGAAAGCACCACTGAGGGACCAGATGCACCAGGACTTTGTCAGTTAGGCTGCCCTTGGCTGTGACCTTCGGGGGCCGAGCAGAGGAGTCACTCACAGGTCCATCTCAGCTGCCACCACTTTAGCCTGCTGCTGCCTCTGTGTTCCGGCCATGTCAAGGGCCTGCATCCTCTCTTCCCTCTCAGGGAAAGCAAATGCCATTCCATAGCAGGCCAAGGTGGAGGAGGGGAGGGCTGCTTCCCCTGAATGGCCCCAAGAGCACCCCAGCCCCCCTAGAGGCAGGCGGAAGCCCTCAGCTCATCACCTTCCTCTGTTCTCAGCTCATCTATTTGAAGCCCAAACTACCCTGACCTCCACTCATTCTGAGAACAAAGACCCCAGGGTCCTTACCAAGGGGCCATCGTCTTGAATTGAGGCCATTCATCCAGGTCATTGGCAAGATGCCCATGCCAGCACTCTGAAGACCCCTCTGGTGACCAGGCTCGGCAGCAGTGTTCTAAGCCCGTCTCCAACGTTGACCTCTGCAACTGGCCCTAGAAGCGCAGTTTCTTCTGTCTGGCTGCTCCCCTTGATTCAGCTCAGAGAACCCCGTGAATTGGTTGGCACTTGAGACCTTTCTTTGTTAATCCAGAGCACAGATTTTCCAAAGTGGTTTTCTGGGGGCATGGAGGCCACCACTAGGGTCTTGGGCCAGTTTCCTTTGCTCCACAGACCCCCTAAGCTCCCTCCTGCTGGGCTCTTGTGTGTCCAGCTGTAACTGGCTAGTCTCCAAACATTACTTCTCTTTCCTTTCTCTTACTCTGCAACACCCATTCCAAGCAACAAAAGTTGTGTTCCTTGAGTGGGTTGACATAGCGAGGTCATGGTATAAAGGAATCGAGTTTTAAAGTGATTTAGTTAAGAATTTAGGGATGGGGGAGCTCTGCAGTGGTGTGACGGCTTCTGTGGAAAAGCCCGGCTGTTCTCAACACCCCCTGAGAATGCTCCCCAGTCTGTCCTTCCCTCCTTCCTTAGAGAAAAAACACATTCAGGGAACATGTAAGGGAGAATCACCCCAAGTCTTGTTAGCCACACCTCTGCAGAGCAGCTGCGCCATAAGAAACCCCAAACCACAGCATTGGCTTGGGCATGCTCCCCCAGACTCCAAGGGGAGAGACAGCAGTTTCTGTGAGGCAGGCATGCAGAAGCAAGCTGCCCAGAAACCCTGCCAGCCTGGCTGCCCAGCACCTTGCCAAGTCACCCGGTCCTTCCCATGCCCCTGATGTTCTGCAAACGGGAGCTCAGCAGGTACTCAGCAGGTGGCTGTGGGTGTCAGCCCAATGATGAACAGGTGGCTTTTTCAAGTCAGAGTTAGCTCTCATCGCTCATCTTGTCAGGAAAATTTGCACCGCTTCTTGCCTCCTCTAGGGGCCTTCCATTCTCCAGGCTGAGCCAGAGGCTCCCACCTTCTGTTTCTCCACTGTGGACCTCTGCCCATCTGAGTTGCTTGGACTTAAGCCGAGACAATGAGTGCTCAGGTACTGGCTGGGTGCTGCTGCCCTGATGTACTTGGCTCGGGTGTTCCACCCTCCAGGTCCTGTCCTCATGGAGCTTACAATCTGAAAAGGGCCGAAAGACAGAGAATCCCCAAAAGAGAGCAGCTAGAGGCAGCCCCAGGATAAAGCCAAGCTCCGCCCAGGCTGGACATGATCGCACGTTCTTAATTAGCGGCTCTGAGTTCATAAGTCTTTCTTCCCAGTGCCCCCAAGGCGCTCACGGGAGCTGGGCTGTTCCCGCAAGGGGCTGTCTGCCTCTTTTCCTTCCAGACTGCATTTAGCCCCCTGCCCCACTCCCCGTCAGCCTCCCTCTGTTTATGTTCTGGCTGACGTTTTCATTGACGTATTGATCTGTGCTGGCTGAGGTGCATTTCTGCTGAACATGCTCACTGCTGGTCTGGGGCCAGCCGGCTACACTGGGGGGTGTGGGGGAGGGAGACGACAGTGGCCTCAAGTCTGGAGCTGGGGGGTGGTGCTGGCGTCAGGATAGAGATTTTGTTGGGAAGCAGAGATGATTACCTGTAGGGACAAAATTGGGCAGACCAGGCCCTTTGCTTATCAGGCTATGGCCTCCTGTGGCTGCCCCCAGCGTACCGTGCAGCACTGAGACCCTTGCTGACCTGGGGTCTTTTCACTCGGATCCAGTGAGCGGACAGGCATGGATCCATCTCTTCACCTGCACAGGACAATTTTTGTCTCCTTGCTCTTTGTCCATGGCAAAGAGCCACAAAGTAACTTGGAAATTTGTTTTAAAACCTGTCAAATGCCAAAGGAATGAAGATATTTAACCAAAGGCGACATTCAGCTGAGGGCATGGAAGGCAGGGATCAAAAGGTTCCTACTCCTTTGCCTTTGACTTGTCCTGGCTCAGTTGAAACGGTTCCATTTCTGGCTGCCTCTAGCCCTAGACCCCTGCTCACATGGCCTGCCCTCCATGCTGGCCTTTCCTCTCCAGGGGGCCTCTGCTGGCCTCTTGAGGTGTGCTGGTGGGACATTGCTTGGTCATTATGTATAATGTAATGAGATGTTACCTTAATTTGTATTTGACCGTGTCTGGTAGGCTGGTAGATTCACGCACACGGCCTGGCATGATGTTTGGGAATTGCACGTCAAGAAATGCATGTTGTCATCTTGATGGAGTGAGAAGAAGGCAGGACCTGGCTCCTGGCCTCCACCCTGCCATGGCTGAATGAATGAGCAGTCCTTCACATGTCTCCAGGCCTTGGTTTCCTCCAAGGTGGGACTCCAGGGTCCTCCCAGAGTCTCTTCTGTAGCTCTAATCTAGGGCTTAAGGACACTGAAGACCCATTTGTCATATTTCAGGTCACATCCACCAAGACCCATCGATGCAGTCAGAATTATCCAGGGAGGTCCTGGCTTACCTCCCAGGCAGGCCCCCCTGCATAGTAACCTGGGGATGAAGCTCAGGCTATGGGCAAACAGCGGCAGTGCACTGAGCGTGCCTCATGCGGGAGGCAGGGAAGGGATGACCAAAGGAGAGCCTCAGGCTGGGCTCAACCCAGAGAGCAGATGGCAGAAATGAAGACAAGGTGGGGTCCCATGAGAGGTAGCAACATGAGACACATGGACTTGCCCCTCCTCCACACCAGAGCACTGTGCCAGCGACCCATATACTCTGGCTGAGAGCTGGGGGTCACCCACGTGCTTCTGACCTCCATTCACCTCCTGGGACCTCCACCACCAGCCTCCCAGAGTGAGCCAGTGGGCTCTCCTCCACACTCTGGAGTTATTGGGCCTATGTTTGCACACAGCACCCCACTCCTTCTCCATGTGGGACATCCTCAGGGTGACCCACCCCAGACTGTTTGGAAGAAAACCAAGTCATGTGGCACTGTCCTAAATCCCCACCCCCAGAATGCTTACTTCCTGCAGGGTCTAGTTTAAAGCTGCTCAAAGGGCAAGAAGCCAGCCTTCCCTTTCTTTAGCCCACTGCCTATACCCACCCCCCTCATCCTCCACCCTGCCCCATCCCCCAGGCCCTGCTTCCCAGGCCTGGCATCAGGAACCCCCTTCCAGAGCCCTCTGTCCCCTGCCCACCCCACACTCCTCATCTGCACAGGAGCCCTATTCTATTGGGCATGAATGATGTCACTGCACACATGAAATGGACTAGAATTTCTGCAGAGGTCAGACCTGTAAACAAAAATAATAGAACGGGAAACCCTATCTGAAGGGACAGAGTGCTTTGGAGACTTCAGAGACGCTGGGGCTCAGGGGAGAGCTCAGGGGGTGCTGAAGGCTGAGCTGAGTGCAGGCCCGGTGCGCTGAGCACATGCCCAGCGAGGCCTGGTCTTTCCAGGAGGTGACAGAGGCTTCAGAGGCTGGGAGGTATAGCCCTGTGAGTGATCAGTGCGGGGAGCACATGGCAGCAGCCAGCTTGTGACCTCGTGTAGGGGATGATGAGACAGGACAATGGGTGGTTTTGTGGGGAGGGCTAAGCAAGGCTTCCAGAGCCTGTAGCCTGGGTGAAGGGTTGGACATGGGAGAGGAGCTCAGCAGAAGCGACCATTTCTGGCCTCTGGGTGACTGTGTCTTTCTCCCTAAAACTCTTTTTTCCCTCCTGGGGTGCCTTGATGTTACTATGGCAACGGAAGTCTTCCAACCTAAGTGGCATGGGCTGGGGGTGCAGTGAGCTCACCCCAGAGGTGAAGGCGGCGGCTAGAGGTGAGAGCAAAGGAGCCCAGCTATGGGGCAAGAGGGCAGTGGGCGGGGAGGCTGGAGGAAAGGGATGCTGGACGGAGCAGGGGGTGGACAGAAGTCAGAAATGACAATCACCCACAGACAGCTCAAGCAGTGGGGACTGTTTACCCCTAGCATCGAGGGCGATGCTGTGCTGATACAGGAGTATCTCCCCGAACTGGTAGCAGCTGAACTCTGCCTCTGGAAGGGAGCAGATGTCCCCCTTTTCTGCCTCTACACAGAGGACATAGTTCCAGGCCTCTTCCAGTAGGCTGCACATGGCCGTCCTGGCCTTCCTAGCTGTCCCTCACTCCACTAGCTGCATCCCCAGCAAGTAGCAAATACTTGGGGGCCTATAGGGTGAAGTTCTTCTGAGGAATGACTCAAGCCTGAAGAGGAAAGTGGACTTTGTGCCCCAAGGTGGCCTGAGCTGGGGCCAGGGTGGGGACAGGGGAGGGACTGTCCTGGACCCCAGGGCCGCTGCCCCAAGTTGGGGCCGTCTGGCTTCCTCCCTGGGCAGGACTGCATTGGGAGGGGGGTGTATGATGACAGAAGCTTTATCTGTAGCTAGAAGTGACATGGGAGAGGACCTGGCCTGGGCCCCAGGCCTTGACAGGATGGTAGAGAGCCTGCTGTCCCCAGCACAGGCCCAGGGCATATTTGGTTCTGCTTTCCTTTCTCCTCAGCTTCCCTGGCTGTGGCTCTGAAGAGTTTTTCTCTCCCTGGTGACAAGCTAGGTGGGTGGCTGCTGTAGCGTCCCACGGAAATGGGACCTCAGGGAGGATCAGGGCTTCCCTGCTGAGCAGTGCAAGTACCCAGACACCGTGTCCTCCCTCAGGTGGGAACGAGGTTCTCACCTTCGCTCCCTACCTGTCACCACCTTCTACTGCCCCCTCGCCCCTAGTCAGCCCCAGCTCCAGCTCGCAGAGAACTGGGGCCCTCCAGGGAGTTTCTGGGGCTTCTCCCTGAATCCCAGCTTAGACAAATGACCCTCTCCCTTGTCCCAAATTATCGCTTGGCCTTTGAAGCAGACCAGATTCTGGTTCCTGGAGCTGGAGTGTGAAGGCACGTCCTCCTCTTGCCTGCCACTCCCAGCCTTTCTTCTTGAGTGTTCCCTGGGGCGGACTGAAGTTGCTGGGAAGTTTGGACAGGATAGGTGTGTTCTGGGAAACCATGAGGGGGGCTCCATTGGGGGGACCCTGGAGAGGACGGCCTTTTCAGGGAGCCAGCCCTCTGCCCAGGTGGCTGGGTATCTCCTGTGGCCTGCGACCCCTGGTCCTCGAGTGCCTCAGCTGTTTACTCGCCTCTACCTCTACCTCTTGCCAGTGATTCTTCAGCTTCAACTCCTGTTGCTAACGACCTTGTGCCCCAAGCACTTACCAGATCAGCCTTCTGAGAAGCAGAACCCATTGGGCCACTGCGTCTCTTTATCCCAGGCCACCTCTCAGGCTGGCTTGTCGTGAGGGGATGCCCTCAGGTCAGCTGGGACCAGACATAGCCCAGGTGAACGCGGCTTTCTGGGGCAGGTGACTGTCGATGGAAGGAGCCACGAGCATGGTGAAGCAAAAGCTGGCGTGTTTGTTAGATTTTCCTTAATAGGACAGATGCCTAGCACTCATTGGTCCCATGCCATGCCAGGCCCTGTTCTAGGCCCTGGGTGGAGTATACCATGGCGGCAGAACAGGCTTGGCCTGGCCCTCTGCCATCTTCCCCAGTGTACACCCCCCCCACACACAGCCTAGTGGACTCTTCTTTAAGAAACAGGAGGTGAGGTGTCTGTAGAACACGGAATCGCATGGGGACCTGGCACAGAGCCCAAAGCACACACTCAGCCCCTGCGCAGACCAAATGGCCTGGGTGACACAGGTTGGCAACAGGCATGGTGCTTCTGGTGCCAGGTGTGGGCGGCCTGTGTGCCTGCACTTCCCTGAAGTGACCCTCAGCCTTCCTCTAGCTGGAGCCCAGGAAGCCCTGACCCCCTGATTCTGCAATTCTTCTGCCTTTGCGTCGCCTCCCCTCCTCCACCCCATGCTCCCGCAGCCCCGCAGACTGCCTCCAGCCTCAGCTAACATTGGTGGGCATGGTAGGGAGAAGCAGGGGCTCAAGGGCCCAGAGCCAGTCCTCAGCCCCAGGGAAAGCCAGAAAGGCCACCCCCTCAAAGGTCGGGCCTCTCCGCTGCCTGCCACCATGCGCTGACAATTGTTTTCAACTGTCTGAGGGAGGTTTCCTCAGACAGGATACACACATCCCACTGCACTAATTATACAAAAGATGGCCACACTAGGGACGCTGCCTTCCTGGTCCTCAGATTAGAGGGCATGTGAGCAGAAGTACTTCCAGGTGAATCCAGTAGCTTTTTTTCTAAGCCCCAATTCCTGGGCCTGGCCTTAGCCCAGCAAATTCCTTCCAATTGGCTGCTTTCTGTGCTCAGCTCTCCAAAGCTGCCCCTGGCCTCACCCTGCTGTAGGTCCGTCCTTTGTCTCCCACCGCCCCCTAACTCCACCTGGCCTCTCTTCCCACGCACCTTAGTGCAGTTATCTGTGCTGGCCTCCAGGATGGACAGCAGGGCAAGATGGAGAAAGGAAGAGAAGAGAGGGTTCTCTGACCAGCCCACCAGCCACGTGGAGGCCCAGGCCTGTGTGATTACATCACAGGAAACTTTTTCTGATTTGTACACATGCTCAACGGCCTCCTGGGGATTTGGAAAGTCTAGAGTGGGCCCATATTGAGTGTGCCCATCCTCAGCAGTGGACAAAGGGAGAGAGGTAGGCAGCCTTGGGCCCACTGCAGTCTCTGGATGGCAGTAAATAAAGACGAAAACAGAGGTGAAGAGAGAGATTGCATTAGGGAAGAGTTGCCCCTAATTGTTACTAAACTTTTGAAAAGCAAGAAACAACAAAGAAATAAAAGCAGTAGATAATTAAGTACATAATTGTACACACTACTTGTTAATTAAGTTTTTACTCCTAAAACCTGACAGAATCTGCTTACAAGGTGATAGCGTGAGGGAACGTGGCATATGGCAAGCCATCTGCAATGCAAACACTTTGTCAATGCAAA
Source organism: Pedetes capensis (assembly GCA_007922755.1). Lineage (NCBI taxonomy): Eukaryota > Metazoa > Chordata > Mammalia > Rodentia > Pedetidae > Pedetes > Pedetes capensis. Next base: position 78,005 of record VMDO01000819.1, read on the forward strand.
CTTCCCTGCCCCATAAGGAAGGGGATGTGAACTGTAGCGTTCCAGAGCAGAGCGATTTATCTTCATTCCGTGCAGAAAATGAGTTGTTGGTACATAGCAAAATGAAGGAATGTCAGGAAGAGCCAAGAGGCTCCTCTGTCCTCCTCCTCCTCGGTGGCACTGCATCTCTATTGTGCATGGCCCGTGCTAGGAGCATTCCGGAAACCCCTTGTGTTGGCTTACGTGACCCTTAAGGAGATGTGAAAAGCAATACCTCTCTCACATGCTCCCATCTTCGTGTGCAGGGAGCCAAAAAAGACCTAGGGAAGGTCCTCGGGAAAGAGAACTGAGGCGACACTGACTGGGCCCTTGGTTCTCCACTGGAACCCACCGCCTGCCCTTTCTCTGCTAGAGGGAGTGGTCTCAAAGGCCCTTGCTCAGTGCCAGCCTATTTCCTCAGCTGTAAAATGGAGTTAAATTACCTACCTTGGCAACCACCCCGGATTGATGTACGGTATGGTACAATTAGGTAAAAAACATCTTGAACAGTATGAAGTCTTGGACGTGTATGGGATTATTGATAATAAGGCCATGAGCCCTGCATGTGAATTCGGCCCTCTACTTTGAGCTAACCCTTGACCTGTGCCCACAGCTTCATTGGAAAGAAAGCAGCGTTTGTGACCCTTGGGCTTGCAGGGAGGGCTCTGGGGAGGGCTGATTTGGGGAAGAGAAGAGGCAGGAGGAAAGGCAGGCAGGGTCCTTGGCACCCTCCATGCTCGCCTTCTTTCGTCTGAGGCTTCTAGTTCTGTTGCCTGTCTTCTGAGAGACACAGGCCACCCGAAGCCAAAGCTATTATGATAGCTGGAGCAGGGGAGGCCCCTGGGAGAAGGGGCTTCTGGGGGTGGGCAGCGTCCTGGACTGGGCCTGTTAGGCCTGATTGAGGCATCTGCTTCTCCCTTCTCCCCTATTTCTTCCTCCTGGGAGGAGGGGAGGCAGCCTCAGTGGCCTGGCTGTCCCACCCAGGGAGGGCTGCCTGTGGCCTTGGGCTCACCCTCCACCCATCAGTGGGGTCACATAGTATAAAGCATGGTGGTCTGTGCGCAGGGACCCCCACCCCTCCCTGTCTCCCCCAAAGATCCCTTGTTCCAACTGCCATCTGTCCAGACTCGAGTCGGGACCCAGATGTGGGGGACTCCTCCACCACCTCATTCATCACCTATTGTTTCTCTCCACAAGGATTCCTGGGAATGGCTTGTTGAGCCGAGGAGATGCCACCTTGCTCAGGCTCCTCCCGTCCGCTCCCTGCCTGTCGCCCTGTGCCCACTGCCTGCCCACAATCATCAGTTCTCCTGCAGGAAGCCCAGGGAGGCCTCTGCAGCGCCATTTCTTGCTCTTGTCCCATGAGATGGGCACAATGCAGTCCTTGAGTCTACTCCCAGAAAGGGTCATGTCCAGGTCATCGGTCCTACTGGGTGTACTGAACTGAACAGATATGTCTTCAAGGGCCTTCTCCACGGAGCTCCTGGCATCTCTTCCCCAATTCTGGAGGAAGATGAGGGGGAGGGAAGGAGCAATGGGGTGTAGGAGGTGCCAGGCAGGATTGTGTCACTCAGGCCTGTGGGTGCCACACCCTCAGCCAGGTCTCTCTCTTCTTTGGAGAGGTGAATTGCTACTCACCCCAGAAAAGAGAAGGGGGTGCTCTTGACACTCACTGCCTCCCCTGTCACGGATTTATTACTCTCCAACTCCTTATCAGCAAAAGAAATGGGGGTCCACATCCCCAATACCATTATCCCCTAGCATCCTCGCACAAACAGCGTTGGAAGTTGGAAGGAATAGCAAAGGGGGCAGTCGCCCCCATCCCCCTCATTTTACGGATAAGGAGAATCAGGTCTTTGGGGCAAGAGAAATTTGCTGGAGGTTGTGGAGGGAATAAGAGGCCTCCCTGGCTCGGAGCCACACCCCAGCTGCCCCAGGGCACCAGCATAGCCCAGCAATGCAAGACATTCAGTGCAGTGAACAGAAGGGGCCTTCACCGCGGAGGTAGCGAGAAAGGAAGAGCCAGCATCTGTGAAGAGCCAGCGTCTGTCCCCATGGTTGGCACTTTAGCAGGGCAGAACAAAAGGGTCTCCAGGAACAGGCAGGTGGCTGCTTGCATTTCTAAGAGCAACAGCTCCTTTCAGATAGCCTTTTTGTGACCAGCTGGAAGGTGTTGGGTGACAGAGGGTGGCATCAGGGATTGGCGGGGGTGGGGGGTGGGCAGAGGAGGCTACAGAAAAGCCTGGGGGGAGCTCGGATGCCCCTCAGACCCCTAGCCAGTGCCCAGGGCCCCACAGAGTGACTGAGGAGGCCCATTCATTCAAGGGATCCACAGCTCCATCTCGGGGCCTCCAGCTGCAGGGATGGAGTTGAATCAGCACAGATCTCGGGCTGAGGAACCCAGGATGTCTGTAGCAGGCCCCCACAGGCTCTGCAGACCCCCCCAGGGGGGGACGCCTTGACTCCCTCGAGTGGGAGCCCCAGGCTGCAGGTGGCACTGGAGGAGAGGAGCAGCCTGTTACAGGTGTCCGAGGGAAGGCAGGGGCTGCAGAGGCAAAGGAAAGCAGGCTGGGGGATAGTACTCTAGGAAGGGGTCCCTGAGAAAGGGGAATGGAGGGGTTAGCAGGCCTGGCCAGGTGAGTGGTCCCTGCTCCAGCCTGCTCTCCCATCCTCCCAGCTCAACTCTACAACTTCAGTCATCCAGGGGCTCCCTGATGAGGATCTGATGTAACAGGGGGAGGCCCCAAATTCCCACTGTGTGGCATCCCCTGCACAGCAACCTTGCAGCCTGCCCCAGAACCCCTGGGAAGCTCTGAGAGCCTGTCAGAATCCCATGTTAAGCAGACACCAGAGATAGTTGGTGCTCAATTTTTACCTGCCTCCCCAGGTGCAGCTGGGGGCTCACCCCACTCATGGCCCAGGCCCAAGAGTTTCAGGGTGCCAGGCACCTCAATTTGGGCTTAGCATCAGATGGCCAGAGAGAAGGCCAATCTGTCTTTGGAATGCCTGTAGCTGCTGTGGGCCACAGGCCAGCTCAGAAATAGAAACCACATTTGCAGCCCTCCTGAACCCCCAATGCCTGCTGCCCAGTGCTGGCCGCAGCCTGCCCTCCCACCATCCTCTGTCCCTCCCGCTGGTACCTCCTCATGTGCTTCCGCTCTCCCTTTCCCTGGGCTTCAGGCGGCAATGCAATCTCATACCAAGGCTTCCGCATCTGCAGGAGTCAGGGCTGGGAGCCTGCAGGCCTCCTCTTTGCTAGAGCTGGTGATGGAGACTCTGGGCAATAGGGGAGGGAAAGCCGGGCAGGAATAAAGGAGATGGGGCTGGTCGGCGCAGCTGTTCAGAGGAAACTTCTCAGGGAGCAGTGGAGATTGAAAATAGTCTCCAGCACGGCGTGCATGCTCTCCTGAATCCTGGACATTATAGCACATAGGATGCAGTTAATCTCTGAGGATCTCAGGCAGAAATGACGTAAACCAGTGGCCCTGGGTATAGTAACCAAATGCAAAGCTCTGCAGGACAAATACTTATAGCCTTTCTTTGTTGGAAGGAATGAAGTTGGACAGAAGAGCTCTCAAATTTCCCTCCTTTCTCTTTGTGCATAAAGGGAAAATAATTTGATGTCTTTGTTGGATCCCTTAGAACAGTGTGCCGAGGATATGACATACCTGTCGCCTTTTGCTCTTGGTTGTTTTATATCCAGTCCTGACTCTTAGGGCATCTTTAGAGGACATTCATTCCCAGAAAGGGATGCAGGAGGTCACCTTGCCACTCTCTCTCTTCCCTAACCCCAACCCCTCTCCTTAAGCCTTGCAAAGAAGGGATAATCTTGCACAAATATTATTCCTGTCCAAGCCTCTGGTCTCTAATCTCCACCCCAACTGTTGGATCCCCATCCTGGGCCAGGAGCTCAGGCTATCATTCATTCATTCCCTTGTACACCCATCCATTGATCCAGCAGTGGAGACCTGTCAGGTTCCCAGTATGGAGCACAGGAGCCCTGAGGAGGGACGGGATCTGGAATTTCTCAGAGCACCCCAGTGGAAACTTCATTTCTCTACAATGGAGATGATGGTCCAATAGATCCCTTCATGGGCTTGATTTTTTAAAAATTGTCTGTGAGTTCATTCAAAGTCTGCAAGTTCTGATTTCTAATGCCTCTAATGCCTGGTAACCAGCGGAGGCCCTTGGTCCTGTGAATGGAAAGGCACTTCCGGCTCAGGGTCATGGGCAGGGCTGGCAGCAGCCCAGAGAGAAACCAGCAGGAGAGAAAGGGACCTAAGTGGCAGGTGGCTGAGAAGGGCCCAGGCTTGGGACTGGTTCACAGGCTGTAATTTCTTGATAGACCTGTTCTTAAGCCCAGAATGCCAGTTATTTACTCACATTAGGAAATACAACTGTCACCGGGACTGGGACCGGAGCCTCCTCTGATGTGTGGATGGTGACTCCTCTGGAAGCACAGGCAGAGGTCAGCTGCAGGGGGAGGTTCTGGGAGCACCTTCTGAATAGGGTTTTTTTTTTTTTTTTTTTTTTTCTGAGAAAAATGTCCGCCTCAGACACAACAGCTGTGGAGGCGCTGTGGCAGGCAAGCAGGGGAGCCTGCTGCGGTGGGGGGCTGATGGCTCTTCTTTTTGGCTCCTCAGAATTGGAAGCTCTTCCAACGCCTGGAGACCCTTCCCACAGAGGCTTTCTACAGAGAAGCAGACTAACAGGTGTTCCCTTTCCCACCCTTCTTTGCAGCTGATTGTGCCGGACCCAGGCCACCCCAGCAGAGCACGGTGTCCTGAGGCCTGGCGCCTCCATTCCCCGGATGGTGAGCACAGCTATGGTGATGGCCAGTTCCCAAAGGCAGCTGTTCTGTCAACAGCAGCCAGAAGCTTCCCAACATCTGTCCCTGCCTGATGTGCAAACCACAAGGGCGGGACCTGTGGGGGCGCCAGTGGCCTTCTCTGGAACCCAGCTCTGCCACAGAATTTGAGGCACTGTTCCTGGTCAACTGCCTCTGTTACCTGGTCTCCTTTAATACATTTTATTTCTGTTCAAATGCTCCAGAGACAGTCTCTGTGACCTGTCAGTATCTGACCTATGACACGGCCACCTGACCACAGAGGTGCACAGTGGTCATGTCCCCAGCTTGTTGCACTGCCCCACCTGCCCTGCCCAGGGTGTTGTCTCTGGGAGCCAGTGAGTCCTCCCATGTGGAAGAGGGCCCGTCACTGCTGGGTGTGGTGACCAGATGGGCGTCTTAAAGACAGGTCCAAGGGGGGAGGAGGCAACACACAGGCCCAGAACACAAGAGGTAGTTTTATAGGGAAGAGACATTATGCCAAGCCTGACCTTTTGTGCAATAGAGCTAGGAATGGTTTGGGGTCAGGGACATGACCCCCATGCTAATAAGTCACCCCTCCGTCCCTGGCTTGGAGCTGACAGCAGTAGGAAACAGAAAAACGAGCACTTGGTGGCAATTAATTGCTAAGATGTGAAGAGAAATTGTTTTGAATATTAAAATTATAGATGTAATGCTATTAGGAGTCTGATTCAGAATTTATGAAAACATTATTTATATTGATTTATTCCCAGAGCCATCAAGACTCCTTGAAAATAATTAAACTTGACATTTCCATTGCTGAAGCTAAATGTTGATATCATATAATGAAAATTATATGCTTGGGATGGGTTGTGCTCTAAAAAGCATCAGAGAAAACAACCAGCATCTTCAGATCCCGCTGCCCCACCCTCATTAATGACCCATTTGCCAATGGGCAGCCTCTGGGGCACTTCATCAAGAGGCCTCCAGCTGGCCCCCTGCCATCTGCCCCTGGGGCTCTCAGAGCTGACTGAGACAGCAAGGACCAGTGGCCCAGAAGCATGGCCAGAGGAGGCAGGGGCCAGACAGATGGCCACCTTAGCTCTTCAGGTTAGGGACTGAGCAGCTAAATTGTTGCTGAATTGCCTACAGTCCCCATCTAAGGCAATGGCAGGGAGAAAGGAAGCGAGGGAAGAAAAGGGGCAGGGGAACAGGAAGGGGGATGAGAAGGGAGGGGTCGAGGGAAGTCTTGTCTTCCTCCCCCACACATAGGACCACAAACCTGCAGCGCTGGCTGGCAGCTGAAGGCTTGCCTCTTTTCTTGAGATGGCCCAAGGCCTATCCAGACTTCACAATGGCTTCACATGGACACCTTTGCAAAACCTGCAGCTGGGAGAGCCGCTCCAAGACAGTGCTTTACAAACGGCAAGATGAGGACCCTTGGTGGGTAGTGAAATCAATCTCATGGGCTGTGACCAAGACAAAAAATATATGTATATATTAAGTAGGATACATCCAAGTGTATGACAGAGTTTCTATGAAAAGTTAAGTAAGGTATGTGTGTGGACATGGGTTCTGTGTAATGTTTATTTCTCAAAACAATTTGAAAAAAAAAAACATCCGGGCAAAACCCTAGAGCTTGTTGCTCAGCCCTGTGGAGCAGACCCCTCACAGTGTAGAGGGGGCTGCATGCTACTCTAGGGTTTTGTCTAGATTTTAATGTGTCGATGTCAGTTTCTGCCGCGGTGGCTTTGGGGAATGGATGTGTTCCACCCTACTACCCCTGTTCATTTCTACTTTGATTCCAGATGTGTTTCCAAGTGCCAGAGATGGAATGGGAGGGATAAGACCAGGTTAAACCACACTCACTCACACTCATAGACCAACAGAGACTCGGAATTGGTGCCTGGTCAACACGGTCTCTCTGTGCCTTTCCTTGCCCTGCACAACCCCTGCAGGAGGAGTTGGTCACTGAACAGTGGGCTTGTGCCCATCAGGGCCCTCAGACAGGACAGCAATTGTAACAGACTTTCTCAGGAGCCTGGCTGGCAGGAGAGCAGCGAATCCCATTGCTGTCAGGGTCCCCTGGGGCTTGGGGCTGAGGGCAGCATCACTGTGCCATATGACAAGAATTCATTGCATATTCAACACGCCCGTCTGAAGCACCCATCCTGTGGCTGTGTGAAAGGCTGAGGAGTAGATGCTCCTGCTGTCGCCTCTGATGGGCGAGAGTGGCCAGGCCATGGGATGACCTGGGGCGCTGAAATCAGTGAAGGCTCCAGGCAGGTTCTGGCAGGAAGAAGGAAGGTACACGGACTGTCCCGATGAAGGACAGCATTGCCAAGAAGGCCCAGAAGGCCCGGAGTGGAGCATGAGAGGGCTGTTGGCTGCCAGAGGCCTGAAGCCCACAGCAGCTGGGGATAGGGAGCCCAGAGAGGCCCCGGGGGAGCAGCGGCCTGCAGAGCAGAGGCTCGGCCCGGTTCAGGTGCAAACAGGTGTCTGAGGTGCTCAGACCTGTGGATCAGACCCCTTGCAGTGCCCAAGGAGACAGCATGAATAAAAGTGCCCCTTCCCTGGGGAACAAGTCTGTATTGGAGGAGCCAGGCAAGGGGAGAGCCACCCCCTCCCCAGTGCCTTAGCCCCGCCTCCAGTCTTCTCATCTCCTAGCGCTCTAAACCTGCTCCTCCTCCCTCACCTCCAACCTTGCCAAGGCAAGGGCACTGGCAGCCATCTGCACATGGCCTCCAGCAGAGCAGGTGCAGCGGGTCGGGGGAGATGGCTGGGAGGTGCTCCTGGTGCCGTTGTTGGGGGCACTCAGCGTAGGTTCCCTGAAGGGCCTTTTCCCTTCACTACTCTCCCATCCCCAGCAAAAGGACAGGCCCGAGTAGGAAGAACCCCAGAGAGGACTCTGGGCACCCACAGTGAGCACCAGTCCTTTTTCCCAACTTCCCCTATCCCCCTTCCTCTTCTCAAGGATCACTGCTCACTTCTGGAGGGTCGTGGTGGTCTGAGAGAGAGCTGCCCTCTGGGATGGAACACGTGGCCTGGGCCCAACTGATTAGTGCATCTGCTGCTGGGTAGGGAGATGGGATCAGGAGTGGTCACGTGTCCAGCCACTGTGTATCTTCAGGACATTGGCTAGGAATGCTGGGACCCAGACCCTCTTCCCTGAAGGACAGAAGCTTAGACACACACAACCCGAGAGCTTCAGAAGCCAGCTGTGCAGCTGTAGGGTGGCCGGATCGTCTCAGCATGGGGAATTGACAGAAAGAAACCCCCTTGTGGAGTTCCTCCATCATCCATCTGCGGGAACTCTGGAGGCTCATTGCTGTCGCTTCAAGGCCAGGCTTCAGGGCTTGCCCTATGTTGGGGCCATAGAAGTAAATCACTGTTTGCCTCCCCATCCGCTCCCAGGGTCAGGGAGTGGGGACGAGGAGGGTGACCCACACAGGGTTGCCTCGCTGACTGATGCCAGCCCGAGTCTAATCACCATACAGGGCAGCGCTGCCTTGCTAAGTGAGCTGGGGCAGGAAGGAAGTCCAAGGGGCTGGGTGGGGGGACACCAGATACTGAGAGGGGTGCAGTCCTGAGAGCTGGAATGAGGAAACAGCCAGGGGTGCCCCAGCCATGATGAGGAAACCCCGTATAAAGGCATGGGAGAGATGTCCTTGTTCTGCAGCAAAGCTTTAGGAATTGCGCTGGAAAGCTCAACCAAGTGTCTGTTTCATCAGCGCTTCTGACAGTCCTGTAGACTAACGCCCTGGGATAAACCTGCTCCTGCTTCACCAGCTCTGTCCCAGGGAACCCTGAACCCTGTGTGCCGGAGTCATGACCGCAGGTAGAGAGCTCGCCTGCTGGTCTCTCGTAGCTTTATACAGTGGGAACAGCCTTAGCATGCCAACACATATGCCCTTTGGGAGCCCTGGACTTCTGTGGCTCTGGTCTCCAGAGGGTTCCTGGAGGCAGAGCTGAGCACTGGCAAGAGCTGTGAGGAAGTCTCTGCCTGCAGGCTGTGGCAGCAGAAGGGAACACCCCAGACCAGGTAGGCAAAGCAGGAAGGTTCTTAGCTGCTGGTGACAGAATCCCACGATTCTCATTAGGGGAAAAAAAAAAAAAAAAAAAAAAAAAAAAAAAAAAAAAAGAACTTATAAAGGGGCATAGATGGTTCATGAAGCCCTGGAAGATCCAAGGGCACAGATTGGCTGTATTTCCAAGAATAATTCCGAGCCCTGCCCCACAGAAGCGGCTGCCACGGGGGCCTCTGCTGCCTCCGGAAGTTGCAGGGTTGGGACGCTGCTATGGCATGTTTGATGCCACAGCTGACTCAAGGACCTCATGTCCTTCCTCCCTCCCCTTGTAACTCAGTTCTAAACCAAAGTCTCTTGTGGTTGGACTGGCATAAAGCCCCCCAAGCCTGGGCCTCCAAGGAGTCTAGGAAATGTCATGGTTTCCCAGCCTCCCAGCGCAGAAGGGGAAAGACACCAGGGAAGAACAAATGGGAGCTGGAGCCCAGCAAGCCACCCACCTGCCCTGCACACCACACGCCCCTCCACCATCTTTGTTTCTGTCAGTCCTTTGGGGGGCTTGAGGTGAGGGTAGGTCACAGGTGCACCTGCCCGTGGCCCACACTCCTCGTTGTGACTGGGACAGTGGGCCTGTATAAGAGGGTCCTGTGATGAGTGATTGAACCTGTCAGCCCGGCTACCACCCCTACTCTACCTCCAAGGCGTCTAGGCTGAAAGGAATTTATTCTGGGACAAGTGGAAAATGGTAGAGTCACAGCAAGGACCAAAGACTGGATGTAGAGCTGTAAAATAAAGAATGTTGCGCAAAATCACTCCGCACAGCTGGACCACAGGGACCCGCCCCGGCGGAGCAGAAGGCCCAGCATGGAAGACACATCACCAACACCCTGGCCACGCCTGGCCTGGGGAGCTGGGGTGCCTGCAGCCCACCTCACCCCAGCAGGTGGCTCTGGTGCCCACCCTGCAGGACACAGCCTCCTGTTGGTGGAATGTGTGCCATGTGCCTTGGCCTGGCTGCAGGGGCACCTGGGAAAGCAGGTGTTGGGACCCCACAGTGTGTGAGTAGGGGGCTCCCCCAGCTTCTTAGGGTCAGGAAGGCCCAAGAGACTGACAAACACTACTTCCAACCCGGTTAAGCAAGACACCTGGCTGCTGGGCTGGGCGTAGGGCCTTCTCTCCAAACCAGTCCCCGTTCCTCCACCCCAGCCCTCTGGGGGCCTCCTCTGCCTCCCAGGCTGCTGGGGGATCCCTCTCACTTCCTACCCTCTGTTCCCTGGCACCGGGTACTGGCTGGCACCTCGTGTGTGCTGGCTAAATGTTTGTGGATTAAGCTGAGCCGTCTGCGGGGGTTCCTCTGCCTGGCTCCTGTCAACACAATGTGGGGTATGCCTGGCAGGGGGGCCCAGTCTGCTTTCCACCCAGACACACCAGGAAGGGTGAGATCTGCCTTCATGAGCTTCCCTGAACTGTCACTGTGACCTTAAAGACTGGCGCTGGTTCTGGTGTCTGGGGGAGGAGAGAGGAGAAAGGAGAGATAATACAATACAAATAGCAGCTGCTATTTGTCAGGTACAGCAGTGCCAGGCTGCCTGCTTTCCCATGGAGAGCCTCTTGATAAACATTGACAAGTACCCTACTGCTTAACCACCCTCCCCCAAAGTGTGAGTTAGGGGCCATAGAGTTGGGTCCAACTCAGAGCGACCCTAAGTACAATATCACAAAGCACTACCCAGCATCGTGCCATGCACATGATCTTTTTATGTTTGAGCCCTTTGTTGCAGCCACTGTTTCTTCTCATTTGGTGTCGTGCCACATCAGCAAATGGAGGACCCAGGGGCTTTACTCCATTCCCATCATTAAGGTCAACTCTAATTTGAAGAAGTAACTCCTCAGCAGTCCTTTTGAGAGGAGTTAGCAAATTTTAGGCGGAATTAGGGAAATGGGGCTTAGGAGAGAGGAAACCTCTGAGGCAGGGTAACTGATTGGGTTGCCTCAGTTTCCATGAGACCACCCAAGCTTCAAGGAAAGTAGATAGTGACCTCATCACCAGAGGACATGTCACCTCACCTAATGGATTAAGGTCTAGGAACAATAGAATGGGTCTCTTATCCCTCCCCCTAAGAATTTGCAATAAGAGACATTGGGTGACATATTCTTGTGCCTACCCAGTCGGGACCCCCTTCATCTCTCTTAGTGAAGGCTTTTGTCTGTCCCTTTAATAAAATCTCCTTGGCACTCACCTGCCTTTGCGGGGGAGGAGACTGTTCAGTGCCCTCCTGTCTCCCAGAGGGGTGCTGGCTTTCTCCTACCAAGTTTCCTCCTGTCCTTTCTTCTCTCCTAGTGAGTTCCCAGGAGAGGACAGGACGGACAGAGCAAGTAGACTGTGGCCCCACAAACTCTGGCCTGTCTGGATTGAGCTCATGGCCCTGAGTGAAACCTCTGCTAGGCTGCTGTGGATGGAGAACTGCGGGAGCTTTTTGAACCCTGTTATCTTAGGGCCAGACTCTTTCTCTTCTCTCTTGGGTAGTAAACTCACTAACTCTGTCTTTCCTGGTCAAAAGACAGTTCTTGGGAAAATTCTAAATAGGATTGGGAGACCCCACCAGAACTGGTGTTACCTCCATATGATCCCGTTTTCAGGATCTGCTCCATTTGTCTATAGAAACCTAATATTTCCCTAACCCCATTCAGGGGACCCTAGACTCCTTTTAAGAGGGATCTGACACTTCATTTGCTGTGACTTATCCATTTGGACTTTTCATAGGGAATTACATAGTTCTTTCCCACAGCTTCTGAGATATTACTCCTTCAACCTAGGCTTAAAAACAAGGGCTTTAACTATATTACCCAAAGACCACCACAAATGGCTGTATACTCCTAACTGCCTTCAATGACGAACAACAAATACCCTTTTAACTAACCTTCTCTAGCTCTAAATTATCTCAAAAAGTATTACAGTTTGCTAAACATCAAACAAAAATAGGAATCTATTGCCAGGGTTGTTCAGGGTTTCCTCAGAAGAGTAGCCACTGACCCACACTTGCCCATGTGGCTTGGCGAGAGAGCCAGACTGATCAGCTGTGACTGTCAGCACAATGCTATGAGTCTGACCGGTACCCTGTTGATGGCTGTGCAGTACAGGAAAAAATATTTCATCCACATCTATGGTGAGAGGAGGCCCTCTCTATGGAAGGAATACAGCTAGAGGTCCTAAGACCTCTGGTTCATTTCTTTTAGATGGGGAGTTGTTCAAAATCCAGGTCTGCCACCCCACTGGAATGCATACTGAAAAATTGGAACGAATTTGATTCCTGGTCTCTGAAAAAGAAGCATTTGGTTTTCTACTACAGCAGATCATGGCTGTTATACAAATTTTGGATGGTGAAATGTGGCCCCCCGAGGGAAGTATCAATCATAATACCACTCTCCAACTGGAACTGTTCTGTAAATGGGAAGGGAAATAGTCAGAAATCCCTTATGGCCAAGCCTTTTTTGCTTTACAGAAAATCCCAAACTGCCAGATGTGCAAATTAGACTCCACCCTTCTGGCAGCTCTCAGAGCTCCCAAAGGGCCTTTATCTGCCTATCATAAGGGCTCAGAGATCCTGCTACAGCTGATCCCAAGCCCCTGTCCTCTTTATTCACCCCAAAGAGATCCCCCGGGGCAGTTCCCTTGCTCTGGATCAGCCTCCACGTGCCCTTTACAGGAAATAATAGGAACGGAAGGAACCACAGTTTGTGTCTCCTTCTCCTTCCCCGACTTAAACCAGATAAAAACCAATTTGAGAGAGTTTGCAGATGACTCTGATAAGTACACTGACAATTTCTAGAGTCTTGCACAGAATCTCAACCCAGCTTAGAGAGATGTAATGTTACCCCTGGAACAGATCTTAACAATAAACAAGACGACATCAGTTATAAACGCCACCCAACAATTTGGGAATGACTGTCCAATGGCTCAGATTAGACAAGATATGTCACCAGAGGAAAGGGGAAGAATCCCCACTGGGCTTCAAGCTGACCAACTCAGGGTCCCATGGAACTACACAAATCCCAACAAAAGCCCATAAATTCCTCTAAGCTCTCCGCTGTTATTCAGGAGAGGGAGGAGCCCCTTGTAGCTTTCTTAGTGCACCTCAGGCAGGCATTGAGAAAACACCCCCTGAGAAAACATGAAAAAACATGTCCCTGACTCAACAGAGGTCCTAGTTATTTTAAAGCACAAATTAATTATACAATCTGCCCCTGATATTCAGAGAGTTATGAAAACTGGCTTTTGCTCCCATTCAAGCCTTAGCTAACCTCCTCCAAATGGCTCTCTCAGCTTTTTACAACCAAGACCAGCAAATACAAGAGGAGAGGGAGAGACTAGACAAGAGACAACCATTTTACTTGGTCAAAATATCTAAGATTCCCATGTCCTGTACTATAACTGTGGCCAGAGCAGTCACTACATACAGGGCTGCCGCTGGGGGCCTAAGGGAGGCCTCCAGAGGCCCAGGCTGCAACCTCCAGGACCCTGTCCCCTCTGTGGGGGGATCACTGAAAAGCCAGTTGCCCTGGGGAGCAAAGGCCCCCAAGGCCTATGGCTCCAAGCCTGGCAGCCCTCACTGACTCCTGCCCATGCACTCCCGACCCAGGCGCCCCAGGCATGTCTGACAGCTGAGGGCAAGGAGGTTAATCTTCTCCTAGACCCAGGTGCAACCTTCTCGTTCTTTCTGTCAAGTCCCAGAATCCTCTCTTCTCAATGGTACCTGTTAAGAGGGTTTCGGGGAAACCAATGAAGAGATTCTTTTCAGAACCTGTAGGTTGTGACTGGGGAGATCAGATCTTTCCGCATGCATTCCTGACCACACCGGAGAGCCCCTCCCCTCTCCTTAGAAGGGACATATTAGCCTAATGGGCATACTATCTACATGAACATTGGACGTGATCCAGTCCTCAGCTTTCCTCTCATGGAGACTGAGGTAGATCCTGAAGGATGAGCTACCTAAGAAGAGACAAGTGGGCCTGTCAATGCTGAACAAGCTAAGATTGCTCTTGAGGACCCTACTACTTTCCCCATCAAAGACAATATCCCCTAAGGCCAGAAACCAAAAAGGCCTTCTTAAAATAAGCCAAAGCCTAAAACATCAGGCACTTCAAAAACCTTGTAATAGCCCTTGTCACACCCCCATTTTAGGAGTCCAAAAGCCCAGTGGAGAACGGCGACCAGGCCAAGACCTTCGTTTGGTTACACCCAGTAGTGCCAAGCCCTCATACCCATCTCCCCCAGACTCCTGAGGGCACAAGGTGGTTTACAGGACTAGATTTAATGGATGCCTTTTCCTGTATTTCCCTGCATCCTGACTTTCAAATCCTCTTTGCTTTGGAGGACCCCTCTGATCAGTCTTCCCAACTGACCTGTGCAGTGCTGCCCCAAGGATTTAGAAACAGTCCCTATTTATTTGGCCAGGCCCTGACCCAGGACCTATAGCATGTTAATTATCCAGCAGTCAGAATCCTACAACACATAAGTGACCTCCTTCTCTGTGCCCAATCTGAAAAAGATTGTCAGGAGGGCACTCAACACCTCTTCAACGTTCTGATAAAATATCGATATAAGGTTTCTGAGGCCATGGCACAGCTAGGTCAACAAAAGGTTAAATATTTGGGGTTAATTTGTCCCTGCCTTCCTACTAACTGGACTGGAGCTTGCATTATAGTATGTCTCGCTCCTGAGACTAATACAGCTCCTGTTGACCAGGAACTCCCTAGCCCTGTCTTTGGCCCTATCCGAGCCTAACGGGCCACTCATTTTATTCCTCTACTAGTGGGCCTGGGCACACCTGTGCAAGTTGTCACTGTTGTTAGGTGCCATGGAGTAGGGTGCGCTTCATAGCAACCCTATGTACTCGAATAACTAGAGTCGGACAGGCATGGTATGCCTGCCATCAACTCTCTATTGAACTTGCCTCTGACCTAGAACATGACTCCTCCAGGACCAAGTACGTTTCATGGCTTCTGTGGTCCTTCAAAACTGCCCTGGGCTAAACTTACTAGCAGCTGTCCGGGGTGGGATTTGTTTGGTCCTGGAAAAGGAATCTTGTGTCTATACAAATTGCCCGAGAGTGAAAGAGACACAGTCAACTGACTCAGAGAGCAGGCTACTAAACTTCGCCAACAAACATCTGAGGCCTGCTGTCTGGGCTAGCTACTTGGGGGTGGCTATCTTGGGCACTCACCTTTATGAGACCTTTGTAGAGCATAGGACTAACTGTTCTATGTGGACCCTACATTATAAATTTTCTCATAAAAATTATTTGCTCTTGTTTGTAATCCATCAAATGGCAAACGGTTGTAGAAATGGAGCCTCAAGTGACAGAACCTATTCTCTGGGGATCCCTGAACCGACTCCCAAAAGAAGACCCCTAACTGTTGTCCCTGACTTTGTCGCCTCACTGCCTGAAGAAGCCAGAGAGGCTGTTGCCCAGTACCCCCTTACAGCAGTAAGGGCCCCTCTGAAAAGGGGAGATGGAGAGGTATTAGCAAATTTTAGGGGGAACTATGCTAATGGGGCCTGGAGATCTACGTATTGTAGAATTCTGACTGCTGGACAATTAAAACCACCCAGGCTGGGTTACCTGAGTTTCCAGGAGCCCACCCAGGCTTCAAGGAAAGTAGATGGTGACCTCATTGCCAGAGGACGTCACCTCACCTGCTGTATTAAGATCTAGCTAATGGGAGTCCTAACCCTTCACCTAAGAATTTGCAATGAAAGACATGGGGCAATCCATTCCAACCTGTTCCTGTGCCTACCCTGTTGGGATCCCCTTCTTGGATCCCCTTGGTCTCTCTTTGCAAAGGCTTTTGCTGTCCCCTTAATAAAATCCCCTTTGCTCCTGCTTGCTTTTGCTATCTGCGCATTTATTCCTAGGCCCAGAGCTGTAGGAACCTGGCCCCGGCCCCTCAGAAGAAACTTCTGTTTCGATAGAAGTCTTTTCTCCTATGGGCCTCATGGGTCACTTTCCACAGTTCTTGATTCTTAGGCTTAAAAAAATTCTCAACGTTCTTGGTGAGATTTGGAGCCAAATCAGAACTCCCTGAAAGTGAGCAAGCCACCATGGTTCAGCCCTGTGGGCTCAGATCCATTTCCCCTGCACGCTTAGTGCCAGCGCTATCGCTCAGCGTTAAGAGAGATACAGGGACAGCCACAGTGACTGTTTTCTGTAGCAGCAGCCACTTCCAATGTCTCAGTGTACACAGTGCCCTTCTGATAAGTATGGGACAGTAGTGCTGCTGGCAGAAAAGAGAAATTTCGGAACAGTAGGGAGAAGAGCGTCACAATGGCTAGTGACCCAGACAGGCAGAGGCAGAGGCAGGTCAGTGGCCTAAACATGAGCAGAGGCGGGAGCAGAGTCCAAGTGTTTGTTGGAAGCGTTCAGAAGGCTCTGGAAGTGGCGACACAGCAGCACTGAGTGGCGGGAAAGCTGAGGGCGGTTTAGGGCAGCGTTTCCCCACCACACGTGGCCAGCCAGGAGTGAGTCAGGGATCCACTTATGGATGGCAGCCAGCCTCTTATTTTTCTCTAAAGAAAGAGAGGACACGAAATAGCAGAATGTAACACATTAGCAAGGGAAAGCGTCAGTTCACAAAATGTTGTCTCAGTTTTAGGTTTTATAGGTACACATATTGCATCTTAATCTAAAATGCATTGTAAATAAGTTTGAAAACAGCAGCCCAGTCCAACTCCAGAGAGGCAAAGCAATCTATGCAAGGTCACACAGCAAACCAGTGTGAGGTCCAGGCCATGAGACTGCTCTGGGCTCAGAAGGGAGCTGCTTCTGTGACTAAGACACAGAAGCCGCTCTAACCAAGGGCCGCTTTGGGAGCACAGAAGAGGGGCACCTGGGCCAGTACCACGGTGGGCTTGATAGTATGGAGGGGCTGCAGAGGGCTCAGGACAGGATTTCTGGAGGAGGGCTGTGCCTTGGTTTCACAGTGTGGAAAGAGCTGCCCAGGTGCCCGAGGACCCAGCTGCGACAAAGGCAGGGACAGGGATGCCGCTCACGGAGAGGCTGGAGGAGGTGCCTACCTGGCCGAGGCAGGAGAACGTTGGGGGACTGACGGTGTCCTCAGTTCCCAGCCTCTCGATACTCAGCTCTGTTTCAAGGTTCGGCGCCCACCTCATTCTGGATGCCTTTGCCTGCACCTGGAGAGGAGGACCCCAAAACACAGCCAGCCACTCACGTGAGCCTCAGCGGGCCAAGGATTGTTGGCTGCTGGCTGCCCACCTGGGCTTGGCCTCATTTCCCTGGGCCCCATGCTCCCTTCACACAAGCTCAGAGCCTCCAGGAGGCCCAGCCTCTCCACTGCCCACCAGCCTGGTGCTCTGGGGGGACAGGGATGGTGCCCAGAGCCTGGTAGGTGAGAGGTGAGTGTGAGGGAGTGAACACAGGTGGGGAGGGGCCTTTGGCCCCTGTGCCCCAGCCCTGGTTGTGGGAATGCTAGGCTTCTGTAGGACCCTCGGCCCCCACCACTAGACCAGAGCTCCTTGCTGGTGTCCCAGGTTCAGGGGAAGGCAGGAAGTGGCAGGAAGCCTAATCAACGCCACAAGCAGTGGACAGGGCCACCTATCTGCCACTGACTAGCTTTGGGGTTTGGAACCAACAACCTCCCCTGGCAGGACCCCTCCAGCCACACCGCAAAAAAAGGTCTCTAAAGTCCCTGCCCATGCCAGAGACTGAAGAGCCTCCTTATCTCAACCTTTCCCTCTGGAAGTCCTTCTATGTGTCTAACCTGCAGCTCCCCAGCTCATTGCAAATCTGTGAGCCACTGCGTGCTCCAGGCTGAGCCCACTCTGGCCCCCTTGGCAAACCAGCCAGCTGCTGCTGACGGCCAGAAAGCTTGGTGCAGCGCAGGGGCTGCTCATGGGCTGTTGTTGATGCCTGCTGCTGGCGTGAGCTAATCACTGCGGGGCCAGGGAGGATGGAGAGTTCATATTGCCAGGGCCACCTGTGAAGTATTCGTCCTCCATTTGTCCTAAGAAGCAGAGCAAAGGGATGAGGCAGAGAATGGGATGCCCAGGCTCAGGGACAGAGTGCCGGGCTCTCTCGCCTCCTGCACACTGAAACTGGGTCCTTCCTCTACCCTGGCCCCCAGCCCTGGCCTGGGCCTACGTGGGACTCAGCCCCACTTCTTGTTTGATGTGGGCCCTCTCCTTGCCCTCTCTGGCTTGGGCAATACTTCTGGACTAGATGGTATGCTTTGATGTGAGGGTGAAATACCTGCATGACCCCTACAGGCCTTGGGGGAGTGGGCTGCTGGGTCCTTCTCCCTAGTCTGTCTTATGTGTGACATTGGAGTGTCACCTTCTACCCAAGGCCTCCCCACACACAGGGCTGCAGGGGTGGAGAGGAAGGCCCTAGGGATCTTTTGGCCCTTTCCCTACCCAAGCACCAGTCCATGGCAGCTCCAGGGACCCCTGAGGGCTTTGTCAGAGCAGAGAAAAGAGGGGTCTGCCTTGATCTGCAGGCATCACCTGACAGCTGAGCCTTCTCTAACGGCCTCGCTGAGCCATCAGAACGTTAGGGGACAAGTCCACTGTAGCTCCGGAGGCTCCCTCAGCCACAGGGAAGATTGGAGCCTCTGACAGAGCAGGGTGGGGCTGCACAAGGGAGAGTGGCCTATCTGCTGCAGTTTGGGTCTGAAATGTCCCCCAGGTGCCCGTGTTGAAGGCGGTGCACCAGGCAGGGCTTTCAGCATGATTGGGTCCTGCGGCTCTGACCTCATCAGCGGATTAGGCCCCTGATGGAGGCGATGGGACTTTTGGAGGTGGGGCCTCTTGAAGGCAATAGACTGTTGGGGCCCTTGAGGGGTATATTAGGACCTGGTCCATCTTCTCTCTCTCTCACTGCTTCCTGGCCACCCTGGGGTGAGCGGATCCTCCACCACACCCTCCCTCCCACAGGCGCACAGCCATGGGGCCAGGCAACCATGGACTGAAACTTATGAGACTGTGAGCCTCAGGAACATTTTCCCTCTACTAAGTTGCTTTTCTTGGGCATTTTGTCACAGTACCAGAAAGCTGACTGGCACCCTATCTGTACCCGTGTGGGGCCCTGGGCCCTCAGTGCTTCCTGCCTGGTCTGAGCTGGTCTGGCCTGGTCAGAGCCAGGGCAGGAGCCCCTTGGAGAGGCCCATCTTCCACCCTTCCAGCCTGGGATGCCCTGGCGCAGACCTGCCTCTCTGGGATGCGCTCTCTGGCCCTGAGGTTGGGCTCAGTCCAGAGGTGGTCCAAGCCCAGGCTGCCCCTGCTTACTCCCCTCCTTGGACCTCCCGAGCGCCGGGAGAATTTGTCCTCCATGACACAGGGCCAGGCCTGAGACTAGCCTGGGCCTGGCACCTGGGCTATGCTAGGCAGCTGGGAAGAGTGGGGACCAGGAGGGAGACGCGAATGTGGGATGCGGCCTGGGGCCAGGATGTGAGAGAGGCCTGGGGCCAGGATGGAGGGGATCTTCCTTCCACAGCCGTTGCTCTCCCCGGGACAGAATAGTAACCTTCACCTTCAGGACTGGGGTCCAGAGGCAAGGTTGCTTTTGGAGAACAGGCGAGATCCACCCAGGCCTCCCTCTTGGGACTCTCTCCTATCCCCACTGCTCTCATCTGTAGAAGTGGATGCTCTCGCTTGCTGGCGTCCCCACCCCTTCCTGATTCCCTTGGGGCACCTCCCTCTGGCTGATGTGCCTCCTCCTTGACCCTGGGTTCCATTTGGCCTCTGACCAGCAGTGCCACCTCGGGCAGGATTTCAGTCTCTCGGAGCCTGTTCATACCTTTGTACGGCAGGATCGCATCCCTTGCCCAGCTGAGTTTGGAGCCTGTTGTGTGGGTTAAATGTTAGCAGAGATGGGGTTGTGCCTCAAAGGCCTGATGCTCCCTGTGGATGTGCGGTAGGATTGCATGATTCCAGAGTCTCAAAATGCCCACGGACTCTGTTCTGCTTGCCTAGCCCACTGTCATGGTGCATTTGCATGCAGTCAGGCAGGGCGTGCGCTGTCCACTTCGCCAGGGCCTCCCTGCCTACCTCATAGACCAGCCAGTGTGTCACACATCCAGCCTGGCATCTGGCCCCAACTTTGGTGGCATCAGAGTCCTGGGGGCTTCTGAGCCCTGTGGCGCCTCCTGGAGGGGAGACTGCATGGTTAATGCCATCTGCAGAACCCAGCTGGCTGGGTCAGCTTGCCCCACCTGGGTACCCCAGCCTCAGGACCCGAGTCAGGAGCGGGGCTCTCAGGTGCCACCTCCAGCTGCAGCTCATGACAAGTTGCTCCCACAGGCTCGGAAGTGGCCACATCCTTCTCCTTTTTTTCTGTTTAGAATTTTGCTCCCCCCACCGCCATCTACATCCTCCTGTGCTCCCCAGACCTTGGAGATTATTTAACCACCTGTTAAATGATTTATCCCAGTGAGGCTCCGGAGCTCAGGGCAGGCATCTCATGGGCCTCCTCAAGAATTAACTAGAGCCATAAATCAAAGCGATGCTGGAGAAATTTCCAGCCGCCTCATTCAGCAGGCAGCAGCTCTGGCATTCAGACTGGGGAAATGGCATTCACGATGGAGAGCCCAGAGCACTGGCGGAAGGGCATGGTGGGCCAAGGCCACTGGGCTTCTAGAGGGCTGTGTGGGAAGGGGCCTGGGCCACGTCGTCCCTCTGCCCTCTGTCTTCTTGGCAATGCTGTCCTTCATCCGGACAGTCCGTGCCTGTGCAGAGCTCTCTATGGCTGGCAAAGCGCCATCCTGCCTGTTATGTCATCTGACTGCAGAAGAGCCCAGCGGTGGGGGTGTGGCTGCCTCCGCAAATGAGCGCAGTTTGGGTGCGGGGGCCTTGACTTGTGGCAGCCCAGGACACCCTGGTGCGGCTGGACCCAGGGGCCAGATGACGACTCGAACTGGGGCATTGTGGCAAGAAGAGACCAGACAGGTCTATGTTCAGATTTTGGGTTGTAGGGAGGGAGGGAAGGAGGGAGAAGTTGGTGCTAAGCACTAGCTGTGTTAAGGCTGAAGCCAAGTGGCAGAGATGAACCCCTCAGCTCCCTCAAGGAACTCAGGTGCTGAGTAGTTTTTAAATCTCATCTCACGGAAGAGCAAATTGAGGTGAGCTAACCTGGGCAGGGTCACGGCCAGTGCCAGCAGGCATCGGCACCGGGACCTGAACCCAGGTTAATCGGGCTTCAAACTCTGTGCTTTTCCTCGCAACTATCAGGTCTATTAAAACCAAGACCTGGATCGTCTAGGCCACTCCTGGGTGTGTGTCGTGTGCCTGGTGCCCAGCTGTGGGCCTTCCTGCACCGTCTCCTGCAGGCCTTACGATCTGATCCTCCCTGTTTTTTGCGGGCAGCTGGCCAATCCAGAAAGAAGCCACACAGAGAGGGGCTCACACCAGATGCTATGCACCAGGCGAGGGCCAACAGACAGTGCTGAACAAGGGGCCATAGGGATCCCCTAGGGGTGGATGGCTCCATGCCAGGGCTGTTGGCAGCAGGCCCCAGGCACCCAGCCACGCCTAGCTCGTCTCCCTCCAGCTGGGTACCCTTGGGGGCCTGTACACCAGATGGTTCTCTGCAGGGAGTGGAGTCACCCAGAGAGAAGGCTCTGGCCCCAGCAGAGGGTTCCCCCAGAGGTAGGGTGGGTCCCGGGGGCAGGGAACCACACCTCTTGATGGCCACCCTGAAAATGTCCTGGACTCCAGTCTTCCAGACCGTTGCACCCCAAAAGTAGAACAAACACCCCTTTTCAGTTCATGATCCTCAGCTGGTGATTTGAAAACTCCTGGGTTTGGGAGGCGGGATGTAAAGGCCTGCAGTAACCGCACTGCCTCCCCGGGGCCATTAAGTTGCTCTGTGCTACAGGGAGGGCAGGAGGTGGTCTAAAGCACCAAGGTGCCAACCCCAGGGTAGGCAAGGCACGGCTGCCCACCCCAGCCTCGCTCCTCTTCCCTCAGCTACCTGAGCCGCTCCCTGGAGCCTCAGTGTCCTTCATCCCCATCGGGTGGCCCTAGTGCCCAGTGCCTGCTGCTCCCCCCTCACCCAGCCACCTGGCCAGCGCCCAGCCCATCCTGCCCCTCCCCCACAGCCCTTCCCGCAGGGTAAACTGGCCAATCTTAGAGGAGACCACTGTCCCCTCGAGTCTGCCTGGGGCACATCCCGGCCCCTCAGGCTCAAAGCCTCTACCTGCCACAGCAGTGTCACAGAGATGAGGGAGAGCAGGTGCCCCCAGCCCTCTTCCCTCCCTGGAGCCCCTTGCCACTCTCTTAACAACCACCAGCCCCAAACTTTCCAGTCCACTCCTCTCTGCCCTCCCCTATCAGACCCTTCCCATCCTGTGCCTATTTCCCAGGTGGGATGGCAACCAGTCTTGACTCCAAATGCCAGGAGAGAGCAAGGGCCAGAAGGGGTTCAAGGACTCTGTCACCACAGCTGGAGAGCCTGAGGTGACAGGCCAGATGGCACCAAGGTCGGTGCAGGCATTCTGTGAATGCACAGTCGGCTGGTGGAGCCACAACTAGTTCAGAGACCCAAGGACGTCACTGATGTGACTGCTGCAGCGGGGCTCTCCCCACTCAGGTCCCAGGGCTGGGAGCAGCTCCTAGGACGGCCACTCTGAGTGAGGATGTCAGGCTCCGCCAAGGGGCTTCCTGACATGAGAGAGGACAGTCATTCCACTTCACCTGTCATCTCCTCCTGTCAGGAGAGGGGCGGGTCTAACACCTGGAGCAGGAGCGGGACAGGGGCGGGTTAGGCACGGTGTACCCCAGACCCTACATGCAGCCGTAGCCCTGTGGCATCCGATCCCGTCAGATCTCAGAAGCTAAACAGGGTCAGGCCTGGTTAGTACTTGGGTGGGAGACCACCTGGGAACACCAGGTGCTGTAGGCTTGGGAGACAACCTGGCAACCCACTCCTAAAAATCAATCCACCACTGAAAACCCTATGAACAGTAGAGAAGCACTGACAATAGTGTTTTGCCTATTGTACGAAGGGTCGATATGAGTCGGATACCAACTCAACGGCATTTAACAACAACCCCAGACCCTCAGCTCAGGGCCCCTCTTTGTGGCTTCTGTAGTGGTGCCCAGGGCCACCTACCCCCAGAGTATCTTTGAGAGGCTGACAGGCTCTGAGACATCGGCCCATCAGCCTTCTGATGAAATTGAAATGCTTATGTTCTCAGCCTGCCAGGGTCCAGGCGCTCTCCCCCCGCACCTTGAGGCCACTGTCCAGTGGCTGGAAGCTGGCCAGCAGAGGGGATGGGGTGGCTGTGCACAGTTGTAGTGTGGGTCACTAAGAGACTGGACCCTGGTGGCCCCTTCAATAGAGGGACTGCAGCAGGGAGGGTCTCCAGGTGCCTGGGGAGGGGGACTTTGGAGCAGGAGGTGGGGTGGGGCTCTGAGGAGTCAGGAGCTGGCCCATGTGCAGCCAGAATCCTACCAGGCCCAATGTTTGTGCTCTTTGGGGGCACAGCTGGAGGGGCTGACCTCACAGAGGAAGCAGGAGGACGCTGCCTGGCGCCTGACACCAATGGCATCCCATCTGCTTCCTAGATTCCAGCGGCTGGAGCTTGGTGTGGTGATTTCGCATCACCTCTCTGCCCTGTAGTCATCAGAGAAGGAGAGACACAGAGGGCGCAGCGGCAGCCAGCCTGACGCTGGCACTGCAGGGCAGTGGGAGCCGCAGGGCACAGCCAGAGCAGGACCCACGTTCACAGGTGAGGAGGCTTAGGCTAAGGGGGCAGTGATCGTCCGTGCCCTGCGGTAGGTCAGGGCAGAGAGGGACAGGTTCACCCTCCCAGCTCCCCTTTCCAGCCCTCTGCACAGCTGCAGCTCCTGCCCTGATGTCACTGCAGCAGGCCCTCGTGCAGACCCAAGCTACCCCCAACCCTGGCCCCAGGCCTCCTGGTAGCGTCATTCACAGCACAAAAGCCAAACCTGGTCTGAAACTTTGCTTCTAACAGGGAATTAGGCAGGAATCCTGGTTCTGCCCCAATTCTAAACTGGATTTCAATCCCTACAAAGCCTAACCCAGTCTCCCAACCCTCCCTGCTACAGCTCTGGCCACAGGCATGAGTATCTGGCATCTGCCCCACAGCAGAGCTCTGCCTGGTGCAGGGCCTGGGGCCACCTCCACCCCTCCCTGGGGCTGGCAGGGTGAGGTTCAGAGGGGCTGGGTGATGTGTCTAAAGCCATCTGGACAGAGAGTAGCAGAGGTGAGCAAGGATTCAGGTCCCTGAGGCTCTGGAGTTTCCTGCTGGGAGATGCTGGGGGCACTGTGGGCACCCCAGGCCACTGAGGTTGGCAAGTGTCCATGGGCACTACTCTGCTAGCACATGGCCTCGGGGGAGCCCGGTGGTGCTTGAAAAGGTGGGCAGCTCAGTGATTATCCGTCTCCATTTTACAGATGAGAAGACTGAGGCCTAAGGGAAAACCCAAGGTCATCTATCAGGCAGGAGCCGAGTGGAGCAAGAGCTGAACTCCATCGACAGCCCCAGTCCTCTCCTTCCTCTGCCCCACACCACCCCTGCCCACTCCACAGTGCTGGGACCCCGAGTCAGCAACTCAGCGAGAGGAAGGAGTAAAGCAGGAAACGGCCCCCAAGCACAGACAGCAAACACCAACTTCTGGGCCTCATTCCTGGAGAAGGGCAGGAAGCACTTCTCAGCCCCCACGTGGCCAAAGCCAACTCAGAGGGGCCTTTAAAGGAGGCCTTTAAAGAGGCCCCATAGCACATGCCTGTAATCCCAGCATTTGGGAGGCAGAGGCAGGAGAATCTTGGAGAGTTCGAGGCCAGCCTGGGCTACATAGCAAGTTCAGGACCAGCTGGGGCTACACGGAGAGACTCTGTCTCAAAAAACAAACAACATTAAATTAAATAAATAATAATTAAGGCAGCCGCTCACCCAGTACCCCCCTTGCCACAGTAGGTGAAGCCCCTCACTCCATTTCTCATCTTGGAAATGGGGCCACATGGCTGCCTCAGGCATTACTAGTACTGGCTGCACAGCTCAGTGCCTGGCTCATTGTGGGACTTCCCTCCTCTGTCCCCACCACCCATGTCTAGCAAGGGTCACCCCTGGGGAACCCCTCTGTCTTCTGCCTGCCTCTGTAACCAGTGGTTCACTGGGGAGCTTGCACTCAGTCCAGAGCCTGGGCAGCAGGGTGCCTCGCTTATGTGAATGGCGCTAGGATCTGAATATTGACTTTGCGAGTTTCCAGGAGCAGCCTGCAAAGCCAGCTGAAAGCACTTAGTCCTGTCCCCCTCTGGACCATTTGGCCACCAACTAGGGTGGGTCTGCGGAGGCCCCAGACCCTGCGTGAGAACGCAAAAGCTTGGAGAAACCCCCGGCAGGCTAAAAGACTAGGGGTGACTTCTGGGTGCTGGACCTGGGGACGGGCTGAAGAAGGTGCCCCCTGGTGGGGAGGGGTGGCTGTCCAGGCTGGGAGTAGGTGGTGCTGGGGGTCTAGAGGACTTGCAGCCAGGGCTCCTGGGCAGGCAGAGGAGGAGACCACCAGGAGAAGACAAACCGCCAGATGGTGGAGAGAAGGCACAGGCTGCAGCCTCCACCGGGAAAATTAATTAAGTCCTCAATTAGCACAGGCCTGCCCCTGGCAGCTCCAAAGGGCACCCAGAGCCCCAGCTGCCCTGCCCAAGCCAGGAGTTAATAACTCACCCTCTAATGAACTCACCAGAGAAACAGCCAGAACCACCCACCGTCCCCTGCCTGTCTGCCCCGCTCCCATCCCGTCCTCCACTGGGAGGCACATTGTAGGCAGCTGGAGGTGGATGGCGTGGTGGCCCCTCTTACTCCTGGGAATCTCAGGACCCTTGTACTGGAGCCAGAATCCCAGTATGTCAGGGCTGGGAAGCCCCTAAATGCTTTATTTCAATTTACTATACTGGCACTATGTGTGGTGCTGGGATGTAGAGGAACAAGACCCCAGCCACGCTTGCCATGAGTTCATGGCCAGCTGGGTAGGGGACACTGTGGGGAGAAGACAGACATGAAACTGACCATCACCAGAGCTGCCTATGGCCAATACTGTCAACAGTGGCACCTTCAGGAGGTGCAGGAGGAGACTTGCTGCTCAGGGGTAGGAGAGCTGCCCAGAGATGGCCTGGTGAATCCACAGCTCAGGGGCAGAGAGTCCAAGGCCCAGAGAGGGCAAGTGACTGCCCCGAGACCACATAGTCATTTGTGGCCAGGATTAGAATTAGAACTAGTGTTAACCCTGTAGAGAATGGCCTTCCCTAAACTGGCGTGCATGCCTGTAATCCCAGCACCCGGCAGGCTGAGACAGGAGGATCACAAGTTCAAGGCCACCTGGCTACAAAGCAAGGCACAATCAGAAAGAGAGAGAGAGGGAGAGAGAGAGAAAGAGAGAGAAAGGAGGGAGGGAGGGAGGGAGAAAGGAAGGAAGAGAAAACAAAAGTAAAAAGAAAATAAAAGGTCCTCCCCACAATAAATGGGGCAAACTGAGGCCCTTGACATCAACACCCCGCCTGGTGAAAGACTGGTTTTCTAATGGCCATTTCCCATGGTGAGGCTTGCCCTAGCGTCCACGCACGATCATTTTTCCTTTTTCTTTTTTTTTCTTTTTTGCAGTACTGGGAGCTGAACCCAGGGCCTTGCACATACTTTGCAAGTGCTCTACCACTGAACTGCACTCCCAACTCCTTTTTAAATTTTTTCATTTCGAAACAGGTTCTCACTAGGTTTCACAGGCTGCCCCTGGCCTCAAATTCACAATCCTCTTGCCTCTGCCTCCCAAGTCACTGGGATTATAGGCATGTGCCACTGCGCCTGACTCCACACCAGCGTTAATTACAGTTCTGAGAGCAGCGGCTCCCCCAACCCTCCTTGGTATACAGCCTCCTCCTGCCCCTCCCAAAATGCCCCTTCCATCTACCTATCTCCTGCTCCAGACACCTGACCATTCCTCCAGCAGGAAGAAGAACCAAGCTCCAGCACTGCCTAGGGCTAGGCCTTAGAGCAGGTCTCTGAGGCCTGCACGAGAAGCAGCCAGGGAGCCTGAAAAAATGCACAAGCCCAGGTCCCACTCATGCCTGAGGAATCAGCATTTCTGCCAGTGGGACACAGAAACCTACATTTTAAAATAGGTCTTCTGGGACTTTTTCCAAAATTATGTTAGTAGGTTCATAAATACAGAACTGTGTAGAAGTCAATGAAGTTTTGCAAATTGCACATTTGTTGAATCTACACCCAAGGCAAGAAATAGAATGAGGCAGGAGGATCGCAAGTTCAAGACCAGAGGCATTCTATGTAATTTAGCGAGACCCTATCTCTAAAAGTAAAAAAAATGGGCGCAGCTCAGTGGTCCAGCACTTGCAGAGCATGCAAGCACGAGGCCCTAGGTTCAACCCCCAGTACTGAAAAAAAAAAAAAAAAAAAGAATGTGACAGCACCTCCCAAGCCCCTCACACCCCTCCAGTTTCCAACCTCCCCCAATAGTCTCACTGACCTGACTTCTAAGCTCGGAGCTCAACTGTCTGCTTTGGAAATTCATGTGTATGGAATGACGCTGGGTCTGGCTTGCCCACTGGACACTGTGAGATTCGTTCGTACATCGTGCTCAGTTGCGGTGCGTTTATCTCACTGCTGAGCAGACTTCCAGCCTATGATTGTTCCGCAGTTTGCACACACTATAGTTGATGGGCGTGGGGTTGTTGCCAGCATTGGGAAATTGAAAGAATGCTGCTATGAAAATCCTATCACACATGTGGCTCTCTGTAGCCCTTTACACACATTTCTGACGGGAATAGATATATGAATGGAATTCTTGCATCAGAGCGTTTGCTGTGTTCAAATTCAATAGGTGCCAACAAATAATTTCCCAGTGCAGCTGTAGCAATGCAGACCCTTTGGCAGCATCTGGGTGCCAGTTTCTGCACATCCCTGGGGAGGCTTGGCGCATCTCTCTTCATTGTAGCCATCTTGGCAGGTGTCTAGTGCCATCATCTGAAGCCTCCGCATGCATTTCCCTGTGGAGCCTCTGCCCAGGATTATTGGCCTTTGGGGCATCATCTTATGAAGTGCCTGACTTTTTATTTGTTTTGGTTTTGGGGGTGGGTTTGCCAAGTTTTTAATCAGATTGTCTGTCTTTTCCTCATCAATTTATGTTGTTGTTGTCAGGTGCCATGGAGTCATGTCCGACTCATAGCGATGCTCATAGGATTTTCAGTGGCTGATTGTTTTGGGATTGCCTTGGGAGTGGATTGCTATGTCCTTCTCCCATATCAGTTTATAGAAGTTCTATATATACCCTGGATTCTAGTCCATGATTGATATGTATTTTGCACATATCTTCTTCAATTTAGTGACTTGCCTTTCTACTCTTAATGATGTCTTCTAGTAAACAGAAGTTTTAAATTTTAAGATAGTAGAATGCTCATTTTTCCTGTTCTGGGTAATGTTTTTATGTCCTGTCCTGCTGACTTTGTGCACAGGAAAGCGGGAGGGGTGGGAGTAAAACTCCTCCAGAAGGATGACAGTCCTTGCTGTTGCCAGCCCTCATTTACTCCTCCACCAGGGACACCGAATTTCCTTAATTATATGGTTATTGCCACTCTGTGTGGGATGCTTTACACGTTACAGAAAAAACCCTTGTTGGCACCTGCTCAGCCTGTGTCCCAACTGTACCACATACCACATTTGCTGAGAATGACAGGTGGCCCAAGGCATGTCCCAAGCCGTGACAGTACATGACCCCAGTGGCCTGCACACAGCTGATTGGACAGGAAGAGACCCTTGCGAAGCTGGGCCAATCAGTGCTCTCCCCTGGGGATCTGGAATGTGTCCCCAGGGCTACCAGGATACTAACTAGTGTGTCTGGTAGCTAGGGAGAGAGGATGGCAACAAGGTGCTGGGCCTCCTTGGGAGCTTGGAATGGGTGCCCATGGCCCTGCATCACTCAGAGCCACAGACGTGGTCTGCAGAGGCAGAGGAGAAACAGATGTGCAGAGAGGCCTCGAGAGCCAGCTGGAGCGCAGTTACTACTGGTCTCGTGGCCTGTGGCTCACACACTGTGCTCCTGCCCTGGGGTCCCCAGGACCACCACAACTTTCTCAGAAACACTCATTTGTGTCTAGTTGTGAATTCTGCCCTTGAAACCAAGAGTCTTATGTAAGAAATCATCAGCATCTTGAGTCCTCGGAGCAATGGATCCTTTCCTCTTTGGAGATGAAGAAACTGAGCCTTGAATGGTGGGAAATGCTCTTCCCCAGATCTCACTGCCACTGTGAGCCACGGCAGGGGCCCCCACCTGGCCTGCAGGGCTCCAAAGCCTGCTCTCCTTCTCAGCAGCACTGAGCCGGACACGCTACATGCTAGATCAAGGGGTCCCAAAGAGTGTTCTACAGAACCCTGAGCACAGGAAGTGAGTCCCTAAAAAACGATTCTTTTAAAAAAGGAAAAAGAAAAAGACAAACGTCCTTGAACAGGTCACGGGTCATGAGGAGGGTCCAGTGAAGGGATTGTTTGCCAAAGGTGTGTGCAGAATCCTGGGAAGCCAGCAAGGCTGGTGCCTACCCAGGATCGGGTGGCAGAGGAGTCACACCCACCATAGGCCTAAGGAGCAAAGGAGAGAGTGGGAGTAGAAAGGTTGGGCCTGGGCTGCCAGGGACCCAGCAGTGCCAGGTCCAAACCCTGGGGCTGGGCACCCCACCAGCGTTCTTCCATCCTCTGAGCCCCTGCAGTGCCCCGCAGGTGACCCCAATCAGAGTCCCCAGGGCAGGTGCTGTGGAGACAGGAGCCTGGGCAGGGTGGAGGAGGGCGGAGGGAGGTGGAGACTGTCAGGCCAGGGAGGCTGGGGGACAGTGGCGGGAAATGAGAGAGGACAGGGATAAACACCCGGGTGGATCTAAAGGGAGGACCTTGAACAAAATATGGAGAGGGTGGAAGCAGCGTTGCCACTGCAGCCCAAAGCCCGGGATCCTGAGTTCTCAGAACAGCAGACCCGGGGAGGTGGACATGTGACCATGGCACAGCGAGACAGAGCAGCGAGGTCTGGCAGGTGGCAGCTCTCTGGTGGGATCAGTTAAGCAGCCCTCCGACATGATGTCACCGTCCACCTATGCACCAGCTACAGCGCCTGGAAGCTGGTAGCACACATCAATGCCAGGCCAGGCAGAGGCAGAGGCAGAGGCATCCTTGCTGAAATTCACCAGGAGACACTGCTGAGTGGCCTGGGCGAGTGGCTGCCACTGGCAGGCAACAGCTGTCTAAGACTTGGAGTTGTCCCTGCCAGTGGAGGGCCTGAGCGTGGGCCCTGGTTCTAGTCTTCCCAGGGGATGTCCTACCTGGCTGGGGTCAGAGACAGGCGGGCTCTGCCTCCCAGGCCCCCTACCAACACCTGCGCCCCACCTGCACTCTGCCTCCCTCAGAGGAGAGGCAGTGCATGCGCCTCAGCCCATTCTGCAAAGAGGCAAACTGAGGCACGGGCACTCAAAGACAGCCCAGGTCAGCCGGTCACGCAGCCTTCCCTTTCTCCAGGACCCACTCCCAGCTTTGTGCGGTCTGGGCCTGACCCTGCCACAAGTGAGGCCTGACCTCCTTGTCACAGGCCATTTCACAGGGCCTGGTCTGGTGGGGACAGAAGATGAGTCATCTTCCCAGTTCTTTCCAAGAAACAGCAGCTCCTCCAAAGAGATGAACCCAAGAACACAGGGGCTGGTCCGGGTAAAGTGATCTTGGCAGCCTGGAAATCCCTCCTGAAGGGAGGCAGCTGCCATAGATCAAAGCCTGGTGTCTGCCTCTACATCATCATTAGTAGAGGGCAGGGCCAGGGGAGACAGGCAGGAGCAAGGCGGGGGACGGCTCCTCACATCCCTGGAGTGGAGCTAGAGCTAGGCTGGCGGGCAGATCCATGCTGCTGAGCCCAGGATGGGGGCCTGAGGAGGAGCCAGGCGGAAGCCACATGTCAAGGAAGGCCCCCTTGGAGAAAGAAGCACTCCCTGGTAGAATGTAGGCACCCTTGGGGAAGCAGATCCCCGACCCCAGTACTGGGCCAGTCTTCACCCATGAGGGGGCCTAACAAAAGAACAAGACACTGCCGGGAGATGTCTTTAGTCCAAAGAGCCACCACAGAATGCCCATGACCAGGCATGTGAATGAGGCAATCGGGGAGGGCTTCCTGGAGGTGGACAGCTTAAGCAGAACTTTAAAGGAAGGGAGAGAGAGGCTGCCGCCCTGGCAGACCCTCACCTCCAAGCCTCTGTTGCTCCCAGGACCTTTCCTCCTCCCAAGGTTGTCTCAGTGTGAGGTTGTCCCCTCTCTGCCTAATTGTCCCATCACCGTCTGTTGTCGTCCCTGCACTGTGCACCACATGGCTTTGCTCACTATTGTGACATAGCAAACACTCAATCCACTTTTTGGAGTGAACGAATGAATGAATGAATGACTACTCCTAACCCTTGTGGCCTGGAGGCAGGGTGGTCGGGCCCACGGAGTATGTAGTGGGTGGGGGTGGCGCAGCAGAAGGGCCTGGAGATTTCAGAGCCCAGGGGAGCCACAGTGGCCATGCTGGGCAGAGAACAGCACAGGGCAGGACACTGAGCACAGGGCCGGTCGTTCTTATTTCCAGGAGACAGAGGACACCTTGGCAGGACCTGGATAGAAAATTTGTCATCTGGAATCATGGCCCAGCCGGAGGTGGCACGGGCAGTCTGGGCCAGAAAGAGGGCCTAGGACGGAGCCAAACCTCATATATCTGCACCCCAATGCCACAGTGCCTCTCCCCAGCCTAGGGTCCTCCAACAGACCCCTGGGCCCCTGCCTCCTGCCTCCCCACTGCCTCCTTGATCTTATTGTGCACAGTGATTTGTGACCCTGACAAGGTGAATTGTGGGTAAAGTGGCAGTCCAAATTGGGAGCAAATTGGAACAGCGGCTCCAGCTGGGGCCATTTATCATAGGGAGGAAGACCTGTCAGCCCCTGCAGCCCTGCCTTGCTGGGCCCTGCCCCTCACTTGTCTGCCCCCTGGGGGAAGGAGCCTCCTCTCTCCATCTGCATGGGGGCTCAGGTGGGGGCGAGAGAGGAAAGAGGAGGACAGAGACCCCCTCCCCACAGTCTCCATGTGTACTGGCCTACTTCGGACTTCTCTATCCCATTCTCATGCTGATGAATTTCTCTTAAGTCTTCCAAGAGGTGCATATATTTAAAAATGGGACCCCAAGGCATAGCGCACCAGAGTGCTGAACAGCCTTAGCAGATACCGAGCCATGAATTGGTTGCTGCAATACCTGGAATTTCTAAGAAAACAGTGACTTCCTGCACCCACTTGAAGAGGAAGTCAAAAGCAAATATCCATTCCATCTGGAAGGGCTCCTGGCTCCTCAAGATGAAGGCCTCATGGCTCCATCGTGGACAAGTTGACAAGGACCCACAGACAATACCTCCAACCTGCAGGCCCTGCCCTCCAAGACTGGCCTCCTCCACCAAGGGTTGTGCCCACCTGTGGCCCATCCGTGCCCAGCCTGTCCGTGTGACCCAGCTCCTGGCCATAGCTGATGAGACCAGAGATGGTCACTTGAGCCCCAGGCCACCTGCACAGAGCCTAGTCTGACTTTGACTTGGGGCCTGGCTAAAAAAGATGGCCAAGCCAATCTGTTGGAATTAGAGTTGGGACCTTGAGCAACCCAATTGGGTGGCAGAGAGAGCTGCGCTGCCAGGTCTCCTGGGGGTCTCCACTGTCCAGGCCCTGCTCCTGGGTCCTCTGCCTCAGCCCCACCTCCTGGTCCGAAGGAGGAGAGGGGAAAGCCTACTTACTCCGCGTCATCCAGGGCCCCAACCAACTGCTTAAGCGCAAGTCACTTGCGTTTCCCTGGAGGTCTGGGATTCTGAACCCAAAGCAGCCACCCACTGACTTAGCCACCCCTCCCCTGACACAGCTGGCCACAGAACAGGGACTCAGCCCAGGCTGGGTAGGGCGGAAGCTGCAGAGTGTGAATCAACATCAGGTCCCAGCACCCAAGGATGCACGTGCCCAGGGACCCCGAAGCCTGGAGCAAATGCTGGAGAAAACACCCCAACTCTCTCCTCCTCCCAGGCTGAGTCTGCCTGTCTGGATGCCTGCCTGGGCCATTTTCTGTGGGCCCCAGTGGCTCAATGTCACCTTCCGGTGGCCCTTCTGGGCTGCCCTGGCCGTGGGGCCCCTCAAGACCTGTGAGCTTAGTACTAAACATCCAGCCTATTCAATCAAAGTACATTTGTGACTTTCCCAACCAGAGTGCAGTGAGGGGACGGAAGGCTCCTGGGGATTCTGAAAGAGAGAGGCTTCATCCAGGGAATCATGAGCCTAGCATGTCATCAGAAGCTGGCTGTGCGCGGGGCCTCCAAGAATGACCAGAACTGCTCACCTGGCCACCGGGGAGGTGCTGTCTTCACCCACATCGGGCAGGTGGGCAATCAGGGGTAGTCCTGGGCGCTCCGCTGTGGCTGTGACCCAGGATCTGGGACCGCTGACCCTGCATATCTGCATCTGAGTCCCACAGAGCTGGTGGCTGGACGCTGGAAAGCTCCAAAGGGAAGCTACGTGCCCATGACCTGCCATTGGCCCATAGCCAGGGGATCAGGAAGCCCCTCCGGCTGGTCTGCCCCCTGGTCTCATGCGCTTCTGTTCAGCACAGCTTCACCTGCGAACAAAGTCCTGGGTGCTTGTGAGTCGGAGAACCTGCTGGGAGTTTCACAGCCCGTGCGGAGCAAGGACTAGAAAGTTCAGGCTCAGCATAAACCTCCAAGCCCAGGCTGACGTGACCCGCTGTCCACAGCAGGTGTGGGCAACTGCCCTCAGTAGAGCCAGGCCTGGGAGGATCTTCTGGCTGTGAAAGGTGAGCCGGGGGACTGGAGAACCCAGGACCCGCCCACGGGTGGGTGTGCAGGAGTGTATGCAGGCACAGGCAGGCCTGCCTGGGGAGAGGTTGGGGAGACCTCAGGGGCTGTGAGTCGGAGTCCAGCTCTACCCACCTCCTCCCTGGGCTGCTGCTGACAGGAGCCGCCCGGCAGTCAAGATCAAGAGCGAGGTCAGAGGCAGAGGGCAGACTCCCCAGCGCCTGTGCCGGCCTCCAGCCTGGGGTCCTGACGGTCATGGCGTCGCAGGGGCTCACAGCGAAGTCTGGAGTGTTTAGTTCTCCCTGAGTTACATTTATGGGCAGACCCAGCATCTTCAACTGAAAAACCAGGGAGCCCAGAGTGGCCCTTTCTTCAAAATAGAGGTGTGACCTGAACCCCGAGGCCAGAGCTTCCCCGAAGGAGCTGGGTGAGGCTCAGGGGCATGGGGACATAGATCCCTGGCAGTGCCAGCTGTCTCCAGGTCACCCGCCCAGTGCAGGACGGAGGAGACGAGGAGGGCAGAGCAGGGAGCAGCGGGGCAGTGTGGGACAGGATGCTCTGCCGGCACTTACTGGGAAGCCAAGAGAGCAGCTGCCAGGGGTGGGGCAGGAGGCAGGGCACACCCCTGATGAGCACAAGGGTGGGGACTTCCACCCAGGAATGAGCCCCAACGCCAGACCTGGGGATGACCTGCTGCTTTCTGCAGGGTGGCAGGAAGACAAGCCACCCTGTGCCACCGGCCTGCCAGAGCTGTGCTCAGAGCCAGAGCTGTGCTCCAGCCCATCCTAGCCCGGGCCTCCCACAGGGATGCTGGGAGCTCAGTCACTATCATGACCCGCCCGTCACTTCACTCACTGTGACCCCTTCTACCTCTACCCCCACACCGAAGCCTCCTCCTGCCTTTCCTGGGCCCCTCCCCCATCCGTCCCAGCTGGTCCAGGTCATGGGACCTCCTGCTCCCACACCCTGGGTTGCCCCCCCTCTCCTACCTTAGCCCCAGCACCTCAGCCTCGTCCTGAGGTTCTCTGCAGCCCAGGCCCAGGGATGCTTCTGGGTCCTCCCCACAGCCCTGCCTTCTACCAGACTAGATCACCTATGCTAGGAGAGCAAAGTTAACAGTGCAGCCTCCACAGCCATCACGGGTCCATTCCAATCCTACCTCGGCCACCTCAGCACTTGCCTAGCACAAGACTCTGATTTCAACTCCCCTGTACTGAAAAAAAGATGATCATGGGCCTTAAAAATAGCTCAAATTAGCAAGGCACGATGGCACTGTAATCCCAGCACTAAGGAAGCTGAGACTGCAAGATCATGAATTCAAGGCCAGCTTGAGCTATGCAGTAAGAACCTGTCTCAAAAACCTTAGGGCTGGGGATGTAGCTGAGTGGTAGAGTGCTTGCCTAGCAAACACGAGGTCTGGGTTTGTCCACAGCGCCATGGGGGAAAAAAAAGACAGGAAAGAAAAGAAAAAAAGGCTTAAGTCTTTGACCCAGTGATCCAGGTTTCTGCTCCAAGAAAATAATCTATATAAGAACAGTCACTGCTGTGAGAAGAAACAGAAACAGTCAGCATATGCAATTACAGGATGTGCATTCATAGATTGCGATACATCCATATGGACACTGTGTAATCATTAAAAGCCATGTTTTCACACTCATTATAAAATGGCATGCGAAAAGCGATACATTAAAAATATATACATATGCATGCATATACATACATTTACAGACATATATGTAGGCGAAATAGCTCCACTTTGAAAATCTTGCTTTAGATCATTTTTAAAGAAACAACACATAACACATACAGTTGAAATCCTTTGTCTACTTCCCCTTAATTCCTTAGGTAGCCCCCTCCCTCTCCAACAGTAGCCACTCTTAGTTGGCATTATTCCCATGGGTGCTTTTAAATATTTACCACCCAGGTATGCATCCATAAGCAATACATAATATTATTTGTATGTTTTTACATTTTAATAAACAGTGGGAGGCTTTCTGCAACTCGCTTTTTCTCAGCCAACAATATGTTTGTGCATTTAATCCATCTTGATAACTGGTAAGTCTAGTTCATTAATTTTAACTGCTGTCAAGAATTTCATTTCTGAGTGGCCCACACTTTATTTATCTTTTCTCTGGTTTATAAATGCTGAGATTATTGACAATGGTTTTGACTTTAAAATGCTTCAGCCCTTCTGCTCCCTTTTCTACCCAGATGAGATCGTCTCAAAGGATTTGTGCCCCCAAGTGCAATGGGCTCCTCTTCGTGGGACAAGGCTGCCTTGCACCCCTAAGCAGTGGTACCAAGGATGAGTGATACTACACCCTCCACATCCCCACTGGGGACACGTTCATGTTTGCCAGCCCTATGGGCTGGAAATGGCGTCTCTGGTGAGGTTCTAATGTGTGTATTCTTGTGGACCCCACCATCGTTTTTGTATGTTGTGTTCCATTTGGTGAGATGGCTTTGCTACTTTCCTACTGAGGTATTTGCTTTCTGAGTGGAAAACATTCTCATGAACAGCATCCAAATGTCAACAAGGTTTCCGCTATTTTTATTTTCTTCTGTATTGGAGTAGAACGCGTCACTGAGGGAAGTGACCTGCTGGCCACCTCTATCTGGAAACCACCCCATCCCCCCAGTGCTCCCCACCATCCTAACCACTCCACCTGTCTTGGCCCTGTGGTCCAAACGGGAGCTACCAGCTCTTTGCCCAATCCTGCCTCCCAAGCTGCAGCAATTGGTCCAGGCTTAGGTATGTGACCCAAGCCAAGCCAATCAGAGCCCTTCCCTGGTGCTATGGTTTGAATAGGTTGCTCCTCTCTGAAGTTCCTGTTGGAGTTTAATCCACATTGTGAGGTATTAAGAGAGTGGAAACTTAATCTGACTATGAGTTTAGAGGGTGGGGCATTTGGGAGGTGATCAGGATTAACTAAGGTCATTGGGTGGAGCCTCCATATTGAATCCTGGCGGCTTTACAGGAAGATGGAGAAATCAGTGCATACACAAGCGCACCCTTGTCTCTCCCCATGTGATGCCCTGCACCGCCTCAGGACGCTGCCAGCAAGAAGGCTATGAACAGACATGGCTCTTGACCTTGAACCAGAATCATGAGCCAAAATAAACCTCTTGGTACATCACCCAGTGTGCGCTGTTGTGTTATTACACTAAGACTCCTGGGGAGTTTGAACCAGAAGCAGCTTGCTCTGGCTTCATCTTGAAGGAGTGAGGATGAAAGGCCAGTATCCCAATGCAGAGAGATCTCAACCTCGGACCAAGGAAGCCGTGCAGATGGAGGGAAGGGGGGATCGAAATGCAGAGGGGCTTATGGACAACCAGACCTCCCAGACCAAGCCAGAGTGCCACAGATCTGCCCACCACTGAAACGCACAGATGTGGAGGAGACCTGCCTCTACCACCCAGAGCTGCCAGCTTCTGCAAGGCAGCCCTGGCTCTGGCCTGCCCAAGGGCAGAGGAGACCCTGGATCTGACCCCTTAGATCCAGGGCTGCAGAGAAACCCCCTTCAGACCCAAGAGCAGCAAACCAGGGCCAGCTGGCCTGTGCAAGGGGCTGGCCAGGGTCCCTGGGTGCTGGCTCCACCCCCACCCCTCACCCGACCCTGTGCCTTACACCTTCCCTTCTCACTGAGGTTCATGGGAGGCTTAAAATGAAAAACGTGTTCTGAAGATGTGGCTTATGGGAAAACTTCAGGCGAACCAATTAATGATAAAAACCCTTGAGCAAATACAGCTACTTTTATTATTTTAGAATGTTCTGATTTGAGCAGCAGAAGAAATTAAATTAAAAAGGCAGAGACTCGAGGTCAGAACCTGGACCACTCTTGTTGGTTTTTAATCTCCTATTAAGCAATGTAACTTCTGATGGCTTTTATCAGCTTGGTCACTGTAACAGCCCAGGACAAGTGGCCAACTGACCTTCTCATTCCTCCACCTGGCTGAGGGGAGGGTACCTCTGGCATCTGGGTCAATGGACCAGCTTAGGGTGGGGATGGACAGATGCACCACAGTTATGGGGAATGACAAGTGGGGACGGGGCCTCTAGGGAGAGGATGTCAGATCTGTGCATGTACAGCGTAGGTAGTGAGATGTCCCTCGAGTTACAGACAAGTTACCTGGAGCCCAAAAAGTAAGAGTTCCCTGGTCATATTCAGGGCCCAGCTCAGAACCCAAATGTCCACAGGACGACGGCTGACCTTGTGGCCAGGCATGTGGCCCTGAGCTTTCTGCCTTCTGTGAGGGCATCATCAGGGCTTATTGAGCTCAGCCTGGGAGACGGAGTTCAAAGGAGACTCAGCCTCCCTCTTTGGGAGACAGAGCCCATGCTTGGGGACCTCCCAGTGGGATGATGTGCACCTCTTGTGCTCAGGAAGCGCCTGATGTGATGGAAATGCTGGCAGATAGGGATGGCCAACTCTAAAATTCCAATGTGAGCAGTCAAAGAGTTAATTTCAGCTGAGCACAGTGGCGCACGCCTGTAAAGGTGATTTGGGAGGCAGAGGCAGGGGGATTGCAAGTTCAAGGCCAGAAGCAGCCTGTGTAAATAACAAGACCCTGACTCAAGATAAAAAATAAAAAATGGCCTGGGGGTGCAGCTCAGTGGTAGAGCACTTGCCTAGCACATATGAGGCCCTGGGTTCACCCTCTAAGTCCCCCCCCAAAAAAAAGTTAACTTCATATTTTGGTGAGAGCAAGACAGGGTGACTTGGAATTGGTGTTGGTCTAGCAAGGGAGGCTTCCTGGAGGAAGTGGAGAAGGAAGGGGAAGGAGCTGAGGCAGGAGGCTGTGGGTGAGAGCAGGAGCTGGCAAAGGAGCCAGCACTCGACGCCTTGTCCTCAATGAGTGGTCTGTACCCACACATGGACACACTTGTAAACTAACGCCACACTTGTGTGCACACTCACGCCTGCCCACACTTCCTCAGTTATGCACACCTGGAACCACACGCCTGGTCTAAGCAGCATGAGCTGCCTCCTTCCTCTGTGTGCACATACACACAAAAGCTCCTGGGAATGTCTCCAGAGTACAGACCCCCACCCAGGCTTCTGCCTTCTTCCTTGGACTGCAACACCAACACCTGGTTGGAGGGGCCGCTGTCAGCCCCTCAGCACAAAGGATACACGGAGCAAACACATGGAACTGCTCCGAGCCAGGCCACTGAGACGAGCTGTGTGGGCCTGGGGAGGGGTCTTCATTTCCTTGGATCTCTGCTCATCTGTGGAACAGTGGAGGCCTGGAAGGTGGAGAGAGGGGAGCTGGAGGGAGGAGGGAGAGAGGATGGAGGGAGGAGGGAGGAGGGAGGCTAGAAGGAAGAAAGCCTGGAGGGAGGGGGAGGCTGGAGGGAGGAGGGAGAGGAGAGGAGGGAGGAGGAAAGCTAGAGGGAGGAGGAAGGATGGAGGGAGGCTGGAGAGAGGAGGGAGGGTGGAGGGACAGAGACTGGAGGGAGGAGGGAGGAGGGAGGCGGGAAGAGGAACCCTGCACAGGCAAGAGGGTGGGGAAGGAAGATGCCCCAAGGAACCTGGAAGACAAATGATTTGGCAGGAGCGGAAGCTGGGTGCCAGCATGGAGACAGGGTGTGAGGAGAAGGCTGGGGCTGGGAGTCAGGAGGGGATCAGGTACAGGAGGAGGAGGAGGGTGGGCGAAGGTGGCCCCAAGGGAGCCGCATGTCTCTCTTCTCGCCCACAGCTCCAAGGCACTGGGTTGGACTCAGAACTGCTCTGCAGCCCGCTGGGACTTGCCCGCCTTTTCATTTAAGGGGAATAAGTAGAAAATGACTGGGAGAGGCACGGCTACTGTTTTTCTAAGCCATTGCAGCAAAAATGTCACCGCTGGGAGTGTAAAGCCCATCAGGCTGGGTAAAGGATGGCCCGGCTACCTTTGTGAGGCACAGCCACCCACAAGCCTCCCAGTCCTGGGCCATATTTCACCTGTGGCCCAGAGCCCCTGTAATCCCTAATGAGCAGCAGGGAGGAGGTCAAGCACCAAACAGTGGTCACCTCACTGGCTTTAATCACCCCCCAACCCCGGCTCTACAGCTGAGCCCCAAATAGGGAAACTGAGGCACAGGATATTCTCAGTGGTTTTCTGGCCCATCAGACCTACTCATTTGCCCTGGCTCTCCCTGCCCACTCAAGGTTGTCTTCGGGCTTTGAGGCCTCCTGGGAGAAGAAGATGCCTCACTGGGCCTTCTGGTACCCCCTTCTGAACACAGGCCTCCTCTGGTGATTTTTGCTCCACCAAACTCTGTGCCAAGTAAGGCCAGCAGTGCAGAGGAGACAGGGACCCTTGGAGGAAACGAGAACGAGGCCAACCCACTGCCCAAGGTACAGGTTGGGATCACAGGCCTTTAAGAGGTGCTGTGGTGCAGCTTTGGCCTTGTGTAGTGACCACAGACTCTGACTCTGCAGTGCCTGGCGGGTGCAGCTGGGCGCGGGCCTTGGGTGGAACTGGCAGGCGGTGCCTCCTCCCCAGGATTGGCCCTGCCCCACCTTGGCCTGGGGCCCTCTCCTGCCCTGTATTGCTAGCCCACTCACCCTTCAGGGAGCCCCTCCCTCAGGAAGCCCTCGCTAAATCTCCCCCCTGCTGCCTCACACCTGCCCTGACCTGCCTGAGCCAGCTGGCGAATGGAATCCCATCCATGGGAGAACTCCAGCACCCCATGGCCTGTGTAGTTTCTTTCTAAACATGTGTGAGTACTCAACACCCAGACACACTGATGCGGCCATGAAGAACCTAGGGCACCACCGGCTCCCAGCTCCAAGAGCCCAGCTTTATTCCCCTCTATGGCCCTTGTCACTCCATATTCAGGTCTAGTTTTTTGTTGATTGCCCAATTTTCCTGAGCAAAATATAAACTGGACCAGGGTGGAGGGAGGCTTTTGCCCGCTCTCTACACTGCCGCACTCCCAGTGCCAGGAATGTTGCCCAGCATGGGGTTGTCCCAAACAAACACATGTTGCACCCAGTTCTTTACAAAGAGGGGGTTGACGCAAAGGAGCTTTTCCCACAGATGCACACAACCGTATGGGAACTGGTTTTCAGCTGCTTTGAAAGCACAGGGGAGAAATGAGATCCATATCATCTGGGGGTCTCCCCTCTTCCCCTTCAAAATCCAGTGGCGTCTCCCCATAAAATCACCTTCATTCACGCAGAGCGTGAGCCCTCAGAAAGCTCAAAGCACAGGGTTTTTTGTTTGTTTGTTTGTTTTCCAGAGAATAACCTGCCTTTTGAGAGGAGAGACCAGCAACCTGCCAGCCTTACCCTACCTGCCAGTGACCTGCGCAGCCCTGCCCCACCCGGCCCGGCCCGGCCTGGCCCAGGGGCTGAGCCTGCACATGCAGCAGAGAGAGGCCAGAGACCAGGAAACAAGCCCACCTTGGGGTCCTGCTGTCATGTGCGATGTGAGGGTCTGCGGTGGCTGGGTTGGGGCTTTGTGGAGGCCCTGGCCCAGGTCTGGAGCAAGGACAGAGGGAGATGTTCTGATGGGAACTCCCAATGGTCTCATGGACGCTCTTAGGGTGCACATACTGGGCCCCCAGAGTGCCAGAATCAGCATCTGAGCTGGGACTTACAATCTGTATTTCTAGTCAACACTAATGCTGCGGGAAAGGAACAGGCTTTGAGAATCACGGACCTTGAGCAAACTGAAGCCCCTGGCGGGGGGTGGGGGTCTTGCACCCCTTTTATCCATTTAGAGATTATTATGCACCTTTAAACACCAAAGGGATTATCTTCATAGTAATTTATAAAGTTCCAAAAGAAAGCAAGCAATTCATGCGTGGTGTGGATGGCAATTATCTATTCGACCTAAGGAGCATCTATTATGTGCCTACAGTGTGCAGGGCAGAATTTTAAATGAATAAGGTATAGTCTCCATTGTCCAGACACTTGGGAGCCGTGATGGGGGGTGAGGCTGATGAAATGGCATTAATAGAGAGGAGGGGGGCCGCTCCAGAGGGGCTCACAGGTATAATGGGAATACAGGTGGCCATTAATTCCACCTGAGGAATCAGGAACAGCAGCCAGAGGGAAGGCAGCATTTCCTGCCAAGCTCGAAGGACCTCAGCCAAGCGGAACAGCGAGAACAGAGCTTGAAGAAAGGTGGGAGCTGCGTTTTTAAGGATTTGGACCAAAAGCCTGGAGAGCTGTGGCCTGGGTGGGGGCAGGGGTTGCAAAACCCTGGAGGTGGGCCAGAAAGCACCCCTAAATCTCTGTGCCTCAGAGTCCTGAAGCAGGAAGAGCTCCCTGATGTGTCCATCCAGGGGGTGGCTAGGGCCCAACATGGTGGCACACACTTGGGAGGCAGAGGCAGGAAGATGGAAATTTAGCAGCCAGCCTGGGTCACGTCTGAGGCAGGCCCTGGGCCTTCAGACCCAGCACCTGCTCGCTGGGCAAGTTTTCTTTACACTGATAAGCCCTGAGTAAAGATTACTTAGGGCTGGGACTTAGCTCAGTTGGTAGAGTGCTGCGCTGCAGTCTCTGAGGTCTCGAGTTCAATTCCCAGCACTGCAAAAATGGGAGAAGGACCTGGCAATCCACTCCCAAGGCAATCCCAAAACAGCCATTGAAAACCCTATGAGAGTCGCTATGAGTTGGATACCGACTCAACAGCACCTAACAACAATAACAAAGATTACTTAAATCCCAGAGCCTGGTCCCAGCCAGAGAGTCCAAGTGGGAAAATAAGCCTGTGTCCCAGCTGGGAGGGGAGGAGTTTGAGGAGGAAGGAATTGGCCTGAAAAGGCCCCCACTGGGAGGCAGAGCCCGGCCACAGGTTCTTTTCACTGGAACGAGGTGCTGGCTGAGCCACCACCATGGATTTGGGAGCCAGACAGGAATTCCTCAGGGACCCCTGGGACTACTTCAGACGGGACCTGGGAAAGACTGGACTTCCCACCAACAGCAGTGATAAGGGAAGCTCAGTCCATGGCTGTGGGAACTGGACATATCTGGGTTAGTACACAAGGGGAAACTGAGGTCAGGCAGGAGGCCCAAGGCTCTCCCCAAAGCCCCTGCTTTCTGGCTAGAACCAGAATGCAGCTCTTCTGGCTCAGCCCTGCCACCCCTCACTGGGAGCAGGGTTCCCTGTCTGGCTGGGCGGTTGGCTGGGCGGTTGGCTTGCCGGTTCCCTGGGTCTCCTCAGCCAGAGGCTCCACCACCATGAGGAGGGACAGGCTCTCAGCAGGGGCTGGGGGCAGCATCCCTACA
The DNA here is from genome assembly GCA_007922755.1 of Pedetes capensis. Classification (NCBI taxonomy): domain Eukaryota; kingdom Metazoa; phylum Chordata; class Mammalia; order Rodentia; family Pedetidae; genus Pedetes; species Pedetes capensis. The sequence continues at coordinate 120,952 of VMDO01000819.1, forward strand.
CTGCCCGCCCTCTTGTCACCTCCGACTGCCTGTTCACCTCCTGCCTGTCCACGCAATAATTATTGTTGTTGTTGTTGTTAGGTGCCATCAAGTTGGTATTCAACTCATAGCAACCCTACCTACAACATGTGAAACACTATTGTCAGTGCTTCTCTGCTATTCATAGGGTTTTCAATCGCAGATTGATTTTTGGGAGTGGGTTGCCGGGTCCTTCTCCCAAATGCAATAAATAAGATCCCCTTTTCTATATTAAGCACTGTTATCATAGCTTCGTGCACTCCTGATCCCATTTCTCCTCTTTCTCGGGACCCTGGATGCAGGTTTCTGACAAGTCCGCTATTACCTTTCCTTGAAGAAAAGGCAGAAGGGATCGGAGAGGAGGCCGGGGTGGTGTGGGGTGGGGTGGCCATCTTAGATACGAACCAGGCAGGTCCTGACTGCCAAGCAGCCCCAGTCCAGAGGGAATAGAAGGTCACATCTACAGGGGAACCTGGACAGACCCTCACAACCCCGCAGCTCCCAAACTCTCCCACCCCTGATGCCAGAATCCCCTCAGCAGAGAGGCAGCCCTTCATACGGGGTCTTTTAAATCCAGGAGGGGACTCTGGAAACTTCTGGAGGGTTCTGTGGCCTCTGTGCTGCCCTGCTGCCTCCTGGTCTCCTGGCTTCTGGTCAGCCTGGCCCAGAGGAACCAGTAGCTGGGACAGTGGAAGGGAGAAGAGGCGAAGCTCCCATGTTCCTCCTCTGGACTGAGATGCCGTTGCTGAGGGCTGTTTATCTGGCTATGTACCAGTTTCTACAGTTTGTTTCTTCGCAGTCCCAGTTCCAACCTGGAGGACCTGGGGCAGCGCCTTCTCAGCAGCCCAGCACTGGGCTCTGGCCCTTGTTCCTCATCCTGGGGAGAAGCAGGTTCCTGCCACTGGTAACCTGGGGTCGTTCCCACCCAGTTTCAGCGCCTCCAGTGCCTCCTAACGGGCCTGGCATGTCATGCTCCTGGTGAGCCACCTGAGCTGTCCTGCCCCTCCCCAGTACTGCCTCTCCCTCCCTTGGCTCCTCTAGCTCCTCTGTCATCCACGTGCTCAGGAGGAAACATAACCCCACCCTTCTCTCTGTTCTCCAGGCACCTGATCCATCCCCAGGCCCTTTTCCAAGTCTCTGTCTCGAACCCTTGGTTTCCAGCCACTGTCATCTCTGTCCTGGACCATGGCCTCACGACTGGTGTCCTTGCTTCTTTTCTTGCCTTCCCCCATAGCACCTAGGACCTCTTACAGACATCGCTTGGGCCCCATCCTTGCCTATCACCCTCGAAGGCCTGCAGCCTAAACTCCCACCCACTCGGGGCACATCAGGATGCGGTCATTTACATTCCAGGCCACTTGTTCAGAAAACAGCGCTCTGCTGGAGGACATGAGGCTTTAGATTTGGAGAACAGGCAAGAAGCATCATCTGGCAGGAAGAGCCAGGACAGAGCACACCTGGTGGCCCACCACCACCAACAGGGAGCCCAACTTCCTCCCCATCTTTGGCAAACCAGACTCAAAGGCCAGGGCAGGAGTGAGGAGCCAGTCAAGGGAAGTCAGGTGCCAGATCCTAGCTGAGAGAGAGAGAGAGAGAGAGGGAGAGAGGGAGAGAGAGGGAGAGAGGGACGGTGGGTGGAGGGAAGGAGGGACATGGTCCTTGCTGACAGTCAAAGTATGATAAATATCCACACATGGCCTTTGGGGCCTTGTGTGCTCCGGTCCTCTCTCTTCCTGCCGCCAGCTCACCCATGCTATGAAGATCTATCAGCTGGTTCTGCTGCTGCTGCTACTTCTCCTCTCCCTTCTCCTCCCCGCCTCCCCTCTTTCCCCTACCTCTCCTCCTCCCCCTCTCCCCTCTCCCCCCTCCCCGCCTCTTCCACCTTCTTCTCTCTCTCTCCCTTTTTTTTTTTTTTTTTTGGAGTACTGGGTAGCTGAACCCAGAGCCTCATGCAAGTGAGTGCTTCACCACTGGGCTGCACCCCCAGCCCATTTTTCACTTTTTTATCTTGAGACAGGGCCTCCCTAAATTACCCAGGCTGCCTCTGGCCTCCAACCTGTAATCCTCCTGCCTCTACCTCCTGAGTCACTGGGATCACAGGTCTGTGCCACTGCACCCAGCCTACCTGTCAGTTTCTAGATATAACCAAACTTTTCCTGCTTCTACTGTCTCCTGACAGGGCTCAGGCTGGCAGAGGAGCCACCTGTGACCTGGCCGCCTGAGGCCTCTGCTCAGTCTGATTCTCTTGCTGCAGGGGTGGGGGAGTGGGACAGTGACCCTGTGCCAGGGAGGGGCTGGGCCTCAACCCTCGCCCAGACTTCTAGGCCAGCACATGGGCGTTCCTGGTGCCAGGCAGCTTGGGGCTCCGGCAGCTGCCTTGGGGGAGTGTCCTCTGGTGTTGGCTGACCCTCCCTGACCGTCCCGAGGCTGGTTTGCCATCCATGACTGCGGAGATGCTGCCCCTCTCTGTCCCGGCTGTGGAACAGTCCCCTCCTTCCTCCCACACCTGCTTCACCACCAAAGGCTGCAAAATTTCAGCACAGAGCATCAAAGACAGGTGCTCCTCTCTGGCTTTATTCTTTTAGGAAGAAAAACAATGAAGAGACAAACCCCAGGAAATCAAGGAGGGGGAGGAAATGAAGCCTGTGTTCTGAGGAAATGTTAAATCAGCGAATTGAAATGTGGAGATGAAAGCAGGAAGGCTGGGCGGAGCCTGTCACACCCGTTTTTGACAGTGATCCAATGGTAGGGGACACATGCAGGCCCAGCAGGAAGAGGGCCTCCAGTGGAGGGCTGTGGGGCTTGCGGTCAGCACCCTAGCCCGTTCTCTTTGCCTCTCTTCTGGTCCCTGAGCTCTCCCTTTCTCCCCCAAAGTATGGTCTGGGGGAGCTCTCTAGCCCCAGCCCCTTCCACCACCAAATGATACCAAATCCCCACCTACCATCCTGTAGGAGTGCACTCCCAGGGGTGGCCTTGGTGAGTTCAGCAAAGGGACTGTGGCCTCCTTCGCCCTCAATAAATGCCCCCTTGGGCTGGGCTCCTGGAGGGGAACAGGTCCTCTGGTCCCCTTCCCCCAGAGAGAGTTTAGTCCTCCAGGAGGCAGACCGCATTTCTGCCCTGGTCCTTGACCTTTGACCTTAGATTGGCTAGACACTGGAAGATTCCAAGTGTCTTAAGTACTTAGGGGATAGGAAGGGAGAGAAGGGAGGCTAGGGTCAGAGAGGAGGGGCCATTGGGTGCAGCTGCTCACTGCCAGGCTGTCAGACAGAACGTGTGGAAAGGCCGGAAACCCAAAGAGGCAGCCGCAAGGGGGGATGGGGAGGGGAGCCTTGGTGCCATCCAGGTACACAGCTGCCCCCAGGCCTGAGAGCTCCTGTAAGCCTCAAGCTGGCAGCTTGAGTCCTAGGTAAGGGAAAGCCCTGCTTCCCACTCCGTGTGACTGACACTGCCATACCCTGACTGTCCTGTCCCCTAACGCGCTGCCTTCTCACTGCATAGCTTCTGTCCCTGTGCTTCTGTGTGGAGCACAGCCCTGGGGGGACCTGGCCTCACCAAGTGGCTGGAGACTCTTTCAGGACCAAGCTGGGCCTTGTCCTCAGCACAGCACAGGGTACTGGGCCTGCCACTATGAACTTTGAGGAGAACCACCAGGGGACAAACTGGGCCCCCGGACAGACCTGACAGGCCTGTGACTGCAGGAGGAGGAGCGAGGCTGAGTGGCACCTCCCCACCCCCAGCAGCAAGGTCCCCAAAGCAGAGCTGTCCCAGCTCCTCCTCTGCCTTCCCAGTTCCCTTGCTCTGATGAGCATCCCTGAAAACAGGGCAATTATTCCAGAGACTCAGCAAGGGATGTTTCCCTGCCCTTAGGGGAAAGGGAAATGTGTCCAAGTGTATGTGTTTAAGTTACTCTGCTCTCCAGGCTCCAAAGCAGCATGACAGAGTGCCCTGGGCTGGCCAGGGAGCCAGGCCCGTCAGCACCATGGACAGGGCCGCACAGGCCCGAGGGGGCCCCCTGGAGGCTGCAAGCTCTTCCACTAGGAAAACCCCCTCCAGAGACCTTGAAAGCCTGTCCCTTTCATGTGGCTAGAAGGGACACGGAATGAGGAATGTCACCGCCTAATCCAGTTGCCTGGCAATCAGCCATTCGCAATGCCCTGCATGGAAAGGCAACTAAAGCAAGAATCAAAAAGCCATCGCATCACTTAAAATCCAATATCATGGCTTGTCTGATATGTGTCCTCAGTCCCTGGGGAAGGTAGAGGTGGGGTTTGGGGAGGTGCAGGGGGCAGAGGGATGCAACAAGGAGGGAAGACAGAGGGCAGAAAGGGAGCAGAGGGTGGCACAGGGAAGGAAGTTTTTGAGGCCTGCACATGCTCCTGCCACACAGCCAGACTCTGCCCACCCAGCCCCTCAGGAAGCCCTTCCCAGTGAGTGTAGCTTTAAGGATGCCTTGGGCCCTGGAGTTCCCTGGGGCTTGCTGCTCAAAAGCTAAGGTCCACGTGGTGGGATTTGGCATTGATTCCTAGCAGCTCACCTTTCCTTCTCAGCCAGAGCGAGTGTTCCTGCAGGGATGACTTGTACTTCCCTCATCAGTGCTTGTGCACACACACACACACACACACACACACACACACACACACACTGATAGGTTCATTGGCTACAGATTTTACAGCACCCTGAACTAAGCATAGTCCTGGGCTTGCCCCACACCACCTCCCCGCAACTCAGCAAGGCCTTCCCCTAAAGGCGAATGATGAAACTCATGAGCCTCAAAAGTCTCTGTGTTCCACACAAAGCCAGTTTGACTATTTATTTCTCCCTTTTGCTTCCAGGGCCTAAAGAGGATTTGTGCCCATTCCTTCATGTAAAAGCCCTGAATCTGCTTCTCACTCCTAAAGGAGCCAGAAAATTTCTAATCTACTAAGTTGACATTAACCCTTTTCATATCAAATAAAGCCCTCCTGCTGGTAATCTTCCTGTCAGGAGCTGACTGCCTTGATGTGGCTTGGAAGTGAGAGGGGAGACTCCGCTCCCTTTCATTTTCCATCCTCCTTGGTACAATCCTAAACCAGGAGGATTCGAGTTTGATGGGAGCTGTTCTTGCAATTTATGCCTCCTGCCCCTTGGGGGCTGCCACGTGTCTATTTTAAATAAATTACCCTTTTTTTTCCTCTCCTTTTTACAAAGAACAACAAATCTTCTGTAAGGAGAGCTTTTTTTGGGATGGAGTTCAGTTCTGACAGTGGAACTTTCATGAGAGAAGGCCCTGGGTGAATAATGAAATGAACGAGCTCTGTGATGAAGTGCTGCCTGAGAGCTGGGGGGTGTTCTCTCAAAGTCCTGCGGAGCTTTTGGCTGCTGTTTCCCCAGAATTCCATTGCTCTTTCAAGAAAAATCTTATTCTAAGATGTGGAGGTGGGGGGAAAGGGACAGATGCTGCAGGGGAGGAGAAGGGTGAGCTCCAAGAGGGTCTCCAGAATGCCCTGGGCAGCTCTTTCTTCTTTCAGATGTAAGGAAGAGCAGCTGAGGCTGGCCTCCATCTAAAACGTTCCCCCAAAACCATCCTGCCTGCATCCTGGACACTGCAGCGTGGACACAGGACTTTGCCTCCAGCTCACCCTACATTCTGCCTGAGAGTTTAGGACCTTCCCATTTGGTGCATTCATTTGGATAGGCAGGTTGGGTTAGACATTAGCAAGCAATATGGAGGAAAAGGGGATTGAAATTGACTCCTGCCATTCGGCCAGGATGGATGAAACCATGTGCATCTCTGAGGACATTGAAAGGACTTTTTTTTTTTTTTTTTCGGTACTGGGGGGTTGAACCCAGGGCCTTGCACTTGCATGCTTTACAAGTCCTATATCACTGAGCTGTACCCCCAGCCCATTCTTTACTTTTTGAGACAGGGTCTCCCTAAATTATGCAGACTGCCTCTGGCCTCAACCTTGCAATCCTCCTGCCTCTGCCTCCCAAGTCACTGGGATGACAGGCATGCGCCATCATGCCTGGCGCTATGGAAGGACATTTCCTAATGGGTCCCATACTCTAATCCAAGCCATTGAGCCACTTACAAAACAAAGACCCCAGGCTCCCATCACACTGGTTACCCAGGGCTGATGTCACACTGGTCGTGCCCTAGTTTGAATGAAGCTAGGAGAAAGATGCACCTGGAGGCTGCAAGCTCTTCCACCAGGAAAACCCCAGTCTTGAGGCCCTGAGAGTGTGTCCCACTCTCTTTTCCTTTTCATGTTTCTTCCTTTCTCTCTACTTTTGCCCTTTGCCCTTCTCTTCTTTCTCTAGCAACCACGTCCATACCTCTCCCTTCTGGGGGGCCCAGCATCTTCTCTATCTGTCTAAGGTACTTTTCCCTCCAGAAGCCTGCTTAACTCTGCTCTCTCTGACTTTACCTTTCCCTGGGAAATAGAAACACCCTCATGCAGATTCACCCTGGGAACCCAGGTTACTGAAAGCTCCTTTCCAAGTTTACCCAAGCACCTCCAGGTGCCTCAGTCTTCTCTGCAATTATTTCTAAATGGTGTACGATCTTCTAATAAACCTTATCTATACTCTCTATGGGGCTCATGTGTTAGAACACCGCTTTGCAGTCTTTGAGGTTCCAGGTTGCATTCTCAGCACCACAAAAATGGGAGAAGGTCTTGGCAATCTACTCCCTAGGCAATCTGGAAACAGCCATTGAAAACTCTGTAAGGGTTGCTATGAGTCAAACATGACTCGATGGCACCTAACAACAACAGCATACTCTCTACTGTATCTTCTATGTTGGGGATAAATTCATTTGTATCCTGGATACAAGAACCAGGGTTACGATGCCAAATTCCCAGACCCATGCTCTAGACCTGACTACCCACACTCCCTGCAAATCTCCGGTAACAACATGGCACACAAGCAACCAGAGGACCCAGAACAGAAGAGCTGCTGGTTTATGGTGGCAGACTAGGTCTCACTTAGCCATCTGTGAAGGGCTTGGGACCTGAGCTCGCCAGAGAACTAGAGCTGTGAACGTCCCTCCCACACCCCATGTGCCAGGCCTGACCAGCAAACAACTCCCATGTGACCTTGCCCTCCTCCACCAGTCCCCCTCACCTCCTCAGACCCCACCCTGTCACTGTGCCCTGGACCACAGAGGAAACAGGATCCTCCCCCTTTCCCTGCCACTCTCCCCTGTATGACTGCCACCCACGGTTGCCAAAGGCATAAGCTGCAAAGGGCCTGTGTTTCCATTTGCAGCCTCAGGCAGCACCCCAAATCCTGAAAGCATCAGCCCAGCAGATGCAGAGAAGTCAACTACCAAGGTTTGCTGATGCAGTGGAAGAGAAAAAGTCTGGACAGCTGGAGCCTTTTACCTGAATCCACCCTGGATTAGGCTGACGTTTGAAGTAATTCTGGCTCCCAGCCATACAATGTGAAATCTCCAAGACTTTCCTTCTTCAACACGAAAGTGCAAACTTTTCTTGACTGTGGACTTCCTTAATCATTTATGAAAACGTGTCAGCTGTCTCTGCCTCCTTGTTCTAGTGCCTGGTGACCTCTGTCAGGGAGGTGGAAGCTACCTGCCCCAAAAGGGTTGAAAAGAAAAGAAAAATGCTGGTTTATAAAGGGTCAATCTTTCCTCATAATTAATGTGTCACTTCCAAAGCCATCTGCTGTCTCTTCAAACACATCCATCATTTCTGTAAAAATATAAATACATATATTTAAAATTCAATTAAGAAGAGAGATGGAAGCTGGGCACAGTGTCACACGCCTATAATCCCAGCCACTTGGGAGGCAGAGGCAGGAGGATCTCAAGTTTGAGACCAGAGGCAGTCTGCGTAATTTAGGGAAACCCTGTCTCAAAAAGTAAAAAAGAAAAAAAAGAAATAATGGGCTGGTGGTATCACTCAGTGGTACAGCACTTGCAAAGCATGCAAGCACGAGGCCCTAGGTTCAACACCCCATACCTCAAAAAAAAAAAAAAAAAAAGAGAGAGAGAGAGAGAGAGAGAGAGAGAGAGAGAGATGGTGTCACAAGCTCTGTTCACAGAAAGAACAGAAGCAAAGCCACAAGCTCTGTTCACAGAAAGAACAGAAGCAAAGCCCGTGAACATCTAGCCCATAGATCCTGCTCCTAGCACCCACTCCTATCCCTGGAGAAAAGGCTATTCGGTCTCCTCTTAAAGTTTTATAGCAGCAGCTTTCATGATAAACCCCCATAAATAGAAGGGGAACCCGGGAACAAGTTGGGGAAGGGGACATTTCTAAGAGTTTTTTTAACCACCCAGAGAAATATTGACTGGGAAGTCAGCAGGGACGCTGCGGTAAACTCGGCACTGTTCCTGCACTGTGTACACATTGCCAATAGTCCACGAGGCCGAACAGAAAAGGAATTGCATCTTATCGGATTGTGTGGGGCCCAGGCCATCAGTCTTATTGAGCAGACTCCACAGGAAATCGGAGATGCAGGAATGTTAATTCCGGTAGCCCATGAACCACATAAACAAGCCACTCAGCAGATTGGAAATTCATGGTGAATGGACCCTCTCTGCCTGCACCATGTCTGCAATCACGGGGTTCTGCTGTGTATCATTCCTCAAAACAAATCGTTTGTGAGTTCTTGGTGGGGGGAAATCACCTCTGAGCCATACAAGGAAAAGAATAAAAATACCCTACAGGTCACCAAAAGCTTGTGTTCCCTGGGGCACTGTCGTTGCCCAAAATACATCTCTCAGTGCTTTGCTTGACCTAGTTTTAAATGCCACCACCATCAACTCATGTTTTTGTTACTGAGTCCGGTGGCATACCTCCAGGTCTGTGAGGGACATCAAGGACTTTAAACACACAGGCTTAACAGCGACCACCTCTCCTTCTCCTCCCCTTCCCTCTCCCTCCCACCGCTGGGTTCTTTGCCTTTCTTTGGCCTTGCTTAACATGAGCTGTGCACTATTAATTCTTACCAGCGTTCTGAGCAAGCCAATCTCTTGAAATCGCTCGTTTTTCATTTTTATAACTTCAGCTTGGCACTCCCAGCAATCCTGAGCTATTTTGGCTCATCTGGAGTCTGCCTTCTTCTAGCCTCTGTCCTCTGCCTCTTCAAGGGAGGCTCCTGGAAAACAGAGCCGTGCTGGCACTGTCCCTCCCCCCAGTGGCCCCCAGGTGCAGTTTTCCATCTTTGTGGGACCGTCCCTCCCCCTCCAGCCTCCAGCCTGTGTCCTTGGGGGCTTGCTGACATATGTCCAGCAGCTCACCTGGGCATTCCCAGCTTGTACATCTCACCTCCTGACGTCTTCTTATATTAGGTCCCCATCCTCCCTGATGTTTGCCACATCGCCCAGTTCAGTATCATCTGCAAATTTAATTAACATGCTGGTGCCTCCTTGTTCCAGGCCATTAATGAAGATGTGACGGCAGTAACCAGCAAACAATATTTTCAAGGTCACGAGCAGAGTGCTAAGCGGCTAATACCTCTGGCCAATTCGACAGAAAGAAGCAATCAAGTGCCATGTCCTCCAAGTCCTGTGAACCTCCTCTCCCGGCTTGGATGGGGTTTTTCCACCTCCCCTCCATCTTGGCCACTGCATGTCTGTGGCAGCTTCCATTTAGAAAATGAAGAGCAAAGATTGTGCCTTCCTTTTGTTTTTGTCCAGTCTCTAGCAGGTAAACAACCACTAATTAAGCATTTGTAGGGAGAGACAATGCACAGGGTGAGACAAAGTAGCCAGCAGTGGGCTCCTTAGCCGACCTTCTCTCTGCTTCTAAGGCAGAATGCCAGCGGTGGAAATACCCACCTCAACCAGACCACAGTGCCTGATAAAGAGGGGAGAGAAGACACATTCCCGGGGAGACAGTTCCTAAAGCCCCCCCCAAGATCTCAGCTCTGAAAGGGGGGACAAAGAGGTGGGGAGCACTCCATCCCCATAGCAGCTAGCACTGCTAATACTTATTGTGCCCCAGAAGCAAACCCAGAGACTCCAAGTGCCTGTATCCTCCCTTGCATCACAAGAGGTTCCTTGTGAACCCCAACTTTCCTGTTTTCCACACTAAACTGCAGATAGCATACTGTGGTACTGCAGATTACTTAAACCAGAAATGCTGGGTCACGGGAGAGATCCAGGACAGTACTCTGCGCCCAGACACCAGATACCAGGTTAGTGCTGGTTCCCAGGACTTCCCCTTGCCCATCCCTCACTGCAGCCTGTCTCGGGTTCAGAGGCCCTTGCCATGTCTCACACAGAGTGTCTGGAAGGCATCTCAGGACCAGAACACAGACCTGCCTGGCAGAGGCAGAGTGTGGACCTTAGAGCCCTGGCAGCAGGGGGGCTCAGGGAGCAGCCCCAACTTTCTCCTGGGCTCCACCATCTCCTCCCAGCCCAGGTGTGGCTCCTCCAATCCTACGTGCACAAAAGAAAAACCTGTCCTTGTCCTGGCTGACCAGACCAGTCAGACCTCTCTTGGAGGAAGACCCAAGGAGAGAGCGGCGGGTTCAGAGGGTCTGCCCCTCACCAGAGGGTGCCCCCCAGCTGTGGCCACACATATGCTCACTTGGCAACGCAGAGCCCCGAGTTTGAATCCTGGTCCTGCCGACGTCATAGCTGGGTAACTCGGGCTTGTTGTCTCACCTCCGTTTTCTCACGTGTCAAATGGGAACTTGTGGTCCTCCTGCCTCTGCCTCCCAAGTTACTGGGATTACAGGCACGCACCACTGTGTCCAGCTTGAATTGTTTAATTATTAAAAAACGTAGAGTCGGGTATAGTGGTGTACACCTGCAATCCCAACACTCCAGAGACTGAACCAGGAAGATTGATGGGAGTTCGAGGCCAGCCTGGGGTACACAGTGAGTTCCAGGCCCACCTCAGCTACACTTCAAGAACTGGTCTCAAAAAATAAGTAAATAAATAAAGTGTAAAAACTATTGTCAGCTCACGGGTGTATAAACGCTCTGGTCTAGGTGTTGGAGAGGCGAGCATTAAGGGAGCCCATGGCTGCCACCTACCATGTGGATGAAGTCTCCCAGCGACGGCCTCCCCCAACCCTCTGGCCTGAGAAGGTGCCCTCGCGTTAGGATCTCCTCTGGACCCTGGGGCAGTGAGACTCCAGGAGGCAGGTTAAGGGGCTCAGCTCAGGTGTAGACCCCAGCATTTCAAGCTCTAACTCCTTGAGACAAATCTCAAAGACCCTGGAGACTCTGTGCACTTCTCCCTGCGTTGCAGGCCCTGTGCTGGAGGGGTCCGCCCGGGGGTGGGGTGGGGGGGCCGGGGCAGACCCTGACACTGACAGGGGGAGGTTTCTGAGTGTGAAGCCATCTTCCCTGGAGGCCAGGACGGTCCCTGGAGGCCAGGACGGACCCTGGAGGCACCATTGCCAGCAGGGTTCCCCTGGGGCAGTGGTAACCCCACCCACCCAGACCCTGGGGATTTCCCACCCAGCCTCTCCCCACTGCAGCGCCTTCACCTCACTACCAAGTGATCTCCCATTGGACATGGTGCTGCACACCTGTAATCCCAGAGACTAGGAAGGTGGAGGCAGGAGGAACATGAGCTTGAGGCCAGAGGCAGCCTGCATAACTTATCGAGACCCTGTCTCAAGATAAAAGATTTAAAAAAAAAAAAAAAGAGAGAGAGAGAGAAAAAAACATAGGTTGAGGTGCAGTTCAGTGGTATGTGTGAGGCCCTGAGTTCAACCCCCAAGCAGTGAAGAGGAAAAAAGAAGTCATCTTCCAGGACAATGGGTTCATCATGTCCCCTCCAAGACACCAGGAGGCGCCCCCGTATCCCACCACCAAATCCGCCCTCTTCTCAGTTCCAAAGGGCCTCTCAGTGAGGCCTGAGAGAGCAGCTCCTAGCCCGCAGTTGGGACCTCCTGCACTCGGTCCATCCTGCATGATTCTCCCCAGTGCATGTGCCCTGCATTCTCAGAAGCCCCGCCCACCCGTGGTGCACCTGGCCCTGTCCAGCCCTGACCCTTAAATGAAGAGACCTTGCAGTGAGGTCACAGAGGGGCCATTTCATTGTTTCTCAGTTTCCTTATCTGTAAATCAGAGAAATAAGAGCAGAGCCTCCCAGGACAGCTGACATTTTATTTTATTTTTATTTTATGCTATTTTATTTTTATTTTATTCTTTGAGACAAGGTCTCACTGTGTAGCCCAGGCTGTCCTAGAACTCATTATGTAGTCCAAGGTGGCCTTGAGCTTGCATTGATCCTCCTGCCTCAGCCTCCTGAGTACTGGGATTATAGTCGTGGACCACCATATCCAGCTTGCGGTTGACTAATTAGGATGTGCCCAACGAGCACTCCCTGGGTGACATCAGCCAGCAGCAACCAGGTGTGACCCCAGATCACAGCCACCTCTTCTGGCTTTGAGTCTCTGAACTTACTGTGTGAATTATCCAATTGCCACAAAACATTTCCTGGCTAGGTGTTGGGTCTCCCCATTTAGGCTACAAACATATGGCCCTTCTGTGCCTCTCCACTGCTCCCTTGGGGCACCAGGCCCTGTGCAGCCCTGGGACTGGACTGGGTCATTCTCTAGCATTAATTGATTGAAACACTGCCACCCACTTCCCCCAACACCTTCTTTCATGAGGGGCTTAGTGTGGAGACTGAAGGGAAATTATTTTTCTAGGACGGTGTTCTGACAGGCTGACAGAGAATGCAATCACTGGCGACACTCAGCAACATCACATACTGAAGGACCAAGAAAGAAAAGACTTTCATTAAAATGTGTCTCTGAGCAGTGCTGAGTTTTAAGAAGACAGGAGAGTCTCATCCTACGCCACCTCCCCTAGCTTCCCTCACGCCCTGCCTGTCACTCTCCAAAGAGGCCATCCAGGAAAGCTCTGGAAGCCCACTGATGGCAGCCCTGTCTATGGTTTCCAAGAGCCCCAAGAATCCAGACTCCCCACCCAGAGCCCCCAGCTGTGTGGCCAAAGGTTAATGGGCTCTAAAGGGAAGGAGAGAGGTATATAAGGGCCTGCCAGGCCTGCAGGACATCAGAGGACAACAGTGTCCCCCAGGCCTGTCAGACACGCTCAAGCAGTAAGTAGCCACAGGGGAAGGGGGTGGGACTGGCCCCCTGCCCTAAGGCAGCACTGGGGTTCAGGCTGGAACCAGCCCCATCTGGGGCTGTCTGTCCCTCTGACACCCCGACATGCCCAGCTGGGCTCAGACCAGAGGCCCTGAGCTGCTTCCCAAGAGGATGGGTGAGAGCCACATGCTGTATGTGAGGAGAGGGCTGAGGCAGGGAGGCAGGGGCGGGGCCGCTGGGTGCAGTGCTGGGCAAAGCACAGGCTGTTTTGGGGTGGTTGGCAAACCCAGAGTAGGCCAGGAACCCCAGCCAGGGCTCAGTGGGGATGCGGGGCCCCAGATGGCAAGGTGGCTTTGCTCTGGAAAGTTAAGAATAGGATGGTCTCAAGGAAGACCCCAGGGCAAGGCGACACTGACCCGCTTGGCACTACTGCTGGAGGGGGAGGGGACGGCCCCCCAATCCAGAGCACGGCGCTTGAGTCCCTGGCAATGGAAGGGGACAGTGGGCAGGCACCTCATTGTACAGTGGGAAGCTCCCACTTGTGCCGTTCTCCAGAGCACCAGCTAATGTGGGTGCCATGCCAGCTGCCAGGGGATAAAGAAAATGAGGAGCAATTGCATTTGCCTTTTCTTACTTAAAGTTTTTATTGATTCTTAGGGAGGGAATTAAATGCAAACACCAGAATGGAAAGGGATCTAAGAATCTCTGTGAAGGAAATGGGGCGCCATAAATGTGACACATTGCCTAGCCGGGAGGAAGAGGAGGGCCCCAGGGACTTCGGGGAAACAGGAAGGGGGAAGGGATGGCCCTGCGCCCCCAGCCCCACTCCATGCAGCTCTGCTCCGCCTGGCCTCCCCGGAGCTGGTGGCCCCAGGGCGGGGCCCGTCCAGCCTCCTGGGGATTGTACACACCTGGAGTGAAGACTCCCTGCCTCCGCTCTCTGTTCTCGCTCCTGGAGTCTGAATAAAATGGAGAGGAAGAGGGGGAGCAGGCAAGAGAGAGTGAGCAGGGAGGGTCAGCGGGCACTTGGAGTCCTGCCTGATGAGGGTGGTTTCAGGTGACCGAGGAGACACCCTAGTGGAGAGGCAGAGACAAGACCATCATCTGGGAGGTTCCCTCCAAAGGCAGAGTCCAAGCTGGACCCCAGAGAAGCGCGGAGGCCAGCCCAGAGCAGGGCCATCACCCACCCAAGGACGGCAGGCTGCCTGAGCCCCCCAGAGCACCTCATCTGAACCTGGCCATCATCCCTGCCCACCCCCATGGCCTCTGAGGCTGCCCCAGCTCCCCTCCCTGCTCTGGGGGCCTCGCCTCTGTACACAGCAGTCCACCCAGCGCAGGGATAGGGGTGCCCAAGCTGCCCTGTGACCTCCTCCTCCTGTCTCCCATGGGCACAGCGATGTGGACTGGGGCATGGGGACAGTGCCCGGCCTCAGAAGGCCAGGGTTCCAGCCCTGCTGCCTTTGAAGGAGTCCCCAGAGGCTGGCATCCAGCCAGGCTGTGCAGTCCCTGCCCCAGGACCACCTTGACCCCTTCCTCTAGTCTCTGCACCCCCTCAGTCACCAAGCCCACCTGCCTCTAGCAGGACCTGAGCCCAAAGGTCCCTGCAGCCTGCTTTCCTGCCAGCCGCCCAGACGCACCTTCTCTTGGACATGACAGGCACCTCGCCAGCACGCACCACCTTCGGGGTATGAGCAGGCTGCAGGGAGGGGCCCCACTCTGTGTTGCTGGGTAGTGGTCAATAGGCAGCCAGAGGGCTGGGCCAGGAGGGAGCTTGCCCAGGAGACCGCGGCAACCCTCAGCCCTTGAGGCTGAGCTCTTCCATCTGCCTCGTTCTTCACATGGACAGGGGCTCTTGGACTTTCCCTCTTTAGACCTGGGGTCTTGGCCTGGTGCCCCCAGGTAAGGTGGGGTTGGTAGTCCTGGGCCCATCCCTTCTGTCATCCTGATCCGCACATGGAGAAGGTGGAGGGCTCTGTTGATAATCTAGTCGTTCTTTCTCTGAGCCATGAGGTCCCTCCAGCCTTGTAAGGAGACTAGCTGACCCCAGGACACCTCACCTGAGGGAATGGAGGCCCACTGAGCGCAGGAATTTAGCCCTGGAGTGTGGGAGGGGCCAGGCAACCCTTCCCAGCATCCTGGTCAGCTGCCACCGCTCTGGGGCAGGGACGATACTCAGAGCTCATCCAGAAACCCTGATGGGAGGCCCAGTCCAGAGAGGCCAACGGCTTGCCCAGGACGACCCAGCTGCAAGTGGGGTGCAGATCAGAGCAGGAACTCCTGTCTCCCACGCCCCCTGTACCTGGCTACAGGAGTCCCTTGACCCTGTCCAGCTCCAGGATGGTGTCCCGAAAGGCCGTGGTCACCCTGCTGGTGGTGCACGTGGCTGCCACGCTGGCTGCCCAGACAGAAGCCTTCGTCCCCATCTTCACCTATGGCGAGCTCCAGAGGATGCAGGTGAGACCCGCTGCCCACCTGGTCTCGTGGCTGAGCAAGGCCCCGCCCACCAGCCTGCCAGGGCTGCTCCCTCTGAGGCCCAAGCCATGCTTTGGCTTCCTGTGTTCGATGACCCATGCCAGGGACACTAAGGAGAGCCCGCAGTACCATGACCAGGGGACCCCAACACCAGCCGTCCTTCTGTCCCCTGCCAGCGTCACTCAGAGATGTCAGGGGCTCAGAGCAGCCACATTTTCCCCAGCCCTGCCCATCCTTCACAGGAAGTTTTCAATTTCTTTATTTTAGTCTATTTTATTTTTTTTTATTTGTGTGTAGTACTGGGGGGTTGAACCCAGGGCCTCACACATACTTTGCAAGTGCTATACCACTGAGATGCACCCCTAGCCCATTCTTCCCTTTTTATTTTGAGTCAGGGTTCTTGCTGAATTGTACAGGCTGCCTCTAGCCTTAAACTCGTGACCCTCCTGTGTCACTCTCCCAAGTCGCTGGGATTCCAGGCACGTGCCACTACACCCAGCTGGAAGTTTTCAATTTAAAGCTGATAAATTATTTTTTCCCCTTTGTTGATAAATGTTGGTGGGGTACAGAGTAATCAGGCATTTGCTATTCCCATTGTGCACCTGGGCTTCTCTGCAGTACACCCCCCACCCCCGTCTTCAAGGAACAGACTGGGAGCCCAACACCAAGGACAGGAGCCTATGCAAAACTAACTAGCAATGGAAGACAAAAGAGAGATGGCACAATTGCCCCCTAGGTGAGGGTGGTGCTAAGCGCTGGGGTGCAGAGGAGGAGGAAGTCCCCATAGCTGTCTGCAGGGAAAGGTGAGCCCTGAGCCCGGGGTGGGGCCCTGAAGAATAAGGGATGAGCACGAGCCGCCACCCAGAGGTGGGACCCAAGACTGTGGTCCCTGTCGTGGAGACCCAAGCCTCCTCCCCAGGGGACCCCGGAATGAAACAAGGCGGTGGGCACAAAGGAAAGCAGGATGTGGGCTCCACCTCCTCATGCCGTTTACTTTAGACTTCAGGAGATTCTGGTGGCTGCGCAGGTACCTGGGTCCCTTAACCAAGGACAGGAAGGAAAAAAGCAGGACTGTCATTCCCCACCCAGTCTGAGACTGAGGCTTCAATAGGAATAGGTGCATGAATTAGTTGTGGGGTGGGGGGCTCGTGGCTCTGTGGCACAGGCTGTCCCTGTCTCTATGGGATAGGCCTCCTCATTGCCATGGGACAGGGTGCTTTGCAGAGTCGAGGCTGAACCCAGCTGCCTCCCTGAGGGCAGACCCCTACCTGGCCTTCCCCGCCAGCTCACACCTACCATGAGACCAGTTGTTCTGACGTCACCACACCCGAGGACAGGCACACAGCAGAATCCCCAGGGGTCATGAGAGATGCCAGAGGAGTGGGGTGTGTCGGATTTCGGGGCTGGGGAGCTGGTGTGCTTAGCCAGGCAAGATTTGGGGCTGGAAGAAACGGTCAACCTCAGCAGAGCATGAGCCAGCAAAACGCAGCCCAAAGACGGGTTGCATTAACCTGCGCTGTGGTTTTCCTCCCCGTAATTGGCAGCCACCGAGATTTTTACGAAGAAGCTGCAAACTCCTTCCTTCATAATTCATCTCCCTGTCTTGCCTCTTATAAATCACTTCCCAGGGACTCTGAGTACTGGGCCACCCCACGGCGCCCTCTTGGGCTGGGCTGTCTCCCTACCTTTTTTGTAGGCTCTCTGCTAAGAAAGACACATTTTCACACTTAATATGCATAAAGGGCGGCCATTATTCTCAGCACTTTCACTTAATTAACAGTAACAATCTGGGAACAATTTTTTAAGTGCAAAAGAAGGATTGCCTTTTCAAGTGGCCTGTTGGAGGACAACTCCAAAAGCTGTCCTCAAGCTCCTGGACACCTGAGACTCTTGATGAAGGGGGGACCTGCTGCGGACAAGGGGTCTCTGTCCTGGGCATCTCAGGCCAGTGAGCAGCATCTGTGGCCAGGCAAGCGGCCAGCGGGGAGGGCTGAGGGAGGCAGCTTTGTACAATGTCATACTCTCCCATAGGAGAGGGAACGGAGCAAAGGGCAAAGGAAATCCCTCAGCCTCCACCAGAGGTCCGAGGAGGCAGGGTCTCTAGATCCCGAGGAGACCCTTAAGGAAGAAGAAAACCAAATGATCCAGGTGAGCAAACTGCGGGGCCGAGGGAGAGAAACTTAGTGTATGTAGGGCATGGTTCTGCCAACCCCACCCAGCTGCAGAGTGAGTCAGGACTCAGCGGCAAACGACCTCCAGACCAAGGCTCCATCTCAGGAGGGAGAGATAGATACCAGCAACAAGACAAGACAATCATTTTAGGCATCAGAGCACTAAGCAGGGTAGGGTGAGTAATGGGGGTGATCTGGGCACTGCCTGTCCTGGGGAAACAAGGAAGGCTTCTTGGAGGAGGCAGCATTTGATTGGAGAGCAGGACCCCCAGGCAGAGCTATAGCAGAGGGCCCTGGGAGGAGCAGCAAGTGCAAAGCCCACCCAGGATGCTGGGGTCAGGCCCTGTGGGGTACTGCTGGGAATGTGCTGACCTCAGCAGCACCTCCTGCACCAGGCCTGATGTCTGAGAAGTCAGTGGGGGTTCCAAGCAGGCAGGTCACCTGCTGTGACTTAGACCTGGGGCAGCACAAGTGGAGGCAGGAGGCAGCTGTGTCCTGGGGAGCGGAACAGTGAGGGTGCCAGGAGCCCAGAGATGGCGAAGGCCTGCAGACCCAGGCCAGGCGCCAAGCCAGGCCGCACAGATTGCTGGGCTGGCAGAGAGCAGGCAGCCCATCAGCCTCACAGTCGTCTATGGGCAGGCGAGGAGCGAATGGGCCCTGCAAGTGAGAGGCACTGGGGACAGAGCAGTTGATAAAGCTGACACAACCCTCCATGGTCGGGACAGGATGAGAGGAGGGCCAAAGCAGACAGCAGACAGGGTAAGCAGCAGACGCCAGTGTGGCAGCCAGCAGGGGTGCTACAGAGGGAGACTGAGCTGGGCCAGGATTTCGGGTGGATCTGATCTCTTGTGTGTGTGTGTGGTACTGGGGGTTGAACCCAGGGCCTGGTGCTTGTGTGCTCTACAAGTGCTGGACCAGTGAGCTGCAGCCTCAGCCCATTTTTTTTTTTACTTTTTGAGACAGGGTCTCACTAAATTACACGGACTGCCTCTGGTGGCGAACTTTCGATCCTCCTGCCTCCGCCTCCCAAGCCACTGGGATTACAGGTGTGCGCCACCACGCCCTGCAAGTGGATCTGATCTTAAATACAGAGAGCAGAACAGGCTTCATAAGTTGTCATTGTTACACTGCTGTAATGCTGAAAGCTATGCCACTGGTATCTCAGATACCAGCAGGGCCACCCATGGTGGACAGGTTTCACTGAGCTTCCACACTAAGACAGACTGGGGGGAAGGACCTGGCAGCCCACTCCTGAAATAATCAGCCACTGAAAACCCTATGAATAGCAGAGAAGTACTGACAAATATAGTGCTGAATATGAGCCCTCCAGGCTGGAAAGCATTTGAGAAATGACTGGGGCAGAGCTGCCTCCTCAAAGTAGAATTGACCTTATCCATAGGAATGGAGTAGAGCCCCAGGGACCTCCTTTTGCTGATGTGGCACGATTCAAAATGAGAAGAAACAACTGTAAATTCCCATTGATAACTGGAATGTGGAATGTGCACAGTATGACTCCAGGAAAATTAGAAATTGCCAAAAGAGAAATGGAGCGCATAAACATCAATATCCTAGGCATCACTGAGCTAAAATGGCCTGATATTGGCCATTTTGAATCACATGGTCCACTATGCCAGGAATGACAATGTAAAGAGAAATGGGGTGGCATTCATCATCTAAAAAGACATCTCAAGATCTGTCCTGAAGTACAGTGCAGTCAGTTATGGAATAATATCCATATGCCTATGAAGAAGGGCACTTAACATGACTGTTATTCAAATTTATGCACCCACCACTAAGGCCACAAATGGTTTTTACCACTTTCTGCAGTCTGAAATTAATCAGACTTATACCTAAATGGTTGTTGTTAGATGCCATCAAGGCAGATCCAACTCATAGTGACCCTCATAGGGTTTTCAATGGCTGATTGTTTCGGGATTACTTTGGGAGTGGATTGCCACATCCTTCTCCTGTTTCTTCAGTGCTAGGGATCCTCATGGAGTGTGGAGTAGCATTCTACCAACTGAGCTAAACCCCCGGCTGAGTAAGTGGTATCAAGTGCAAAGACCTTAAGAGAAAAAAGGAGTGAACCATAGGGCTGTCTGGCAGAAGAGTATTCCAGGCAAAAGAAACAACCAGTGCAAAAGCCCTGAGGTAGAGGAGGGCCTGGTACATCCAGGAAGAGTGAGGAAAGGGGATGTGCTGGCTGGTGCAGAGGCATCTAGGTGAGGAGAGTGAGGCCAGACTGTGGTCTTCCCAGGGCGGAGTTTAGACTCTGAGTTCACCCTGCTGAGAGAGGAGCTCTTGGGGGCTTTTCAGCAGAGGCCTGATCTGATCTACATTTTAAAGGGTTTTCCCCAGCTGCTGTGTGGAGAACAGATGGAAGGGGCAAAGGCAGAATGAGGCAGATGACAGAAGAGGCTGCAAGGAGTGGTGGGCCACACAGCCCGGAGTGATTGGATTTTGGAAATATTTTGGAGGTAGAAGTCCACAGCGTTTCCTAGAAGAATGAATATAGCGTGTGAAGAAAGAGAAACAAAAACTGACCCCAAGGTTTGTGGCCAGAGCAGCGGGCAGGACAGGTCACCAGCTGAGATGGGGAAGCCTGAGGTGCTGCAGGTGGGTCAGAGGAAGATCAGGAGGTCAGGCCGGCCCTGTGAAACTCGAGGAGCCATTGGTATCCAGGTGGAGACACTGCAGAGGTGGGCAGGAACACAGAGCCTGGAGTTCAGGGGACACGGGCAAGCAGGGGGGTTCAAGGCAGGGTTGAGTGACTCCGCGAGGGGGCAGGCGTGACTGGGGAAGAGGAGAGGCCCCGGCTTAAGTTAGACACTCTCCCGTCAAGGGGCCTGGATGATAACATCAGGGAGGCCCATGGCCTCTCCAAGGCCTCGCTGGAGTCAGGGCAGAGGCGTGCTGGGCTCCTTACCTCCCACCAGCCAGGCAGCCAGGGGTGCTTCCAGCTTTGTGGGAGGCATGAGGCCTGAGAGTGGCCTCTGCCTGGTCACTGCACTCAGTGGGGTGGGGCTCCTTCCCTCTCTGATCCCTGACCTCTTCACCATGCAGCAGGCAGCCTCAGAGCGTGGGGAGGGGGCTGCTGCTCCCTTTGCATTGCCCTACCCTAGCACTGCGCAGGGCCCTTCCAGAACCCTGGGGCCTCCTCGCCTTACAGCCAGGACACAGAGGCCTGCAGAGAATCACAGCCACATCCCAGGGCACATAGCCATGAGGCCCAGGAGCCCCCAGAGTGCCCCTCCAGGCATCCCCAAGATCCATCATCAGCACTGCCTCCCAGCCACAAAGGCCCCTCGTAGTGGAGAACTGCCAGGCAGCTCTTGTAGGTCCTCTGTGTCCCTGTGGGAGATAAAGTGTGGCCTGGAGGTCCTGGGTACAGGTCCAGGGGCCAGGACTGCTGTGCATAACACCTTCCTGGGCCGCTCACTACCTGGGAGGCCTTGGGAAAGTCGCCCAATCTTGTTGTCCTCAGTTTCCTCATCTACAAAGTAGGAGCCCTAACAGTCCCTGGCTCACAGACTCATGGGGAGGCTTCAGACAAGCCCAGTGTGGTGGCGCATGCACCTGTCATCCCAGAGACTTGGGAGGTGAAGGTAGGAGGATCCTAGGTTGGAGGCCAGGGGCAGCCTGTGCAATTTAGCGAGACCCTGACTCAAGATAAAAAGTAAGCCAGGCGGGGTGGCACACTCCTGTAATCCCAGCAGCTTGGGAGGCGGAGGAAGGAGGATCACAAGTTTGAGACCAGAGGCAATCTGCATAACTTAGCGAGACCCTGTCTCAAAAGAGTAAAAAAATGGGCTGGGGGTGCAGCTCAGTGGTCCAGCACTTGCAGAGCATGCAAGCGCAAAGCCCTGGGTTCAACCCCAAGTACTGAAAAAAAAAAAAAAGATAAGTAAAAAGAAAAGGGGTGTTGCTTTGTGGTAGAGCACTTGCAAAGCATGTCTGAGGCCCTGGGTTCATCCCCCTAGGACCAGGGAAAGAGAGAGAGAGAGAAAGAGAGACAGACAGACAGACAGACACTGGCTTAATACAGTTAAGGAACCCAGAACGCACCTGGCAACCAGTGAGGTTCCACGTGGTAGCTATTGTCATTAGTGGGGGAGTCTATTCCCCAGGAAAAGTCAGGCAGGGTTCCTGCCGCTGCCATCTCCCTTCCTAGCCTCCCCATGGGGTGTCTGCTGATCATCCCAGTGGGACACAGGCCCCTGGTAAGAACTAGGATGGGGGGAAATGGCAAAATTCGCAGCCAGCCATTGAAGCCCAGAAGATCAGGGCATGGTGGGCAGGCGGGTGGGCGTGGCTGGCTTGGGTCCCTCTTGCCACCTGTCTGGCCCCCTGGGGTTCATGCCCTCTCCTCCTCTCCCTTCTTGTTAACTCTGCCTTATTTCACAGCTGACTGCTCCCGTGGAGATTAGACTGAGGATGATCTCCAAGCAGCTGGAAAAGAACCAGGCCGCCCTGGAAGGGCTGAGGAGCAAGGTGCTATCCCGCCCCCAGTACAGTAGCAGCGGCTGGTTGAGAACTGAGTCTCTATGGCTCAGGCCTTGGGGGCCCTGCTGTTGATATTCCACAGGGAGCCTTAGTTTCTCTGCTTTGCACGTGAGAACAGGCTGTCTCCCCCGCGGCACACCCCATTCCATGGCTCCGTGGCTCAGGCCCCTGCCCCAGTGGTTCAGGCCCTTTCCAGATGCCTTTCTGGCAGAGGCCACAACAAATCAACACCCCATCCAGGTCACCCTGCCCCAGATATTTTCTTTCCCTCCCAAATAACAAAGGCTGGTGAAGGAAACCCTGGTCCAGCCTTATTTATTTATTTATTTATTCCCATCCATTCTGCAAATCGAACTCCTGCATCCCATTTGGCCTTGCCCTGTTCAAGGTCTGCCAGAGTTAGCTGTGTAAAACTAGGTCTTGTCTGACAAATAGCTACTAATTACTTCTCCCAGTCCCCAGGAGGAGAGGAGAGGTAAGGATGAGGTGGTGGTAGAGCTGGAGAAACCCTGAGGTTAAATGACTTGCCCTAGGCTAGAAAGTTTCAGGCCTGGGCAGGGCCCCCCCTTTTGGCCAGGGCTTGGAAGGCGCTTTCATCAGCTGACTGCACTGAACTGCACACCTGTGCTTCCCCCAGCAGCCAAGTGACCACGCTTCCAGGGAGAAGGCAGCTGGCTCCAGGTGCCAGCCCACCTGAGCGAGGCTTGGAAAACCTGCACAGCCACCAGCTGACCAGGGAGCGAGAGCCCCTTACCAGCAAATAAAGTATGAAATGCAGAGTTGCCTCTTTTGCTTCATACTCTGGTTTTCAAAGGACAAACTCAAGTCACGGGGAAGGGGCTGTCCAGCTCTTGGGGATGGTACACACTAATTAGCAATATGCACGGCCTTGGAAAGGGTCGGTACACATTTTACCCCGTATCTACGCAATAGGAAGACGTGCCGGCCCTTCCATTGAGAGGAAACAGGCCCAGAGAGACGGCATTGGCCTACACCTGAGCCAGGCTCCAGGCCTCCTGAACTTCTCTGCTAACTGACGAACCCTAGGTCTAATGGGCCTCTACGCCTAGCCCCTTGCTGAGTAACTTCCAGCCAGCCCTTTAACCTCAATGAGCCTTTGCGAAAGCAAGGTGGTAATATCTGCCTGGAGAGCTAGCGACCAAGGCACCAGTAAAGAGCAAATGACTATTATTATTATCACCTTGTGACTACTGGTGCCAGCATCTGCAGCAAAATTGCACAGTCAACCCGCTTATTTCTGCCTTCTAAACTAACGTAGATGGGAAATTTAATTCTGATTTAATTTTACATTAATGAATTCATTTTATTTATAAACTGGGGCCATATGTGAATCACCCTTCCATCCACAGGTTACCAGCAATTAGACACCACTTACCCTCTGCACTGCCACTGGCTGCAGGTGACACCTTAGCCACAGAGCAGTCACCAGCACAAGACCACCACCTTGAAAAAAGCACCCACTCGTGTTTGGGGTGCTCTGAATTCTCCTGAGGACACCCCTCCACCAATGGGGCCAAGCCCTGCCCCAATGCACGTCCGCACACATTTCCAGTGCGCACACTGACCGACCTCTGAGAGGCTGCACGGTCTGGGCAGCTCTGAGTGCAGAGATCCAGCACAGTGGGATGGCTGGGAGGAACGAGGAGGCTGCCATCACCCAGCCACCATGGAGGGGCCGCCCCCAGGCTCTTTCACGCCCTTCCCAACTCCCCCAGAGAACCCCGTTCTCTGTCACACACTCCCGGAACCAGACAAACAGGAGGCTCAGGCCTCTTTCCATGCAGAGAACAGTTTCTGCTTTCTCTCCCGCTCTGCCCCTAGTGTGAGATCATTTTCATCCCCATGCCTAGCAGGAGGTGCCCAGGCGTGGAGGCCTCTAGGAAAAATCTTCCTAAGATGCTGGGGGTTGGAGAGCAGAGTGAGAACAAGTGCCGGGGAGGGCAATGGGACCCCCAGGTGATTTCGCCTCAGGCAGTCTGGGTTTTATTTTTGTTGTTGTTGTTGTTGTTGTTTATTTGTTTCTTCATTTTGTTTTGTTTTGTTTTAATGGGAATTGGTTCAGCAAGCTCAGCTCCTGGAAAGGGTGCAGCACTGTGTGTTCTGCAGAAAAGTGCCCTGTTCCGTGCTCAGCGCGGCTACCTGGTTGTCCCTGACCCTCACCCTGTGGCCTCTGATGTGCTTCCCGGTAATGAGCTGCAACAAGGACCCGGCTGCCACCTGCATCCGTGTGCACGGAGCCCTGGCGCCTGTTAGAAGTCGGCTCTTTTCTTCCCTCATTTTCCTCCTCCCGCCCCCGTTCCATGGCTCACGATCGGCTCAAATAATTCTTTTTTGTCAACGAGCTCCTCCACTTTCCAGGACACTGGACTCGATTGCTCATGGGACATGCACAGCCCTGGAAGAAATTAAAGCTGGAGGGAGGGTGGGGAGGATTCTGTGAGCTGAGCCAAGAGAAAATGACCACAGTCTCACAAAACAAGAAAAGAGATGGTCCTGGCTAATGCTCTAGAATGAGCGAACCAGAAACCAGCCAGGGTCAGAGATGGCGTGGGGGTGGGGGCAGCAAGCAGGTGGCATGGTGCTGTCCCTCCTGCCCCTCCTACATCCCAGCCAGGTTTATTCAGCACAATCTGCAAGCACCTCTTCGATTAACAGGAGAGGTACAGCTTAGCCCCTGCGGGTCTGGAATGTACTTGACACTTCACAGGACCACAGGTAATTACAGGGCAATCTGAAAGTCACTTCGCTAGTGGAGATGATGAGGTATTTGCTCAGTCACCACATCGGTGTGATTTCATAATTACTGAGTTATGTGGATTTGCCATGAAATTGAATAGTTAAAAGCAAAGAGTAATTGCCTGCTATCTGTACTCTGTAATTTAGTATAATCTAATCATGGACAAAGCCCAAAAGAAAATGCGCTGAAAGCATTGCATTTTTCATCATACACAACTTGTTATTGACATGGGGTAAAGTATCCCCTTCCTCCAAAGGAGGCTTTACCCACAGATATCAAAGGATGAGCAGGGCCAAAAGCGTGAGCATCTCATTTAATAGTCAACAGATTATCAAACACATCAGACTTAATGGCCCATTAAACCGGACTTGGCATTTGTCTGTGACTCAATTTACCCCCTCCATTGGCACAGCTCCAGAGAGCCCAGAGGAGTGGCTTTCTCTTGCACAAGGCACCAAGGTGAGGCCACAAGAAGCTGGGTGCTCCTGAGGCCATCACAACCAAAATGCCCCAAAATGCCCCAAGCAGCACCCACTTTTCAAGCACACTCTCCCAGCACCCTGAACCCAGCCTCAGTGTGGTGCCACCATGATGTGGTTCGAAGGCAGTCCTGAACAGCTGAGGTCCTCCATGAGGTGGATCAAGGACAAGCCCAATGTCCCTGAGTACCTCCGAGGACCTGCCAAATGCGTGTGGGGCTTTCCGCAGGAAGAGGAGAACGGAGCCCACTAAAAGATTTATGGCTGTTATTATTATGGGGCTCTGCTGAGCCAGCAAGAGGTCAGCAGGAGGGGAGGCGGTGTGGGGGCCCTCTGGGACTCAGGAGGGGCTCTGCGCAGCCCCTCACCTCTGCTACACATGTGGATGTGGTTACTAAGTAGATGTAGACGTCCCGGCTTGTCTTTCCTCTTTGCTTTTAATAAATCAGGAAGACCGACCACAGCCTGAGCTGTGCACTCAAAAAAAAAAAAAAAAAAAAAAAACCCACACAAGGTGATCAGAAAGGAGGGCGTGCAGCACAGCCACTGACTCCGCAACATTTCCCTTTCCTTTCAAAATTTGCCTTCCCTCCCAGACAGGCCCGAAGGAGGAGCCACATGGAAAACACAGAAAAGTGGACCTGGGGTGGGGCAGCTCCCCACAAGACAAGGGGCAGTGCTGGCTAAGAGGGACTGTTTGTAGACACAACAGGCCAACTAACTCCAGCCAGCCAGGTCACAGGCCCCTGGGGGCAGAGAATGTCATGCAAGGCCGAGGGTAAATAAATCCAGACAAGGCGCAGGCTTAGAGCTGGGAGTTCTGGAGGAAAACCGGGAGATGGGGACCTGGGAGGGACAATGGATTGACCTGGGAGGTTTCTTCTCAGAAAAGTGGGAAAAGGGAGCCGATGGCAGACCCATTGTATGAGGCTGGGCACCTGTCAGCACACCACGCCAAGGCCCATTAGACACAAAAGGCAAGGTCATCAGCTGCCAGAGCCACTGTGAAGACAGAAAGTTGGACTTGGGTGACTGAAGGCCATGGTGCCCCATGCTAGGTTCCAGACCGGAGGGAAGCCAACAGGGCTGGGGGGGGGGGGGGCGGAGTTGTGGGCCGTTTGGCCCTAGGGGTGCACAGCTGCAGCAGTGTCCCTGATGTGAGGGAGGCCCACAAAGCCCCCAATGTGTACGGTCACCTGGGGTGGCTCCGGTTCTGCCCATATTTCTAAAGCACCCTGAGATCCACTGTGATGGAACAGACCATAAGTGTGCGAAACACAGCGAAACTCACTGCATTTAAGCGTCCCTTTCACGCCCTCATAGAACACACAGGGCCAGTATTGATGCTGAAAGGCTCATTCTTTATATATTGAACTGCACAGCTGCAAGGAGTTGCACAAATGTTACCAACTCATTTGTCATGCAAACAGTGCTTCAGAAAGAAATAAAATACTATTATGTGGTATATGTGTTAGGCAATCACTATATCAAATCCGTGGCACTCCGTGCAAACACAGGCAGAAAAAACGAAAACAACACTTGGTGAGAGAAATCGCACCACATGGGAGCAGCTAAGTTGGGGAGAAGGGGAGGCTAACAACATGAGCCTGACCGAGCCAAGACTGTAATTTTCCCAGCAATGTGGCCAGTGCTGAATACCCCTGAGGTAGAGCAAGTGGCAGGAATGCAAAACCCTGACAGAGGAGCATGGCTCAGGGTCCCAGGGAGGGGAGGGCAGCGGAGGGGCTATGGTGTACAGCTACAGAAAGATCCCAGGGAGGAGGGGGCTGGAGGAAGAGGAGGGGCAGAAATGCTAGTCAGGCAATAAATATTTGGGAAAGGTTGTTTATAAAGGATGTGGAAGGAATGGGAAGAGGGAGAGGGCAGTAGAAGTGAGGCAATGAACTACAGCTCTATTTCCATTTGCCACCACTTCTCCTGCTTCCCTCAGGGGGTTCCTGCTAAGAGCCTTCATGTAACCAAATCATCTGCCCTGTGGGAGGCTCTGCACAGCACCTGCTGCAAAGATCTGGGTTAAGTATAAGCAGGGATGTGAGCATGTCAGGCACTAGCCTAAGCACCTTACACAAATTACCTCTTCTAATCCTCACAACAGCCCTATGAGGTTTTCTGGCAAACTGGCTAGAAATGTTAATTGGATATAATCACACATCTAATGGTGGTGGAGCTGGAACTGGAAATCAAACTGCCTGGCTCTAGAGTCCATATCTTGGCGCCTCCCAGGGCCCCATCTCTCCTTATGAAATTCCTACCATATAGCCACATAGCCTCTTCTGAACAGCCTCACCTGCCCCCTCAGGCCCAGAGCACTGGGCTCTTCTGCCTCTACCGTGGATGCGGTGTGGCTAAGTTGGAGCACACTGAGAGTCTGTCCCGGGACAGGCATGTAAACACTTGGTGATCACTGTTGGCGGAGTGCATGTCCCAGGCTGGCCTACGGCTGGCTGAAATCAGAATAGGGTCTGGGAGCATGCCACCACTCGAATAAAACATTGGCCCCCAAGCGGAGATTCGCAAATGATCTCATCTCCAGAGTCTTGGCAGTGGCTTAGCTTTAACCTTTAAGCAATTTGTCCATTAAATCAACACATTATTGAATGCCTACTACGTGCTGGTAACTGCGTTAGAGATGGAAGATCATGGATAAACACCTCCAGGTCTAACAGACTAGGGGAAGGGAGAAGGCGGACAAAGAGATGATAAAAACAACACCAAACCAAACAAAAAAAGTTGGACCTTTTCAACATGGCGCGCATAACTGAGTTAGACCTTCTCATCATGGCCGACCAATCAGCCGGCTTTTCCGACCTCCCCAACATGGCACCCAGGGCCGACCTTCCCATCATGGCGTGGGGCCCCGCCTGCGCCGCCGCGGCGGAGGGCGAGAGCAGTTCCGGGTGCGGTGCGCGCCAGGGGTGGGCCGGGGGCGGCGTCCTGGCCATGGCCGGTCTGTCGGACCTAGAACTGCGGCGGGAGCTCCAGGCCCTGGGCTTCCAGCCAGGACCCATCACCGACACCACTCGGGACGTCTACCGCAACAAGCTGCGCCGCCTGCGGGGCGAGGCTCGGCTGCGCGACGAAGAGCGGCTGCGGGAGGAGGCCCGGCCGCGGGGCCACGAGCGGCTGCGGGAGGAGGCCGCGCTGCGCGAAGAGGCACCGCTCCGCGCCCGGCCCGCCGCGGCCGCCCTGCGGGCGGAGCCCTGGCCGTCCCCGCCACCCGCGGCCTACAAGGCTCCAGGGGCCTACGGCGACGTAGGGGCCTCCTCCGCCTGCTGGGCCGGGAGCCGGGGACTTGCCTACGCTG
Source organism: Pedetes capensis (assembly GCA_007922755.1). Lineage (NCBI taxonomy): Eukaryota > Metazoa > Chordata > Mammalia > Rodentia > Pedetidae > Pedetes > Pedetes capensis. Next base: position 149,701 of record VMDO01000819.1, read on the forward strand.
GCCGCCCCGCGCCGCTGCGGCGCCGCGCGTCCGTCCGGGGCAGCTCCGAGGAGGACGAGGACGCCCGGCCGCCCAACAGGGCCGCGCTGGGACCGGCCCGCAGCTGGTGGGCTGCGGCCTCGGCCCCGGCGTCGGCGCGGACGTCCTCCACCCTCCTCGGTCCCGATCCGCGCCCGGGTCTGCGGGCCCCGCGGGCCCCGCGGGCGGGCTGTGCGGGTGCGGCCCGGGCCCGGCCCGAGGCGGGGCGGCGGCTAGAGCGCTGCCTGTCGCGGCTCCTGTTCTGGGCCAGCTTGGGGCTGCTGCTCGCCTTCCTGGGCATCCTCTGGGTGAAGATGGGCAAACCCTCGGCGCCGCAGGAGGCGGAGGACCACAGTACGTCCCGGGCCGGCGTAGGGGGACCCAGGGGGCGCGGGATCCGCGGGGCAACTTCAGTCTCTCCAGCCGGGCTGCGTCCTCCAGCGCTTTGTCAGCCGCCTCCACTGTCTCCACCGTCACTCTCCTTCCCGCCCTCAGCAATAACTCTTGCTTTCTCCTGTTTTCTGCCCCAGCCCTCCCTACTCAAATCTCCCATTCAGCCACGTGCAGGGAGCCGTGTCTGCGCTGCCCCAACCTCTGGTTTTCCCTCTGGAGAGAAAGCCACACCTCCTCTAACAGGTCCACCCCCATCCCTTTTTGGTTCTTTCTTCCCTTTTAATCTCTTGTTCACACTTTAGTACCCATTTGAAAGCTCTCCAGTGACCCACAGGTATGATCTGGTTGTGGTCCCACCTTTCTAGCACTAAAGACCATTCACTCTACTTCTTTGGACCATGGCGCCTTCCCTTGTCAAAAGAATTCTAACATGTGTATGGAACACATGCAGGAGAACTTTTTGAAGAGCTTAAATTGATAACCAACAGGGCACATGCATTGCTTGCTGCACCTTGGTGGAGTGTCAGGAGAGGGTTTGTAATGTAGGACACTCCCAGCCGTCCTCTGTCCAGTTACGTGGCTACACACACCAGTGTGAGCTGTGCAGGAGACACTATGTTATGTTTCCTGAATAGCTGAGGATGGGTGTGTTTCTGGAAAGGGAAATTTGCCTGTCTGTTAATTCTGGGCTCTAACAGGAAACAACATAAGAGATCATTTCATGAAAATTTTAGGTATAAAATGACACTTCAGTTCACCAGCTTTTAATATGCTTTGCAGAGTGTGAACGTGATTAATACTGTTCCCAGGTTTGAGTCAAGGCCACCTCATTCCATGCCTAGTGGGAATAGCCAAAACACAGGGGAAAGCTGAATTATGTCTTGGCTTTTGTGGCAAAGGGATGTTTGGGCGTGGTCGAGTCTGTGGGCCTAGGATCACAGACTTAACTCAGGCACCCAAATAGTTTCTCCATGGTAAGAGCAGTTGATCAACTCTGGAAACAGTCCATGGACCTGCTAGAGAAATGAAGCAGACCTGATTATGCTGGTACTGCCCTGGCCCAGTAGTCACACAGGTGATGTCACACATCACAGTGGCTCTCACTGCCAACATGCTTTAAGACAGAAGCTTTAGGAATACATACTCAATTTACCTGGAGTTCCCATCCCATGACGGTGTTAATCCCTGCATTACATACCAGTGTTTACAGTTCGTAAAGCTGACATGTATGTTGTCCTGTTTGAGTCCAAGTCCCTGAGTTAAGCAAGGAAGCTTCATTTGGTCCCATTTTACAGATAAGCAAACAGGTTCTGAGTGGCTGAATTGCCTAAGAATCTGGGGCTACTCATTTTCAGCTGGGAAATGCTGCCATCTTACTCGCTGCCCTTTAAAAGTGCTCCCATTTAGATAACTTTCTAACCCCTCCTTTGTGTTGGTAATGTTTTGTTTCCCCTGAGTTTTAGGTAAAGTCTCTTTTGGCTCTCATTTCTTCAACCCACATGTTTAATCTCCTGTGTGTTTCTTTTTTTGGACTCAGTGAAATTATTGCCAGTGGACTGTGAGAGAAAAACAGATGAGGTGAGTTGGAGTTTCTCGGACTTTTATTCTCCCTCCTTCCTCCATCAGAAGGTAAACTTCCCCAGGAGAAGATCATAATAGTGTCATTTTCAGGGAGAACTTCCTGTACCGTGCCAGAATCACATTGCGTTTTGTGATGTTGGTGTTAGACTCAACTGTGGCAGTGAGGCAGTCCTTGAAATACGAAAACTGAGCTCCCACGATCCACCCCTGAGCTTGTCACAGAAGCTCTCCTATCAGTTGTAACATTGAGGACTTTGATCTGCTGCCTGAGTCGATACAGGGGGATACAGTGGGATACAGTGGGTTGTCAGAGGGCCTCAAGCTCCCTGGCATCGGGAGGAAGGGCTGGCAGCTTCTAAGCGTCAGGAGGCCAGTTTCTCAATTCTGTAGCCGCCTCAGGTGTATGGCTGCGGCTCTGAAAATGCTGCTCTGATTTGACACATCAGAGGGGTTTGTTTGAAACCATGGTGAGTGGAATTAGCTGTCTTCGTCTGTGTTTCAATTTGTTTTATGAATCCCTAATGTTCCCCACAAATAATATTTGGGGGAGCTGAGTGGCCCCATCCACTGGTGAATCATGCAAGCCGCGTCAGCGACAGCTGGGATGCTAGTTCTGGTGATGGTCTGGAGAAGATATGAGGCAATAAATGTTCAGGTCATAAATCCTACCAGGAGGAGCTGTGTGCTGCCAGAGGGCATGACTTAGTGGTCTAATTATTAAGTGTGCAATGCCAGACCTCTGCAGCCCCTGCATTGACCCTCCTCCCCACGCTAATGAAGGGCATCCCACTGCAGATTCACCGGTTTTATTTTCTCTTGGCTTCTAATGTGTCATATTTGGGGGTGTTTTATGACATTTATTGCACTTATCCACCAAATATCTTTCCTTCCCAATTGTTTTGCAAAAACAGATTCATGATAAGTTTAATCTGCCCTTCTACCATGAAAACTGTGGTCAGTGATTGGGCCAGCAGTGCAGGCGGCCAAAGGGGGAGGTAGACTTTTGAGTACTGAAAGCAAAATGAGGAAGAAACAACTTTTCTGTTTGACTCCTCTGGTGATGTTAGTTTTGAGAAAAGTGTACCCTAGTTTCTATTTCTTGGTCTTTCCCATCTCTCCTGCAGCTATACCACTGTGCCGTCCGATCCCATCAGATCTTGGAAGCTAAGCAGGGTCGGGCCTGGTTAGTACTTGGATGGGAGACCACCTGGGGACACCAGGTGCTGTAGGCTTAGGAGAAGGACCCGGCAACCCACTCCCAAAGAAACAATCAGCCATTGAAAACCCTATGAATAGCAGAGAAGCACGACAATAGTGTTTTGTCTGTTGTACATAGGGTCGCTATGAGTCCAGCACTGACTCAATGGCACTTAACAAGTGCTGCCAGACCCAAGTGTATGGCGCAGTTGCTCCCTAACCTGGACACTCTCATGCCTCTTTTGAGTGAGCCCAGACAGGCAACCTTTCAGGCCCCTGCTAACATAGGATGGCCACTTGCACCTGCCAGGTAGGGCTTCAAACTCTAGATGTTCCATTTTGTAACCAAATCTGCCCCAGAGCGTGGACCAGCAGGGGCTGGGCCACATCCACGCAGGCTTCATTGAGCTGACTTCATGGGCTGCCCTGGGCCTTCACAGAGGGTAGACTCAGAAGTGCGCGAGGGAGGTTGTGCTGCATGGTCCCATGAGGCTCTTGCTGAAAGTCCCCTTTGGGTGGCTCCCGGCTCACCCAGAGCCCTCAGCCTTGGTGTCAGCTAAGTCCTCCTTCCTTTCTCTGTGGTTGAGCACCGTGATGCTCTGTTTTTCTTTCTGTCGAGAATGTGGGGCCAGGCTGGGCATGGGTGTCGTGTCCTAATCGAGCTGTCTCGCTGTCTGGGGCTGTCTGTCCTGTTTCCGTTAGGTGGTGCCAGCCTGTGCCGAGGGGTTTGCATGTGAGCTCACATGGAGTCCTCACCGAGGTCCTTACTCAGATGGGGCCCACCAGGGAGATGGGTCCACAGCCACTGACATGCTGCCCTGTCCCTTCTGAGCTCCACAAGCTCCAGCGATTGCTCTTCAGGCCCGGGAGACCGGGCTCCCATGTTCTGCGTTCCTGGCTTTCCCTGCAAGGGTCACCGTGGGGCCGAGGTGGAAAGCCTCCAGGCCCACTGACCTCTCGCTACCCTGTCCGCTTGTGGCTTGACCTCCACTCTTACAGTGTCCTTCGTCACTTACCCTGACACTCTTGCCTCTCTCCCTGGGCCCAGCACTGTCTTCTAAAATGAGATGTTCCTTGCTGTCAAGATGGGCATGCTGGTGGGGCTGGAGAGGGGACCTGGCAGACAGGCCCCCTGACTAGCTGTCCTGTCCGTTGCAGTTCTGCCAGGCCAAGCAGAAGGCGGCCCTGCTGGAGCTGCTGCATGAGCTGTACAACTTCCTGGCCATCCAGGCAGGTGAGTAGCCTGCCAAGCCCCGCCTGCCCCTGGTCAGCCAGGCTGTGATGCCCACTCCTGCCCCAGGACACATCCAGAAGCTGAGTCTCACCTGCCTCCCGCCTGAATTCTGAAGCCTTGGCTCGGGCAGTGTTTGTTTGGCTCTTGCTTGTCCATAAGGGCTCAGGGTCCTGCACATGCACAGAGCTCTCTGCAGGTGTCCCCCTTTCCTGAACCACGCACCACCCCGCACTGGGGCCTGCACTGGTGTTGGAAGGGGCTGAGCCTGTGTCCTGCACACCAGGGGCTTCTATGAACCAGACAGTACAAGCCAGGGGGAGAGGCCTCTTACCTGTGCAGGTGGCAGGCAGCGTGCGTGGTGGGCCCTGGCATCCTGTCTGGTCCTGATCGCACCCTCTGGCTACAGGACCTTGGACAAGTCTCTTGTCCTTTCAGGGCCCATGTCTCTGTCTGAGCAAGTTGTCTCCTATCTATCACACACCATCCTCTAGGGCAGAGCACCCAGCGCCCCTAAAGTGTCCTCTGGAAACCTGTCTGGCCCGGTCCCCTACTGTTTGATTTGGTGAACTTGGACCTTGAGGCCAGAGATGTCACCCACATTATTGTGTCTTCCCCTGGCCCTGCCTGCCGTCGAGGAGGCTCTCAGGATCCTGTGGACAGCATGGGTGGATGGCTAGGGCTTGGGCCTGGGTTAACATATACTTGTCACAGTTCAGTCTTAAGGAATGTTCAAGAGGGACCTCTTACCAGAGAGGTCGGAGGACAGTCTGAGGCCTGTGGGGTCAGCTCCCGAGGTTTCACTGGGCCCCGCGCCAAGCCCCCTGTCCTCCAGGTCGGTCTCATGGGGATCGGCCCTGCCGCCTTCTCCCCCAACACTGGGAGACTGGTGGGTCGCAGCGGCAAACGGGGCACCTTGAGGAGAGGCAGGAGTGGGGCTGCCGCTTGCACATCTGCCACCCTGGCCGTCCCTCTGTAGGGCCCGGGGCTTAGCAAGTTTCCAGACCTTTGTGTCTTCAGGAGCCCGTGTAGGACACGAAATGACTCACCCAGGGTCCTGCCTGCGGGCTATTTGTGGTCTAGCAGAAGAGACAGGCCACCTACTTCCCTGGCCACTGGGTGATAAAAGGTTTGATGGGATGGGGACCAAACGGTCACACATTGAGGAGGCACACCGCCCTTTAACTGAAGCAGTGGGAAGAGCGTGCAGGGAGGCCTCTGCCAGCCCAGGGAGGACAGGGGTGTGTCTGTGGAGGAGGGGCAGGAACTGAACGGCAGGGGCAGGGGCAGGGGCAGGGCCAGGGCCAGGGCCAGGGCCGGGAGGCAGCGGTGCACAGGGGAAGGAGACCAAGAGAGAATGGATGAAGTGTGGAAATGGCAGCTGGACCCACTGTGGATGCTGGGCCACAGGAGCTGGTGGTGGCAGGCGCGGAGAACCTGGGAGGCTTTGAGCAGGGGACTGACATGCTGAGAACCAAGTACCAGGAAGGCAATTGCAGCAGCAGCTTGAGTGGCGCAGTGTCATTTAAGCAGAATCATTTTCGAGCTTTATTGACAATGCACGTGGATTGGAAAGGCGACAGGAGGAAACCAATCAGGAGGCCATCAAGGCGGTTGGGCAGGCCTGGCCAGGGCCAGGGTAGTCTGGGGGGAGCAGGAGGATGGCAGAGGCCACCCTGGTCTTGGGGAACACAGAGGGTCAAAATCAGATTTGAATTGGGGGTATTTGTCTTTGCTGGGGGTGGGGACAAGCTTGAATTCATTATCAAGGAAGAGCTGGGCATCACCTTCTGCTGTCCCCGGTACGCAGACAGACTGGCCAGCCCGAGCTCCCAGGTGGGTGGCTGCCCAGCCTCGTGTGAGGGTCGAGAATGGGGTATGTGCCACACCCAGTACTGTTCCTTCCCTTGGGGACTCTGGTTGACCCTGAGGAAGCAGCGCATGGCAAAACACAGCCTTGTGAAGGGGGCTAAGGGCTGTGGCCGGCCACAAGCTGGAGCAAGTTCACTAAGTGAGGCCACCATGGGCCGAGGGCTTTGCAGGAGATGGTCCTTGAGCCGGCCTGGGAAGCTGAGCAGGGCTAAGGGGGCCTCCCAGCAACATGCTAGCAGGGAACAGGCCTCCTCCCGTGCTCAGAAGAGCTACCCTCCACTGGGCAGCCAGCACTCTGCCACCCCACACAAACAGCGCCCTCTTCCTCCAGGGGGCCGTCCTGGACCTCTTTCCCTAGGACCCCTGAGACAGTGAGCTTCGTGTTCTAGGTTGCCAGGCTGGGTCACGATCAAAATCTCTGTGGGGCCCTGGCCTGCCTGCCTTTCTTTTTTCCCAGGCTGTGTTTATTTATAGTGCCATTCCGGTACCTTCCAAAGCTATCTGTCTGATCCTTTTAGGGATCAGTTGCAAACAGACCTTGGTATTGGGCAGCTTTTTAGTCATTTAATGCAAATCACCGTACTGCTTTGCAGGTCAGGTTTTAATGATCTGGAATCGATCCAAGCTAAGTGGCTTTTGATCTTGCTGCCGAGTAAAGATGCCCCATAGAAGCTGGGGTGCCGGCGGGCCACATGCTCCTGATTAGAGCTGATGGCTTGATTCTTGCTGCAGTTTTAGTCCATTTCAGAGTAATTTTTTTCTCACCTCTTGTATGTATTTGAATGGGTCTTTCTTTCTTTTTTCTCTCCTAGGTAATTTTGAGTGTGGAAATCCAGAGAATCTAAAAAGCAAATGCATTCCTGTTTTGGAAGCCCAGGAATACATAGCAGTGAGTAGGCTGCGGGCTTGTCCATTCCTGCAAGGGCTGCTGCTTTCCTATTGATTCTTCAAACCCTGTGGTATTTTTCTGTTTTTGTTTTGTGTTTGCTTTGTGGCTTCTTAGCTGGCCTTTTCTTTTCTGTTCTGTTCTGTTCTTTCTTCCTCCCTCCTTCCCTTCCTCTCTTCCCTTCCCTTCCCTTCTCTTCTCTTCTTTCTCTCAGAGGTGGATTAGGCCACCTTAAGTTAAAGTGGCTAATGGACTATGCCCCAGAGCTGGGCCTGCTGAGCATGGGCGGGCAGCACCATTCTAGCCTGCAGCCCTTCACCAGCTGAATTTCTGCCAGTGGCTGCCCCTTCTTAAGGGGCCTCTTTCTCACTCCTCTTTGGTTTGCTCTTCTCCCTTCCCAGCAGCTTTCAGGAGGCACATTTAACCTGTCCCTTCTGTGCCCTTGCCATACCATTTGGACACTCAAGGTCCACTTGATTTTCCATATGTCCTCTGGATGCTAGAATTATGGAACTTTGGAGCTGGAAGGGATCTTGGGGGGTCATGTACTTGAGTTTTCATTTCACAGTTGAGGAAACTGAGGCCCAGCGAGGGCCAGTGGTTCTCTAAAGCCACACAGCTACACCTGGGCACCCAACCCACCCCCAACCCTGACACTCTTTTTCATTTCACCCCCAAATGAGCAGCTGGCTCTCTGGCCTACCGCTTTGGCCTTTGCAATGCTGCTATTCTTCTGTCGCCTCCCACCTGTGCTGTTTTCCTGGCTGTGCTTCCACAACACCTTTTCTGGCCACAGCCTCTTCCTGGCTCTCATCACCCCAGATTTCCTGCCTGCCAGGTTGCTGTCCCATCTGGCAGAATGGGCCTTGAGGCGCATGGAGGATCCTGGAGAGGGCTTCCTTAATCCCGCAGTAGAATAACGTTGTTCTGGCTGCAGCACCCAGAGGCAAAGCTAATCTTCCCCTCACTGTCCCCCAGAATGTGACCAGTAGCTCCTCTGCCAAGTTTGAAGCTGCACTGTCCTGGATACTGAGCAGCAACAAGGACGTGGGCATCTGGTGAGTGTGGGTGGGTATTGCAAGGTGGCAGCCCAATAGGGTGCCCAGGTAGCTGTTCTCTACCATCAGCTGGCTCCCTGGTCACCAGAGGGTCTCAGATCTGCAGTTAGAGACAGGCCTTGCAGCCCAGTCCCGCAGGCACGGTTCGGCTCCGGGTGGCAGAGAAGGGAACGATGTCAGGTGGAGTCCCACCACTTAGGTGCTGGGATGTCAGCCTACTGTCCCAGCTAAGCCTGCGTCTGCCACTCACTCTCCCACCCTGCTGTTTGCTGGGAAAGGAGTGGGTCTGCGCTCCCTCTCTGACTGTGACTTCTCGTTGGTAGATGAAATGATTATTGTGTTGGTTTTATTTGGTATGGAAATTGTTTGGGAAATACTGATTTTATTCTGACCAGGCAGTTTCTGCCTCATTTTTATCTGGTGAGTACTGTGAGCAGAGATAGCAGCCCTTTCAGGAGGCTGAAAGGCCCCGTGTGGCTGCGGAGTGGGGGGAGGGGTGCCCCAGCCCACAGCCCTGCAGCCTGACACCCCAGCCGGCTGGAGGAACAGTGTCACATGGCCCCTTCCCCAAGGCTCTGTTTGTCAGGATCTTCATTCGGGCTCCAGCTCCTGATATTAACACACACTCTGGGGTTTCGTTTGCGTCCTCTCTAATCCACCCAAATGACTAATTCTCTCAGCAGTGGATCCAGCGAAGCCCCTCGGGCAGCTCAGCCTAAAGCATGATAACTGGATGCATGGTATGATTAAGACTCGCTGGCTTAAAAAGCAGCTGCCCTGAGTGGCTGAGCGCTTTTCCTGTGTTATACAAAAAACAGAGGAGAACCAGGATCTTTCCCGCCTCGGCGCGCGCTGTGACTGCTAACAGAGGAATGATGACAGCCACCTTTTCAGGCCCGGGAAGGCAGCGGGGCGGGGGGACTGAGCCATTCAGACGGCCAGGTTGAAAATGGGTCGCAGGAAATGAGGACACTTCAGATCGCAACCATTCCAGGGCATGGTATTAGACGCTGGGTCACCTGGCTGGAGGAAGGCTCAGGCTCCTCACCTGTGACCCGGCGCAGGTGCCGTGGTGGGGGATGGCCTTGGACAGCCCAGTGCTTCCCATCACTGTGAGCCTCACGGATACCCCGTGATCTTCACACTTAACCAGCTTATGTGCCCGCTCATCATGGAGAAGCACAGCCTCACAGGCCCTTTCAGGTCTTGCCTTGCAGCTGCAAAGCGAGGGAGTCAGTAAACATTTCCATCTCTCTGTGCTGGAAGGGGGGAATCCAATTTACAGTTTAATCTTGTGCACGCTGAGAGAGGCTGTCAAGGACCCGACAGAGGGGGTGTCGCTTTAACCGTAGGGGTTCGAGCTTGCTGCCATCTTTGAAGCCTTATACTTTCTAAGTAGCCAGTGTGGGAAATTTGTGGAAAGAAATGCCAAGCTACCAAGCCTCCTCTGTAAGCAAGCAGAGGCCTCTAGTCCCTCCTTCCCTCACCTCTTATCTCCTCTTGGTTGAAATGGGGCTCGTACCCCAGCCCCCCAGAGCTCTCCCACACGTTTGGAGCCCTGTGTCCTGTTTCAGGTTGAAAGGTGAAGACCCTTCTGAGCTGGTGACCACCGTGGACAAGGTGGCCTGCCTGGAGTCCTCCCGGCCCCGCATGGGTGTTGGCTGCCGCCTGGGCCGTGCCCTGCTCACCGCTGTCACCCATGTGCTCATCTTCTTCTGGGGTGAGTCCTTGCCACCCTCAGCCTCCCATCCCTCCCCAGCCGGCCACTGACAAGCAGCATCCTGGAGCCCGGCCCGGTGATGTCCTGGGCGTGCGTGACGAGTTAGAGAAATTCCCCAATGGAGGATGTGTTTCTGTCTAGTGAACCTGAGGTCTGTGTGATGAAACAGAGGAAGTGAACCAGTCAGCCTCTGCCCTGGGCTGTCTCTGCCTTTGGAGACTGGTGGCAGGAGTGCTTGGATTACTGCAAATGTCCTTGATGCAGGCCAGGGGACTGTCAATGTCCCTGAGAGGGAACAGGCCAGGCAGGAGCCGGTCAGCACCACTTCTGGCGTCTCTGTCATGATCCCAGCGTGCAGAGCAGCTCCTAGTAGGAGGCACAGCAGGGCCTTGACCTAATTTTGCTCCCCGAAACATGTAAACCTCTCCTGGAGGGCTGCAGACACCTGGTGAAAGCAGGGAGGACACGGGGTGCTGGCCGGAAAAGAGAGCAGCTCTTGTCACCTTTGAGCAGAGACCTTGGGATGATTCTGAAGGCACAAGGCCAGACCTCAGAGACGGCTCCCAGAGATAGCCAGCAGCACAGGTCACAGGCCGTGGGTACCTGCGCCCTGCCCCACACCATCAGGCTGCAGACCATCAGTGGCAGCAGCAACTCTGGGTACAAAGTGCCCAGCGTGAATGTGTGCGTGAAGCGCAGGCTCCAGGTCACCATGGAGGAGAGAGGCAGAATGGGGTTGGGAGCACCCGAGCTCAGGACCGCTGGGGACACCTTTGATGATGCAGTGGGAAGGTGACCACGTCCTAGCCTGCCCGCCCTCTGCACATCGGAGCCCTTGTTCCCAGCACCTGCCCCATAGTAGGTGCTCAGGACACATCTGGCAGGGTGCTCGGCCTCCCGCACAGCGTCCCATCCCCAGGGATACTCATTGAGGGTCTCACAGGCAGAGGAGAGGCTGGGGGCTGACGGTTTTTTCCCCCCAGGCTTGGCCTTCCTGTGGGGGCTCCTGATCCTCCTGAAGTACCGGTGGCGGAAGCTGGAAGAGGAGGAGCAGGCCATGTATGAGATGGTGAAGAAGATCATAGGTGCGTGGCCCCGGGAACGGGCCGCCCCTGCCTGCCGGTGCCTCGGCTGAGCAGTGTGCTCTCTCCTGCAGACGTGGTCCAGGACCACTATGTGGACTGGGAGCAGGACATGGAGCGCTACCCCTACGTGGGCATCCTGCACGTGCGAGACACCCTCATCCCTCCCCAGAGCCGGTGAGTCCTCCCTGGCGGGTGTGGAGCCCCACAGAGGAAACCCAGCAACTGGCCTCAGCCATCATCAGACAAGGGCGGCACCCTGAGCCTGGTACTGCCCTTGCCCCCTGCCACTCCTGTGACAGAATGAGCTGGACAGGGCATAAAGAAGTGCCAGCTGCTCCTCTGCAGAGACACGCTGTTAGTCCTGGCGGTGGGGGCTGTGCTTGAGGCTTCGGGTCTGAGTCCTCTCCCCCAGTGCCTCTAGCTGTGCAGGGTCTGCTGGCTCCCTAGGAGGAAGTCCAGAGGACCAGGGGCTCTGACGCAGCAGCCAGCTGTGCTCCATTTCCTTGAGTCCCACGGCCACCTCCCCCAAGGTGGCCACCAGCAACTAGAGCAGCACCTGCCTTGTCACAGCTTGCAGGAGAGAAGTGGGAGAGAGAAAACCTTCCTGGTAGCCTTGGGGGACACGTTCCTTGGGTTTCCATTGGCGACAGTTCCTCATCCAGTCATTGGTGAGGAGGGGGAGAGAGTTTTTCAAATGTAACTGCGACTCACAGTCAGAAGTGCTTGTTACCTGTAATGCCACAGTCGGTTCCCATACACAGGCACAGACTGGAGTGGAGAGCAGGGTTTCACAGAGGTCCATGGGTTACTTTCCAGGGCACATGGCCGTGGGGGCAGGGGTGGCAGGGCCATTCTCCCAGTGCTGAGGAGGCAGCAGCCTCCAAGAATGTGGGCCAGGGCCCACATGTGAGCGCTCACCAGGAGTAGCCATGCCTGTGCCTGTCCTACACCCATGGAGGCTGCCCACCTTGTTGGCTCTGAGCCTCTGACCCATCTCCCAGGCTGCCCCGCTCTAACGCAGGGAAGGACAGGGTGGTAGGACAGCAGGATGGCCCTGCAGATGGGGGCCTGCTTGTGTGGGCCTGAGGGAGATGTGAAGAGCACATTCCATGAGACAGGTGGGCCACTGATTGGAGCAGCCAGCTCCCGGCTGATGACAGGCAGCCCACACAGTGCTGGCTTCCTCCTGAGGGACCCAGTGTGAGGGGGGGGTATCCTCATCCTCCAAGCCCTGTTCCTAGGGAGGACATGGCCGTGACCAGGCGAACCAGTATCTATCCTCTCCAGGCTCTGGTGACAGCCTGATGCCCAGGGAGGAAAACCTCCTACCCAGACTCCTGACTCACTGGCCACCTCCATCTGTCCTCTCCCAGATGACCTTGCTGCTCCCACACATACGCCCACATGACCTCTTTCCCCATGCATGGGGGGTCACAGGAGGTGGCCTGCTAGGATGGGAAATGACTAGGACTTTGTGTCACGCTGGCTCATCAAAGAGAAACTGAAAGGAGCCCTCCAGACAGCCAGGCCTTGCTGGCTACTCCGAAAGCGGACTCAGCCCCAGGGACCCAGCGAGCAGGGACTCTGGGCCCTTCCAGGGCTCTCCTTCCTAAAAGTGGGTTTCCTGCTTTGTGGCCTCCCTGCAGGATGCTCAGCCATCCCCTCCCCTGAAATGCTGCAGGGTTTGGCCTCAGCACATACTGGCTGCTCTGTAGCTGCCCACATGTGGGGTTCACATGTGGCCAGCCCTGGGGTGGGCAGCCTGGAATGGGTCCTAGCAAGTCAGCAAGCCCAGCCCACCCCCCTTCCTCCTGGAGGCCTGGGGGCCTGACCTCTCCCACCCACGTGGCTCCCTCTGATTGAAGGTTTGGGAGCAGAGAAGGTTGAGGAATCAGTTTGGTGCAGCCCAAGAAGTATCTGTCCCCTGCAGTTGTCAGGGCCTGGGAAACGCACCCCATTTAGGGGAAGGACAGGCGCAACCAGCTGCCTGCTGAGCCCTGCTGCTCTTGTTACAGGAGGCGCATGAAGCGGGTCTGGGACCGCGCCGTGGAGTTCCTGGCTTCCAACGAGTCCCGGATCCAGACGGAGTCACACCGCGTGGCCGGGGAAGACATGCTGGTGTGGCGGTGGACTAAGCCCTCTTCCTTCTCTGACTCTGAGCGATAGGACTGGCCAGCCTGTTGGAGCTGCCTGCCCCAGCAGCGCAGCCCAGCACAGGCGAGAGCCGCAGACTGTGGTGCTGAATTCACGCTTGCCTTGACTGCCCTCCGAGCCCAGCTCCCAGGGCCTCTCGGGGGAACATGAGCTTCCTGCGATGGTGGCAGAGAAGCCGGGCAAGCCCATCCACTCTCCCCATTTCGCAGGAGGAAAAGGGCGAAAGGTTTGTCCTCCCCTAATAGAAAAGACTGCAGGGCAGCAGCAGGAAGGCCTGCGGAACCCCCGCCAGCGCCCCTCTGGCTGGGAGCGGGGTCGAGAATGGCAGGGCACCGCTTGGTCCACGTGCCTTCTCGGGGTTACCTGGGAGCTCCAGGTGAGGGAAGAGAGCCTGCCTTGCTGTTAATGGGTTGCTTTTGTCCAGAAAGGGACGATGACGCTAGGAATTAGAATAAGTGAGGGCGGGTGTGCTGGGGCTCAGCCTCCCTGGAGGAGGGGAGCTGGCCGGGGCTTCTCAGAGGTGCTGCCTCAGACAGGCCTGCAACCCCGCACTGCGTTGGCCCTGAGAGCCTCAACTTCCCGCCTGGCAGGTCCCCTTGTTTACTGTGACCCCAGCTTGCAGCAGTGGCCTGGTGCGGTGCGGCAACATTGCCCCCTGCCGGCTGCACGGAGTGGTGCTTGCAGCCAGTCTGCACCCTACTGCGGGGGCGGGGGTGGGGCCGGCTGCAGAAACAGCTGGGGGGGGGGGCCTTAGTTAAATGCAGAGTCTCTCTGCACACCTCACCCCTCACGGTGCAGCCCAGCCAGGAGGGAGTAAATGGAGGAGGAGTACAGCTGCCGCCAGAAGACACTGAGCACCCCTTTCCAGGCTTATTGGCATTTTTTGTTCCCCTAATAAAGCTCCCATCTCCTCTTTTGAGCAATAGTCTCTCATTTCCTCTGATGTCTGCTGGATCAACAGGGTTGGAGTCTGAGCCCGGCCTGTCGAGAGGCCCCATTTTCATGGTTCTTATAATTAGGCTCCAGCCAGAATGAGAAATGCTGCAACAAACTTCAGGATCAGGGTGGAAACTGTTGGATAAATAAACTATTTATGGCAAATGGATGTGGTTCTTGTCTGTGGTGCCTCCCTCTGCCCCCAAAGCAATGCCAAGGAAGAGCTCTGGGTGGGCTTGGCAGGCTGGGGCTTGTGCCTCAATGACCCTGGACCACCTGGCCTGCAGGGCAGCTGTGAGACCCATTAGTGGGCTTGCTGGGTGGCCTTTGTCTTTGGGCTCCATTTCAGCCTCCCCTTAAGGCCCCTGAGGCTCCTCAAAGTGCTCAGTGCCAGCCCTGGGAGTGGAGGAAGGACAAACAGAGTGAAGTGGATGGGCCCTAAGGAGGCAGCCATGGGAGAGGCCACCACAAGGCAGGCCTGGTGGGCACATGGGTGCACCCCCCTGGTGCCCCGGGGAGGTGGCGGAGCAAGCTGCAGGCATTTGGGTTTGGCTCCAACATGCAGATAGGGACCCTGAGGTCAGTGGCCCCAGGAAGAGGAGGCAGCCTCTGAGCTGGCCCCTGCAGGTGGTTGATCATGGCTGCCTTCCTGCCCATCAGGGGTCCCACCTGTGGGTGGCCACACACATGAGATCCACTGGAAACCTGGTGGGTAAGCAGTCCAAGGACCCAGCCTGTCCTCCCGTTTCTCATTGGAAGATTTTCCCTGGCGGTGTTTTGTCTGAAGCTGAGAGGAAGCTAATGCACAACTCTATTGCTGGGAAACTGGAAAACAGGAGCCAGATCAAAATAAACTAAATAACAAAAGGCCCACAGCCTGGCTTCCTCCTTTACAGCAGGCACCTGCAGGGGCGTCAACCTAGCCAGAAGCTTCCCAGCCTTCTCAGCTTCCAGGGTCACACCTGGCTTGCAAGCAGGGATGGTAGGGTTTGTCTGAGGCGGGGTCGGAGGGCATCTTGGGGCAGGAGCTGTGGCTGAGAAACTTCCACAGCTCTGCCTGAAGCCCATCCTTCAGGCCACAGACCTGTCTTTCCTCTGTGAAAAACAGCCCTCCCAGGTCAGGTGGGCACCAATAAAGCAGCGTTGGAAGAGGTAAGGGAGAGGCTGTACCCCACAAATCTCAGTGTGGACATCTGCCCAGGAGCCACAGGCCATTTTCCCGAGACTGGACT
This sequence comes from Pedetes capensis, assembly GCA_007922755.1. NCBI lineage: Eukaryota > Metazoa > Chordata > Mammalia > Rodentia > Pedetidae > Pedetes > Pedetes capensis. Next base: position 165,064 of record VMDO01000819.1, read on the forward strand.
CAGGAAGAAGGTAAACACAGCCATTCGTCACTGCCTTATAAGATCTGTGGAAGCAGCTGTTCCCCCTTAATTAATGCACCATTGATTTTGAGCTTCCCAAACTCCCTCCGCTGAATTACGCATGTGAGCCAAATCCCATTGTCTTGTCAACCTCCCCCAAAGGGACAGGGCAGGGAATGGTTACAAGTCACCCAGCTGTTCCAAAACAGTCCTCAACAGGCAGCCAGGACAGCTCCTCCACCTGTGTGCCCAGAGAAATCTCCAGCGACAAGGCGAGTCTGCACGGAGGGTCCCAGAACATGCCAGGGACAATGGAGGCAGAGAGCTCAGTGGCCACCCCTGCCCCAGCACCTCCGTGTGTCCCCAGAGCCGCCATTGCACCTGGGTGGGCGAGGCACAGGCTTGACAGCCCCAGCACTGACTCTGCCCTTGCATGGCTGAGGACTTTGGGCTAGTCACTCCATCTGCGTGGCAGGGGGAGTTATTAAGAAGGAAATGGTGGCATTAGGTAGCACTGGCAGCATTATGACAGTCTGGTGGAGCTCACTGGGTCCCCAAAGCAAGCTACACAGTAGGTGCCAGGCAGCCCCTTATGGGAAGGGAAAGGGCACAAGGTGCAGCCAGGCTGTGAACCAGGCAGCCCAGCTCTGCTTGTCCAGCGGGAGGAGGAGCAACACTCAAGTTTCTTGTGCTGCTGTAGATTGGCCAGATGACATAAAGCTTCACTCCAGAGGAAAATCCCAGATCACTCAGTGGCCCCCCAGGGGCTCGGTGATCTGCCCCTACCCCCAGGATCCTCTGGCCTCTCCTCCTCCTGCTCTTCCCACCACTCTGCCTGAGCCCCACCCCTTGCTGCTCTGGCCCTCACCAGCTGGTACCTGCTTCAGGACCTTTGCACTTGCTGCCCACCTTCTCTGCATACCCCAGACCTTCATGGAACTCACCCCCTCTCTCCTTCAGGTCTTTATTGTCACATTTCCTGTCTGAGGTTCAACCTGCACCCCCACTTCACCCATCCTCTAAGGCCCAGCCTTTTTCTCTACCCTAGCACCTGGCTTCCTACACGTACTTTTCATGTTGTCCCACCACCACTGTGGGTGGGGTCCAGCTGAATTGGTGGGTGGGGTCCAGCTGCTCCACACTCTCTGAGGACCAGGGTTCGATCTCCAGCACTGCAAAAACGGGAGAGAGACATGGCAATCCACTGCTGACGCAATCCCAAAACAAGCCATTGAAACCCTATACATCTGCAGCTGTAGCGCCCAAGCATCTGATCCCTCCTGATCTCAGAAGCTAAGCAGTGTCAACATGGTTAGTCCTTGGAGGGGAGACTGCCAGGGAATGCCAGGTGCTGCAGGCTAGGGAGAGGGGCTTGACAATCCACTTCCTGAAAACATCTGCCATTGAAAGCCCTATGAATAGCAGAGAAGCACTGACAATAGTGTTAGGCACTGCACAGTGTCGAAGAGTGTTTAGTTCTCCTGTACATATGATCACTATGAGTTGGACTTGACTGGACAGCACCTAACACCAACAACATTACCATCACACCAATATGAGTTCCTTAAGGACATGAGTCTTTGATCCATGCACCACTGGATGCCCAGCTCTTAGAACAGTGCCTGGCACCTGGCAGGTGCTCAGTAAATATTCAATAAATAAATGAATGGAAACCTCCATCCCCACAACAAGATCTAGACACGGAGTCTCTAAGGGCTGAATTCCTCCCATTTCTGTTCAGACTGGTTTTGTTTGTTTTATTTTTATTTTTTCCTTCTTAATCTGAGTGACTGGAGTAAACCCCCGACTCTAACTCGTCATGCTCCAGTCCCCTTGCCACCTCCATCTCCTGCCCTGGGGAAGCAGCCTCCACACAGGCCATGGAGGATCTGGCTAGACCATTTGAGGTGCAGGAGGAGGTGAGCGTGCTGCATGTCAAGTTGGACACCAGTGGAGCAGCGGGGGCCCACCCAGCCCACAGCACCATATATCAGAAGAAACGATGGAGATCAGCAAGGCCTCTCCCCTCTGCCTGGTCTCCAACAGGACAGGCCCCGGGATCTGTGTAGGACGCAGTCAGGGTGGCCTCCATAGGGACTTCTCACCAGCCCTGGCGAGTGAGAGCCTGGAGCAGATTTCATTTAGTTTCTAAGAAAAGTATTAGATGTTTCTGCCTGCTGACAATGTGATCAGTTCATGGCCACGGCCCCTCCCTGACCCCAGGGCAATCGTCTTAACATGGCAGGGGTGTATAGACTCCAGGTATGGGCAGCTGCTTTGCAAACTCTAGTGCTGCCCACCAAGGGTCCTGGACTGGGCTGTCCCTGGCTGGGCAGATGAGGCAGATGGGCGAGAACAGTCTGAAGCCAGATGTCAAGAGAGGGAAAGAGCCGAACAACAGGTTCTGAGAAGCCAGGGCAGATGCGGTATCACTGGTGATTAGAGCCCAGCCTCTGAGCCGCTTCTGTCTCATGAGGAGACAGGGAAAGTACAGTAATTTTCTTCAATGAAAACAGGCAACAGAATTCCCTTTGCCTCGTTCCCCTTGCAATTAAGCCCTTCTCCGCAAATGAAATGATTTGGTTTTCATGGGGACTAATTTAAGCACACTGGAAGGGCCACTGAACTTTTTGATTGCAAACACCAGCTCGTGCAAAACAGAACCTGCAGCACCAGGCCCTGAGCGCGGAGACGGGCGCTTCGGCAAGGAGTCCCGCTCTGGCCCTTCATGACCCCTTCTGTGTGGCTACCCTCTGCTCTTCTCCACCCCATCTCTTCACCCTCAGCGAGGAGACTGGACCGGATCACGCAGCAAACTCAGAAGGGTCTGGCACACTGGCGGTGACAACAGCCCGAAGATGCCATGCACTCTGTGCCACCCTCTGCAGGGACAAATGGAGTCTCTTTCCTCTGCCTTCAACCTGGGCTGCCCTCTTGCTGCTGTGGCCAGTGGAATGTGGCCAGAAAGACATTGGCCAGTCCCCATCTGAGGTCTCCAGACACCTTGTTGCTTCTGCTTCCACCCCCTTGGGCCGTGAGCCCACCATGGGAAGAAGTTCAGCTGCCCTATAAGATGGACCTTGTAGACAGAGACACCCAGCCCAGCCGCAGAGGTTCCAGGCACCCAACAGATAGGCATGAAACCACTTCGTACCAGCCTTCTCCTGTGTGGACAGATAAATCAACCTGACCCCCAAGCCCCAACCAAATAAACAGGGGTTGTCTTAAGCCACTGATGTCGTTTTGTTGTTAGATGCTGTGAAGCCGGGGTCCAATTCATAGCAACCCTACATACAACAGGCAAAACACTATTGTCAGTGCTTCTCTACTACTCATAGGGTTTTCAATGGCAGATTGTTTTTGGGGAATGGGTTGCCGGGTCCTTCTCCCAAGCCTACAGCACCTGGTATTCCCAGGCAGTCTCACATCCAAGTACTACCCAGGCCTGACCCTGCTTAGCTTCTGAGACCTGACAGGATTGGATGCCACAGGGCTACGGCTGCAGGCTAAGGTTGTATTATTACTATTTTAACATTTTAATTTGAAATAGTTTAAGACTCAGAAGAACACACAAAGATAGTGCAGGGCTCCAACGTCAGCCTCACCCAGCTTCTCTTACAGTGGTATCAACCGTGACTACAGCAGGTGTTGAACCCAGGAAGCCGACCCAAAAAAGGTGCTATTAATACAGGGGCGGGCCTTATTTAGGTCCCAGCATCTTTATCCACATTTCTCCTTTTTCGTGGGAGGGGGTGGGGGCGGGCCATTCTAAGAAACTTCATCCTTCAAAACCACTACCTTTGGGGCGGTCCATTGTCCCTAATGGTTAAGCAACTCAGGGATGGATGAGTCCCCCCCACCTCCCCGCAGTGTTACTCCACGTTCTTCATTTGAAAGCCACAGGAACAGAGCTCAGGCAAACCCACCCACAGGTGCCTGTATTGGCTCACACCGGCCAATCCACTGAGGCAGGGGTTGCTGATCCAGGGGCAGGGGGTGCATTGGGGCCTGGGTATGGACCAGGCTTTCAGAGGCTCCTCCGTAGCCCACAGCTCTGAGGACACGTCGGAGAGGAAGGAGAAAAGGGAAGGCCTCAGCTAGTTTGGGGTGCGTCTAGGGCCCATGCTAGGCCAATCCAGGGTCAGGACGGGGCCCTGAGCCCCCCGGGTCAGGGCTCATGATCAGTGCCCTCAGCATTCCATCTGAATCACAGGCTTGGATGGGGGCAATTCCCACCGGAAGGGCTGGGGTGCTGCGACCTGCAGGAGAGGAAAGGCTCATACACAGCAAGGCCTGGTGAGGTGAAGGACGCCCACGTGGTGCCAGAGAACGTGGACAGTCCTGAGGGACCGGAATGGCTAATGTGCGGTGTAGTCACCAAGGCCTGTGGCCAAAAGCCTGGGGCAAGGTAAAGCTTCCCCTCTCCCTTTGAAATTAGGCACAGCCATCTGACAATTTAGCCAATGAAATGTGAATAGAAGCAACAAATGGTACCTCAGGCAGAAACATTTAGCACACAGGTGATCTGCTGCTTTTTCTTTTTTTGGTTGTTGGGTTTTTTTTGTTGTTGTTTGTTTGTTTCTGTTTTTTAAGTACTGAGACTTAAGTCCCAGTACTTAAAACTTAAGTTTCTGTTTTTTAAGTACTTGCACATGCTAGGCAAGTGCTCTACCATTGAGCTGCACCCTCAGTCCCTTTTTTATTTTTTAAATTGAGTCAGGGTCTCACTAAGTTATCCAGGCTGCCTCTGGCCTCGAACCTATGATCCTCCTGCCCCCACCTACTGAATCACTGGGACAAGTGAGCAACACCTCACCCGTTGGGCTGCTACTTCTTTTCTCAGCCATGCTGGGATGCTGCAGCCAGAACTGCCCCCCAACTTGGATCCCAGTTAATGACATGGAGCCAAATCCCCAGCTGTCCTGCAAGTTGGTGAGCAGGAAACCAACCTGTGTTGTTACCAGCGATCACGAGTTTGGGCTTGTTTGCTGCTGCAGCACCTGCTAGCCCATGCTGACTCTGCAGATAACTAGCTATTGCCCAAATCTTCCCCAAGGGAAGCACAAACCACTCCAATTGCAGTAGGGGAGGCCCAGGAACATACCTGAGTCCTCTACACACCAATAACGAGTGCGTGGAGGCTGGGGAATGGACAAGAAGAGTCTGGAAAGTCTGTCCAGGCATCTGCTTCTTTTGGCTTGGCTAAGCCTTGTGCAGAGACCAGGGTGGTGTCTGGTGGCCTCTGCAGTGAGGGGTCATAGCTGGATCTCTCCAAGTTGGCTACCTCTGCTGTGCAATTACCACCAAGACCAGGCCAGGGTCCCCCAAAGAGAAGCATCAGAGAAGCAACGCCCAGCAGGTGCACAGGAGAGAAGGAGGTCTCACCCCACGCAGCCCCACCAGCTGCAGCCAAAGCCACCAGAGAGGAGGGTGAGGCCACACACACATGGACTGGGTCTCACCAGGGTAGCAATGGAGGGACCACACCACCATCGGGGCTGAGCCAAGGCTCAAGCCCAGCCCCAAACTTGGTTGGCAGAAGAGGCCAGCAGGGCACGGCCAGGGCAGAGGCTGCTGGAATAGCAGTCCCTGATGGTGAGGTGGTGTGGATGTCCCCAGAGCGTTCCATGCCCCACAGGGACACACACGCACATCTGCTGAGTGCCAGGCCCCTGGGAGCGGGGTGCACAGGTACCCAAGATCCCCCTTGGTTCTTACAGGGGAGATGAGCCCAGCCAGCCAGAGGGAAGTGAGTGTGTGCACGCACAAGCATTTACACACGTGTGCCCACATCTGTCTTCCCACTGCCCAGGGGACGGGGCTTCGTGTACTGGATCAGATTTGCAGATGCCACACAGCTAGTGGGATGATGGCAAATATGCCAGACGACAGAGCTGGGATCTAAAGAGGAGCTGACAGGCCGGAGCGATGGGGTGGATCTAATGAGATGAAGCTGAACGGGGACAAACGTGCTCACTCCGCCGTATTTATTTATGTGTGCCCTGCCTCCGAGTGCTGCAGAAAGGCAGGAGCCGTGGCTCTCAGGAGGAAGGCAGGGAACAGCCCTCCTCCCTCAAGGCTGTGCCCCGGCCTTCTGGGCACTGCCGAGCCCCTTCTGGACACTAGTGTCCACTGGGTGGCGGGGGTGGTGGTGGCAGTGGTAGGGGGCCGGGTGTTACGATTTTCTGGAAGGAAAAATCAACATTGCCTTACCAAGGCAGGCACTGCCTGTCCTACTTGGGGCCTTGGGTCCTGGCCAAAGCCTGGGATAGGGGGAGGAGACTATCAGAACCCTGCAGACCCCACCCCCGCCAACGGCAGACTGGCCGATCCTCTCCATTCCCACACTTTGTCTGCCTGAGGGAGCCCTGGCCAGGCACAGCGAGCAGAGCAGGGGCGCAGGCTGCCAGTAGACATTCTGGGGACAGGCCCCCAGAAGGGTCACTCAAGGGGCCAAGATGGAGCCGACTGACCAGTGCCCGTGCAGTGCGTCCCCAGCCCTCGGCCCAGAGGAGGGCTTCTTCTCCTTCAGACCTCTACATTTGTGTCCAGCAGGGCTCATGGCACCCCACCCCCAGCACTGAGCCCTCTGGGCTCTAGCTGGGGACTCTGGGGCCAAAAGCCTAAGACTGGGCCAGGGAGGGTCAGGGAGTCAGCCATATCCCCAGGCTTCATCCTGACCAAACAGGGAGGTTTGTCAGGGAAGACCGAGGAGCCACAGTGAAGACTAATGTGGAGAGGTCCTGGGGACAGTGGGCAGGGCAGCAGGGATTTACTCTGAAGCCTCAGGGCTTTGGCCAGGCCCCGCTCTAAAATCCCCTGCAGGTAAGCCTGCCAGTGGTGCCCTCCAGAGGCTGAGGCAGGAGGATGGGTATGAATAAGAGGCCAGCCTGGGCTACATAGCAAGTTCCAGGCCAGCCTGGGTGACACTATGAGACCCTGTCTCAAAACACCGAAAAAGTAGAAATAAAATCCTCTGTGGGAGGGGAGATGCAGAGCCCCCCAGGGCTGCCCTGCAAGCCAGAGGGAGATGGGACAGGCCAGACTTGGGCGCCTCCATTAGCTCACGAGAGTGAAAACATGTGCACACCTGTGCAAGAAATGACACGTGGGGACCTGCACGTGCCTCCAGGTCCTGCAAGTGAATCCAGCAGGCAGAATTCTGGGCCCAGAGGCCCCAGAGAGGAGAGGCGCAGCCTCCACCCTCTCAATTCCTCGCCTCTGAGGCAGTTGCTGGGAGTCGCCAACCACCCAAGAGTTGCTTCCTGACCTAGGTTGGAGTTTCCAGCCAGTGAGTATTCACGAAGTGTCTGCAGGAAGCAGCTGAAGGGCCCTCAGGATGGATGAGAGGCCAGCGATTGACCCATTAGCAGGGTGGTTTCTCCCATTAACATCTGCAGCTGACCTCCTGCAGGCAAACCTGCGCAAGCACAGCACCGGCTCCCAGGCTCCTCCTCTTCCAGCAGGGCTGGACTGGGGACCGCTTTGGTGCCTGGGGCCAATGTACTGGAGGTCTCTTCCTTTCCTTCCCCCTTCTTTTAAAGTCAGTTTAACTTTTATAAAAGTAACCCCTGGACAAAATTTCAGAAGTCAAACAATCTTTCATGACTTAAGAAGAAAGAACAACTCTCCTTTGTCCCACCCCCAGTCTGCTGGCACCTCTGCTAGCCATTTCCTTCTGCCTCCCACCTCAGTTCCACATATCATGCAATGGCTCATAGCTACTTGTGGTTCTTCCATTTTAGGTTTCAGCTATTGACGTCTTCAGAGATTATATCCGAACTTTGCACTAGGCTTTAAATACCCCATCACCCGCTCCGAGTCCCCCACCTGGTTCTGTATTTATCTTACCATTTTTATTAAATCAGCACTCCGTGTTTACACTTCCTGTCAGAACAGGTAACTATTATTCTAACTGAGTCATACAGTGTGTCCAGATTACACTTCCTTTTGTGTAAAACTTTGTTTCCCGATGTTAATTAATTTGCCTTGGGTTGTATTGTTTAGCCCCTGAGATTTCTAGGTGCCTGTGTAAGATATACTGCCCCCTAATAGCTGTCTTTTCTTTCAAACAAACATACAGGGCTGGGTAGGTTTGACAACTACCACTTCCTATAATCAGGGACTTTCCAACCTTCCCACCCTTTCTTCCTCCTTCCCCTTTACTGCACCTTACAAATTAGCCAATCAGGTAAAGACAAGATGGTACGGGCCAATGAGGTGAGATCTGGTCCTGCGTCTGCAGATGACCTGTGTGCTTGCTGGCTCCCTTTGTGCTGCTCTGCAGAAGTTGCATTGCCCAGATGTTTTAATTTCTCTGAGTGTCTCTTTTTGGCATCAGGGTCGTCTTCCCGACACCTGTCATCACTTTATCCCCAGACTCTGATCAGACTGGAAGCCTCCCCTCTGTGCTCACAGCACTCTGCTCCTCGGACCCCTGACTGCTCTGCTGTTACCTAGGCCCCATCCTCCCTCCCTGTGGGCTTCCCAGGCCTGCAGAGCCCTGACGTCCACCTCTTCCGGCCCTGGGTTCCCTGATTCCCAGGTGCCACGTCACCCTCTTCCTTGGCTCATGCCCCCCTTTGAGAGTTTTCTGAGACAGGTGCCCAGGAGCTCCATCTTCTGACACCCTTGTGGTAAGTTGCTGGGGGCCACAGCCCGCCCTCCCTCTTTCCAGGCCTTAGAGCGCAGCTGCCTATCTGAGGCGGCGCCCTCACTGTCCCCCACAGCGAGAGTGGCCAGGGGGACGAGAGCAGGGCAATGGGGTGCCCCTTTTGGGCCTGGCCCTAGACTCTGGGCTGCCCCCTGCCCTCCCTCAATTCTCCTGTCTGGTGAAGCCTGGACAAGGCAGACCCTGCAGGGGATGCCCTGCCCAGTCCCTCACCTGGAAAGAGGGCATTGCAGCCCCTCTCACAGGCTTCAGGCTCGGCAGGCTTTCCCTGTCACAGGCTTTCTGCCAGGTTTCTGGTTGGAGCTCTGGAAGTCCAGCCCTCCCGGGAGCAGACTGGCTGCCACTCCATCACGGCGGCTCGGTCCCTTCCATCTCCTAGATCTGCCGTCTCTGTCCACGGTTTCCTCTTGCTTGTTCTCTGTGTGCCTGCGTTCACACACCTGTTCAACCCTTACTCCTAGTCTCGTTCTTGGTAGTGCTTCATCCACTGTGTGGATTAGCTGGAAGCACATCTCTGATTTCTTTTTATAAATCCAATAAGACCCAGCACAGTGTCCAGTAGACAGCAGGTTCTGCTTTATAAAGGGTCACTGAGTGAACAGGACTGACACCATCCTCAGTAGGACGCTAGTGGGGATGGAAAATTTTAAACTGCCCACTCTCCCCCTATCACTCACATAGGCTGGATCAGGAATGTGGTTTGTTTATACCTTAAGTCATATGTTAATATTAACTTTCAACTGCTTCTCTATCACATGCTTATTGCTTCTGATTGCCTGTGTGACCCATGCCAGGAACTTAGAAAAGCCTGTAAATATAAAGCCTCCCCACAGGCTGTGGCTTTGGCCTTTATAAACCCCCCACAACTGTTCCTCAGGATCACGCGTTTTAGAGAGATGTTAGTCCTCCCTGGCCACCGGCTTAATAAAGACTCCCTTTTAATTAGCTCTTTGCTCCTTTGTGGTGTGGTTTTGATTGCTGGTTACAACAGCATGAATGAATGAATGAGCGAGTGAACGAATGACATGACCTTCTGTCCTCAAAGAGCTCACAGCCCAGATGAGCAGAGGATGCAGGTTGGAAGGAAGAGAAAGCAAAACGCACCATGGAACAAAGACCAAAGACTTTGTGCAGTGCCGTGCTGTGGGAGTGCAACAGGGACAGGTTTGCTGGCTGCCCCAGCTGGGAGGGTGCCCTGGGGGAGGCAGTCTGCACCTCAGGGTAACATTTGGGCAGGCAGGAAGGGGAGAAAGGTGGCTGGTGGGGCAGCTGGCCCAAGGCATCTGAGTACCAGGCTCAGAGAGCAGGCATTCTGGGGACCACCACAGCCTGGGGAGGGAGAGTGAAGAGGCTGGCGACCATGTGTGCAGAGAGGACAAGGCGTGGAGGGGCGAGATCTGGGGCTCTGCCTGGCCACGGGGATGAGGCCGTGTCTGAGGAACCTGGCAGGTGGGTACAGCAGGGCCAGCCAAAGCAGGACAGAGTAGTCAGGAGGGGAGGCCTGGAGTGGACCTCAGCTGCGGTGCCAGGGGCCAGGATGCCCTGCAGTGGGCTGTGGGCTGCAGGACTCAGTGCTGAGAACAGGGCTGGGGGTGCGGGTGCACCTTTCACTGGATTTTCATCGTGGCTTGGCCGCTCACTGGCTTCGTGCTCTTGTACTAGCGACTCCCAGCCTCCAAACCTCTGGTTCCCCACATGTAAAGTGGGGATACTCTGGCCACCTCACCCTCCTCCACCCTGTCTGCCCATCAACTCCAGGGCAACAGTGCAAAACCTCCTCCCTGTCACTGTGTCTTCCCTCTTCCAGGGCTAGCTTCGTGACACAAACCTATAGAGTCAGTCGCATGCTCAGGATCCCAGGCTAGCTTTAATGCTCTGCTGCTGCCATCTTGAAATCCTTTATAATTTTGGAACAAGATTCCCACTGTTCCATTTTACATGGAGTTCTTCAAATTGCGTGGATTGGGATAGTAGAAGCCATGGTCACACACATCCCTCTGACCTGCCTTCCTCCCATCCTCCCTTCACTACTTCTGCTCCAGCCACTCTGCCCTCCTCACTCCTGCCCCAGGGCCTTTGCACTTGCCATGCCTCTTTCTGGCAGCCTCTTCTCTCACCTCTACACTCCAGCAATCTCACCTCCTCAAGTCTCCACCTAAAAGGCCCTTTCTCAGTGAGCCTTTCCCCGACTCTCATCTTTCAAGCTGAAAACCCAAAACAACCCACTCTGTCTCTGTTCTATTATTTCTGTCTCACTACCATCTGCCCACTACTTGTTTTACTTATTTTGCTTGCCGTGTGCCTCGCAGCTAACATCCAGGATTTCCGTCAGTTTTCTCCCTGCTCAGCCCCCACCACCTAGATCTGTGCCTGGCACAGAGAGGGGCTTGAGGAGCTAGTGAGGAACAGACAGTGACTGAAAAGTACCAACCAGCACTCTTGGTTCCTTGTGAGCCCTAAATGAAATGATGCTGGTCCACACCTTGGGGCACCCCCTGAGTAATGCAGGGGAATTAGTGTACTGCTTGGCAGGGCAGGAAATTGAGGCCTGAGGCTGCAGGAACAGCTCCACTCATACACAGGAGGCCACTAAACTGGGTCCAGAGGGGTGTTCTTCCACACAGGCGTTCCTTGTCATCCGAGACGCAAGTGTAATGAGGCCCTTGTGTTTTAATTTGCTCTCTGGTCACTTTGGCTACAGGAACACACTTGAGGTCACCCATAGCTTGGGCCCAGCTCCAGTCCTACCCTTGACCCTTCCCCATGGGTCCCTGCCTGCCCTTCTGACATCTCATGGGACCATGGTGGCTGCCCTGGTCCAGGAAGGTGAACAGCTTCTCATGTCCCAGGCCTGATTTGACCCCTCCTCAGAGAGGTGCCCAGAGTGCCAGAGCTTTGCAGCCCAAGCTGGCCCAGGCTGCCTCCTCCTGTCTCAGAACTTGGGGTCCAGCCGGACACGGTGGCACATGCCTGTAACACCAGCTACTCGGGAAGTGGAGGCAGCAGGATCGTGAGCTGAAGGCCAGAGGCATCCTGCATAACTTAGCAAGATGCTGACTCAAATAAAATAATAAAATAAAAAAGGTACAGGCCAGTGGTAGAGCACCTGCAAGGTATGAGCAAGGCCCTGGGTTCAACCCCTCATTACTGCAAAAAGAACAAAAAGAAGAAAAGAAAAAGAACGTGGGGTCCAGACTTGCGCTCTAGTCTTGCCCTGGAGGACCAGGCAAAGGATGGGCAGTGAAGCTGAAATTGGACAAGAAGGAAGAGGTTTGCAGGCCTTAGGGGGTCCCCAGAACTTGTCATAGGCCCGCCAGCTTAGGCATTAGCAGGCAATACGGAGGAAAGGGGGATTGAGGTTGACTCTTGCCATTCGGCCAGGATGGATGAAGCCATGCGCTTCTCTGAGGACATTTCTAGCGGGCGCCACTCTCTAAGCCAAGCCACTGAGCCATTTACAAAGCAAAGGCCCTGCTCGCGTCACACGGGGTGCCCAAAGCTGATGTCACACTGGGCGTGCCCTAGTGTGAATAAATCTAGGGGAAACCATGCGCCCACTCTCTTTTCCTTTCTCCTTTTCTTCTTTCCTCCTCACTGCTTGCCCTTTGCTCTTCTCTTCTTTCTCTAGCAATGCCGTGTTCACCTCTCCCCTCTGCCCCACCGTCTTCTCGGTCTGTCTAAGGTACTAGTCCCTCTAGCAGCCTGCTCACCTCTGTCCTCTCTGGCTTTATATTCCCCTTGGACACAGAAATCTCTCTGTGCAGATTCACCCAAGGAACCTAGTTTATTTCAAGCTCCTCTCCAGGTGTACCTGAGTCTCTCCAGGTGCCTCGGTCTTCTCTGTAATTATTTCTAAATGGTGCCCTATGTTTCAATAAACCTTCTCTATACTCTCCACTGTAACTTCTGTGTTGGGTATAAATTCATTTACATGCTGAATGCAAGGACTAGGGTTATGCTGCCAGATTCCCGGAGCTGAGGTCTGAGCACGCATACCATGCTCCCTGCATCTCTCTGGTAACAATGGCGTCCCCAGGACTCAGGAGGGATCCTCCTGGCTGAGTCTCACTCATCTGACATGAATGGCTGCTGCAGCCCCTCCTGGGCTCACCTGGAATCTCAGAGCCTCCCATGGGCTTTTCAGACTGGCGCAAAGAGGCAGGAGCCGTGCCTCAGTTTCTCCATTTGTGAAATCTGAGATGAGGGTAGCACTTGCGCACCAATGTGATCAGAGCATCTGTGGGTCCCTGCCTGTGTTAGAGCAGTGCCTGGAGCATAGTGAGCACTTTCATATGTCTGCTGATGTTATAAACATCATGATTTCAACCCCTGCACTTGCCTCTGGACCTCAAGCAGCCCCCTGCCCTCCTGGGCAGCCCTTGTCCCCTGTGCTGTCTATAGCAGCCCCAAGGCCTTCCTGGGGGCAGAGATTGGGGTTCAGGAAGTGGATCACCTGGGGAACAAATTGTCTGACCACCACCACCCACGCACCCCTGCATGGGGCCAGCCAGCTGCCTGGGGACAGGGTGGGGGCCAGGGAGGATGGATGGCCGCAGCAGCCCCACTTGCCCAGCTCAGCAGAAACCAGGGCTGGCAGTAATGGGCCGACAGCCCCCAGCTGCAACCAACTTCATTTTCCGCCACAATTAAATGATTGCCCGCCTTTGCTCATGCTCACTTATTCAATTACCTTGGCGGCCCTGAAGGACTCACAGAGATTCAGCCATAAATAACCGGCGCCAGCACCCCCAGGCTGTCAACCCAGCCTCCATCCTGCAGCCCCTGCCTGGACCCTCCTACAGATAGAGGGATTCAGCACAGGCAAGGAATCCCAAGACTGAGTTCAGTGCCACCTGCCTGTGTGGCATGTCGCATGTGTGGGTCTACACCCACCCAGGGGAACTCTCTACGGGCACTCCCGTGTAAGCCTCCATTTCCTGTCTGCCAGGGCTCCTCTGATCCTCCGGGTCCTAGCTTCACAGTTGACATGGGTGGGGCAGGCTGGGAAAGACAGGGCATCCCCCTTCCACCCTCACCCCTCTGCAGGAGCTTTGTAGCATTCCAGAAATGCCATTTTCTTCTCTGTCTGCCCTGCACCTTTGTGGATCCTGTTCCCTTTGCTGTTCCTTCCTTCACTTCCTGTCTGGGGACTCCTACACACCCTTCAACGACCAGCTTGTATGCTGCCTCTGCACCCCCTCCATGGCAAGTAGATTATCCTCTCCCATGATGCTTTGTGTATGTTGGATTTAGGGGACAATTTAGGTTCAAATATTCTGAGTCATAACATAATCATATCATTTATGAATCTGAATTCAGCCTTGGAAGATGTGGCCACCATGTTCCCCTCTCAGATGGAGGTCCACTCCCAAATGACTTGGTTTACCATGTAGTAGTGGTGACAGTACAGTAGTAGTGGTTAAGTAGTAGTAGTAGTGGTTAAGGTGTGGGGCAACCTTATGTCAGACCTGTGCTAAATGGTCCCCCCTCCCCGCTGTACTAGGGATTTGAACCCAGGGTCTCATGCCTGCTTTTGCAAGTGCTCTGCCACTGAGCTGCAGCCCCAGCCCATTTTTCCCTTTTTATTTTGAGACAGAGTCTCACTAAGTTGCACAGGCTGCCTCTGGCCCAGAAATTGCAATCCTCCTGCCTCAGCCTCCCGAATCGCTGGGATGACAGGTGCGTACCACAGCACCTGGCCTGCTAAATGCCTTCTACTTGCAATATGGCATTGAAATGTCCCAAGAACGCTAAGAAAATGACCTCTACCTTGCAGAAAAGGAAAGTGAGTATCGGTGAGGTTGGGATGCTTGTCCATGGTCACGACACCAGGAGGAAGCAGAGGGAGGGTTCGCCCAGATGTGTGCACCTCCACAGTCCAGCCCTCGATTCCAGGGAGCAAAACGAACTGTCTGTCGTGGGACTTGGGTTCAAGTGTGACCCTTCCTCCAGCCACCAAGCAGCGCCAGCAGCTCCTTCATCCCTCGGCAGTCTTGCTGAGTCTCCCCCCTATAAAATGAAAGTGTGCTAACAGGTGGGCTCTGAGGTTCTGGGATTTTCTCTTTCTGTGGAGCACTGCTCCAGGCAATGAACCAACAAAGCTGTTAAAACAACACAGGTGCAGTGGTTTGGGTGTCCCTTGGCGAGGGCTCTCCCAGCCTCCTCCTCGCGTGCCTGAGGGCCAGCGGCAGGCTGTTCTCTAGAGGAAGGCAGCCCTGGGACCCAGAAAGGGCAGTGCCCTGCTGGCATCCTTCCCCTGACAGCCCTTGATGATGGAGGCCTCACCAGCGCTACAGGTGGATGGTTTAAGTGGCCCAGGACACGCGCTGCCACACTGACTGTGTGTGATTGGGTTCTCAGTGCCACACATTCGTTCTTTCATGGATTAAAAATCCACCAAAAAAAAACACCTTTTTGAGAACCAACTTGGGCTGGGAGGCTGAAGACCAGGTCCTGTGTCCCTACCCCAGGTGGCCTCAGCTGAACGAGAGCTGGGGGAGGTGGGTTGTCACCCAGTGCCACAGGGCACCAGCCCAGGCCCCAGCCACCACCTCCCCTCCTGCCACCCTCACCAGCTCCGCAGGTAGCCTGGCTGGGCTGAGGAGAGGCCGGGTGAGCCACGCTTCCACCTGAATGGGGATGTCTTTGCCAGCCATGTGACTGTGGGCTGTCTGATCCTAAGGTGGGTCAAAGCCCAGCTCTGCCCGGCGGCTGGGTGAGGAGGCCTCAGCTATAAGACCAGGGGACATCAGCCCACCCCACGGGGCTGAGGGGAGGGGTTAAGTGAGGTCCCACATGTGAAGTGCTGAGACCAGCGCCTGCCACGCTCAGGTGCTGGCCACATCCCAGCTGTGCCCTCTAAATGATGGCCATGGGCTGAGGTGAGGTTCCCCTCTGGCTGCCCCGTCCTGGGACTGGCCCTCTCCTCACCTTCACACCCCCTGCACCTGGCCTGCGTGCAGGTTTGCTGGCATCACGGGTCTCCAGGTCCCCAGGAAGGGCACCTCTGCTGGGTCTACACAGCGAGCTCATCTTGTCATGGGCAGTGAGAGCTGCAACTCAGCGCTCCTTCGACTTTACCCTGAAGACTTTCCTCTCCTTGGGACCTCCACTCAGGTGAAAGTGGGGCCTTGGCTCAGTCACAAAAGTGGATTTTAGGCTGAGTCGGTAAGAGGGTGAAGCAGTTTGAAGTTTATTAGATAAAAGGTAAGGGATAGTACACACTTCGGCATAAGCATGGTGTCTAGAGAGAGGTGCAGCTGGGTGTCCTTACAATGGATATATATAAGATCTTGTGCCTTTTCCTAATGAGGTTAAGGATTAAGTAAGGTTTTAAAATTAAGTAGAGAGCCAGGTGCAGTGGTGCAAGCCTGTAATCCTAGCGACTCAAGAAGCAGAAGGCTGGGATCTAGCTCCGTTGGTGGAGCGCTGCTCTGCAGTCTCTGAGGTCCCGAGCTTGATCCCCAGCACTCAAAAAGGGGGAGAAGGGTGTGGCAATCCACTCCCGAGGCAATCCCAAAGCAATCAGCCATGGAAAACCCTATGAGGGTCGCTATGAGTCGGACACGACTCAATAGCACCCAACAACAACAGGAAGCAGAGACAGGAGGATGCAGGTGTGAGGCCAGAGGCAGCCTGCGTAACTCAGCGAGACCCTGACTCAAAAAAATAAATAAATAAGTAAGGGGCTTGGGGTGCAGCTCAGTGGCTTGTAAATATGTGTGAACTCTGGGTTTGACCCCCAAGTACCACAAAAAATAATAAAAATTAAGTAGCGTCAAAAATGTACGACAAGAAACAGCAACAGGAGCGAGTTTACCCATTCCTCTTATCCTAAAGAATTTCCTTGTGTAAGTTAAATTGTAAGGTGACTTTATAGGGAGCAGGTTTTAGGCTTGGGGATGGGAGAGGGATGCTAGCCATGTTCAACTCAAAGATGATAAACATTCAGGGCCTCAGTAAGCAGAATCTGTGTAATTTCCAGCACTCTTGCTCAGGAACCCCTAGGAAGACAAGAATTGGCTCCCCATAGGCGCTCTATGCTGATCTTGTCAGTTAGTTGGGTTGGGGCACTGTTGACTCTCCACTGGAGGGGGCTGTGAGCAGGTTCCTGGAGTTGAAGGTGTTGGGTTTTTTTCAGTGGGCAATGTCATCAGATTCCAGAGTTAGGGGCTTCTCTCTCAAGTCCTCCATATTTTTTGTCTTTTATCCTGCCTAGGTCTGTTAACTTTAATTATACTCCATAATCTGGTTTGATGAGATTCTTAGGGAAACACTGGTTTTTATGCCAGTAGTTCCCACAGAGCCTGCAGCCATAGCACCATGGTGTCTAATCCCATCTGATCTCAGAAGCTAAGCAGGGTCAGTCCTGGTGAGTACCTGGATGGGAGACCGCCTGGGAACACCAGGTGCTGTAGGCTTGGGAGAAGGACCCGGCAACCACTCCCAAAAATCAATCACCCATTGAAAACCCTATGAATAGCAGAGAAGCACTGATAATAGTGTTTCGCCTATTGTACAGAGGGTCACTATGAGTCTGACACCGACTTGACAGCCCCTAACAAAAACAAGTTCCCACAGCAGCCTTCGTCTTCCCATTGTGCTGGGATTCTTGGCTGATGAGGCTCAGACCAGATCCCATAGTGAAAAGCCCTTCGTCTTCCCATGTCACACCAAATTTCCTGTCTCAGTCTGACTCACAGAGCATAGCCCGTCCAATGTCGCAGTTTGTGGACCTGGCTCATCCTCCAGATCCAGAGGGCAAATGGCCATTGGAGGAAGATGTGGCTGCAGCCATCCAGGGTGTGGGAGCCTGGCAGCAGTGTGGCAGGTCCCACACCCAGGCCATACATCCCCCGGTGGGGCTGGGCCCGTGCAGAAGCCAGGCTGCAAGAGCTGCAAGCCACTGGCCTCTGGGCCTCCCCCTGGGAAGGGCCAGGTGCCTCCATCCTGGCCTTTTAGGAATGGGGCAGGAGGAGGCAGGGAGAGCATGAGCCAAGCTGGGTGCAGGACAGGGGAGCCCAGCCTGGGAGGAGGGGCTTTCACTGGAAACCAGCAGGCCAGCCACCTCTGTGGCAGCCACCAGTGTGTATGAGGTGGGAAGGGATGATGAAATGTCCCGGACTGATGAAGTTGTTGTTGTCATCTTAGAGCCAGAACACTGGGTCACAGGAGCAGGGGCAGGGCAGCATTACAGAGCAACAAGGCCAGGCTTCCATTAGCTGGGGTCAGGAGGAGAGAAAGAGGTCCCCACCAAGCAGGCCGGACATGGGGAGGCTGGAAGGGAAAGCCAGAGACCCAGAGCGAGGCCATGAATTCATTCATTCACTCACTCATTCATTCATTCACCAAACAGCTGCTGCGAGGCTGGCATTGGGACAGGGGCTAAGGACACAGTGTTGACCAAAATGAGCCAGGTCAGCATCCCCAAGGAGGAGAGACGGCGGGGAGCCAATCACACCAGTACACATAACCAGAGCCAGCCTGAGCGCCTCTAAAGAAAACACAGGCGCTGTGATACCAGAGGTTTGGGAGGCAAAGGCGAGTTTGAGAATTAGGAGTTCAAGGCTATAGGCAGCCTGCATAACTTAGAAGGACCTTATCTCAAAATAAAAAGGGGCTGGGAGTGCAGCTGAGGGGTACAGCACATGCATGAGACCCTGGGTTAAAACCCATTCCCCCCAGTACAGAAAAGAAGGAAGGAAGGGGAAAAAAAGGAAGAAAGAAGAAAAAGAAAGAAAAGAAAGAAGAAAAAAGAAAGAAAAAAAAAAAAACATAGGTGGCAGTCCATGTTGGAGAGGTCAAGGAGGGCTTCCTGGAAGAGGTGACGCTCAAATTGGGATCTGAACAGTACAGAGGAGTCAGCCAGGCAGAGGTGAGGGAAGGCCATAACTGGGCCACATGAGTGAGGGGGATGTGCTGGGGACTGGGGAGGTGGGCAGGGGCTGGGCATGGACTTTATTCTAAGGGCAGAAAGCCACTGAACAACGTTAAGCAAGCCGCACTCTGGGGGAAATGGATTGTAGGAGCAACACAGAGGAGAAAAGGGGACACCTGGGGAGCGGGAGAGGGCAGGATGGTAGGTCAGGGTGGGCTGTGGCGATGGGGAAATGTTTGGGACATGGGTATCCAGGCTGGGGAAGACAGCAGTGAAGATCAGCCCAGGCTGGAGCCTGGGAGGTGGATGGGGAGCCAGCCAGAGAGAGCCCAGCCCACCCCTGTGCCTTGAGGGACAGGTCTGAAGCACGAAGCCCCAGCTGCGGGTGGTCTGGTCCACAGAAAAGCGACCGCCACTCTGGCCAGGGCTGAGTTCCTAGAGCAAGAGAGATGGCAACTGGCCAGAGGCGGAGTAGAGGTGCTGTGCAGGCAGGTCCCAGATACGGCTGTGCAGAGGCTGAGCAGCAGGCAGACTGGAAGTGCAGCTGAGCTTTGGAGAAGTGACAGAGAGACAAGCTGCTGGCTGCCAGAGGACAGAAATAAAGTGCCCTGTCTGGTTGCATAACAGAAAGCGCCAGGCCGCTGCATCCAGCGGGTTTTATTACTGCTTAGGCGGGGCTCAAAAATCTTGTGTTGTTAAATAAGCAGATGAATAAGAAATCAGGTGGAGCCTGCCTCTTTTATTTTTCTTCTTACTTTTGAGTCAGGGTCTCTCTAAGTCACACAGGCTGCCTGTGGCCTCAAACATGTGATCCTCCTGCCTCCACCTCCCGAGGAGCAGGGATTACAGGCCTGGGCCACCTTGCCCAGCTGAGCCTGGTTCTTTGCAACAGCAACTACAGAAAACAGGAAGTAGGCAGTGGCATGTGGCTGGCCCCTCCTGGAGGCTGGGGTTCAAGTCCAAGCTCGGCCACTCCCTGGTCACCTGCTCAGGTGGGCAGCCTCCCCTAGCCCCTGAATGGGCTTCTCCCTGGCAGCTCCAGGGTTTCCAGAACAAGTGTCTGAGTCTGGCCTGGAGGGAGACAAGGTGGGGAGGGTGGAGAAAGTAGGCCATGCCCTCCTGCAGGCGGGTAGCACAGCCAGCCCTGGGTGGTGGGAGCGATAGGGCCTGTGGGGCTGGGGGCCTCGGGACTCACAGAGCAGCCTGAGCATCTGCCAACCCTGATGCATGTGGTCAGCAGGGACTGGGCAGCAGAGCTCGGACATGCACGGACCCCACCCCCCACTTTCACCCAGACTTCAGGGCACCCTGGGATTCCTGTCATGGGGCAGGCTCTGCCCTGCCCAGGTGTGGGGAGGCCTGAGTCCTTCTGCAGCAGAGGACTCACTGTGGAGATGGAAAAGGAGCGCAGCAGGGAGGCAGGTGGCCCTACCCTGGCTCCCAAGTGGCGTCCCCTGCCACCTGCACTTTGGGCCCTAACCTGCCTGCTGAGCAGCTCCAGCTAGGCCAGGCCCAGGAGGGGTGCAGAGGGCACTGAGTGGACAATGCCCACAGCAAGGGCCAGGAGACCCAGGTTCGAGTCCCACCTTATCTGCTATTCCCCTGCCTGGGTGGGCCCAAGGGAAAAGAGGTCCCCAGTAGGGATGAGTGCTCCCTGGACATTTGTGGGCACCATGGAAAGGCCATCATGCCTCAGCGCTGCACCCACAGGGCTGGGAGACCAGCAGATGGGGACGGGATGCTGCGGGATGCGTTAGAGGGAAGCTGGGCCGGAGCAGTGGCGAGCTCAGCCTGAGAGGCTGGGCGGAGGCTCTGCCCAAGAGGAAGCTGTCACCATGCACCCCGGGGAGGGCAGGAGAGACAGGCAGGGGCTGGCCCAACGCTTGGGAACTTTGCCAAGAGGTCCAGGGGAGCTTGAGCCTCCTGAGGGGCTGAGGCAAAGAAGGGCCCAGGGTCACTGCGACCTGAAGACCATCCTCCACCCCTGCCCATCCCTCCTTGTCCACGTGGTCCCCAGACCTCATCACACCTTCCTCCTCCACTTCTTGGGAACTTGCCAGCACCTTCCCACCCCACGGCCCTTCCCTGCGTCAGGCTGGGGCTCCCGTGGTGCCACCCTTGGCTCCCTCCTCTGCAGTCTCCTCTCTTCAAGGCAGAGCCAACCCCTAGCCACCAACCCCAGCCTGGCCCTGATGGCCAGCGTCCACCTCCTTGACCCGCATGCCCTGCCCGAGGCATTCTCTTCCCTTAGCTGGAGCCCTCTCTTCACCTGCCTCCCCCATTTCTGCCTCAGGTCACTTTCTCCAGGCCGCCTGCTCTGCTCCGCCAGGTGGGATGAGGGCCCCCTGAGCCCCACCCTCTGGAACTGCCCCTACTTGCTGAGTCCCCCAACTGCCACCCCTAAGAGTAGGGGCTTCTCTACCCAGGTCCTCCATCCGCCCTGGCAGGGGGGCTGACCCCCCCAGGGCCTTGGAAAGTGGCTGCGGGCATGACCTTCCTCCTCTGGGAGCCACAGCCAAGGCAAGCTGTAGTGAGGTTGTTGGGAACGAGGTGGGAGAGGAACGAGGTGGGAGAGGGCACAGCCCCTGCCCTGGGCTTGTCGCTTCCTTCTAAATAGGGGTCAAAAAATACCCAGGAAGGAGCCAGCCGGGCATGGTGGAGCAAGCCTGTAATCCCAGTGCTCGGGAGGCTGAGGCTGGAGGATCACAAGTTCAAGGCCAGCCTGAGCCACATGCAAGACCCTGTCTCAGGGAAAATATATGCGTATCTCTCAACCAGGGAGGGCTGGGGGTGCGGCTGGGGGGAGAGCAAGTGCGTAGCATGCGCAAGGCCCTGGCATTGACCCTAGCACCAAATAATAAATAAAGAAATAACCAGGGCCCTTGTGGCAGTCGGGCCTTAGTGCTCAGGGTAGGCCACCCACCTGGGGAAGCTGAGCTGGGCTCCTTCCCTTCTGACCACTCCTCCTTGTCGTCCTTCCCTTTCCTCTTCTTCCTCCCTCCCCTCCTCCTCTTTTTCCTCCTCCTCCTCCTCCTCCTCCTCCTCCTCCTCCTTCCCAGCCCCCTGGCCCTGCCCCAGAGTAGTGGAACACCCAGCTGACAGCTGGACCTGTCAGCTTGGACAGCCCTTCCCCAGAGGGTCAGGTGACCCTTGCCTACTCAGGCCACTGGCAGCCCAGCCCTCCTGGGCAGACCTCTCCACCTAGGCTTGAGGGACAGACTGCTTGGAGCTGTGGCGGGCACGGAGGGCAAGACGAGACTCCTTTCCACGTGCTCCACCTGATCCCTGGAAGGAGACCCAGGTGAGTCCATGGAAAGCCTTGTGGAGCCCTTGAGCGTGCTCGGGCGAGGAGGGGCCTCGGCCACGCAGAGTGGCTGGGGTCCGGCCTGTGGAGGCGCCGGTGCCTCTGCACCTGTGTGTGCATTTGTGCATGTGCCTAGAAATTCTGGCATTTGTCCCTCTTTTATCTTCCTCTTTCCTCCGGGGAAATTCCGTGCCTCCCCTCCCTGGGGTGTCCTGCCGTCCTCTAGCCCCTGTGGGGACTGCAGAGGCGGCTGTGGGTGGCAGGTGCAGGGGCTGGAGCCAACAGATTTCGCTCCACACTGAGTTAACCCTTACCAGAGGCAGGAGTCCAGGAAAAGTCCCCGCACCCCCAGGGGCCCTGGGATCGGCATGTCCTGTCCCAGAAGCCCCACCCTTCCGTCAGGATCGGCCCACGGGGTTGCATGACGTCAGTGCCTGTGGGGAGCTGCCTAGGGCCCAGGGGCAGGGCGTCCCCAGGGGCAGGGTATCCCTTGGAGAAGGTTGGTGGCGATAGACTACCACAGGTGGGAGTGTCAGGGGTGCCAGAGACATGTTGCCTCCAAGCCTGGTGGCCTCTACTATGCAGGGTGGTGGCAGAGATTTGGGGGTCCCACATCCCATGGTTCTTTTAGGCCCCTCAGTAAGCCTGAAACCTGAACCTGAGCCAGCCCTGTGGTCCTCAGGATCCCAGGGGGCCTGAAAACCACCCACGCTGGGCCCCCTCCCCAGAGATTTGGGGCCCACAGAGTGGGACCCAGGTGTCTTGGGGTTTTTTTGTTTGTTTATTTTTACAGTACTTGGGGGCTGAATCCAGGGCTTTGAATGTATTTTGCAAGCGCTCTACCACTGGGCAAGAATTTTTGTCTTGAAATAGAGTCTCACTAAATTATACAGGCTGCCTCTGCCTCTGGCCTTGAATTTGCAATCCTCCTGCCTCCACCTCCTGAGTCACTGGGATGACAGGCCTGCGCTATCACCTGTGACATGTCTCTAATTTTTTTTTTCCTCCGGTTCTGAGAGTTGAACCCAGGGCCTTACTCACGCTTTGCAAGTGCTCTACCACTGAGCTGCACCTCAGCCCGTTTTTTACTGCTTACTTTGAGGCAGGGTCTCACTAAATTATGCAGGCTGCCTCTAGCCTTGATCCCGTGATCCTCTTGCTTCTGTCTCCTGAGTTGCTGGGATTCCAGTGGTGAGCTGCTGCGCCTGGCTAGTCTTTATCTTTTTCAAAGCTACCAGTTTCTTAACCTTCTTGTTATGCAAAACTCTACAGGGAAAAACAAGCAGGATGGTATCCTGGACACTTGCATAGCCTGCACTTGGATCTAAGCTGTTGTTTTCAGCTTTTCCATATTTGCTTCCTTGCTCAGGCTAAAGGATTTGGTGGTAATTTAGGGACATCACAGCACTCCCTCCCCTCACAGAGAACCTCGGCATGTTCTTACACAACCCCAGTGCCATGATCCCACTAACAAAATGAATGGCTCCCCAAGAACATCTGCATCCAGCCCATGTTCTTATTTGCCTAATTAATGCTTTGTTAGGCCAAGATCTAATCAAGATCTATCCGGCAAGTGTGTGTCTTAACCCTTTCTCTATCTGGATGGGTCCTGCCAACTATCCCCCTCCCCAGCCCTCGCAATGCCCTCACCACACTGACTTGCCAAAATGACCAGCCAGTTATCCCACAGGACGGTAAGGACCTGGCTGAGTTGGACAGTTCTCAGTATGGATAGGGAAACTGAGGCACCAAAAAGAAGGGACAGAGAGCCCTGGGCAGGACCAGGTCTCCAGGTCCCAAGGTGCCATTTCCCTGCATGCCTGTCCCATGATCCTCCCTACCAGGGACCTGAATAAACCCTGCCTTGCAGTGGCTCTGGGGTTGCTTGGACTGTTCCCACCCTCTGCCCCGTGTGTTTTGGGTCCGCAAGCTAGACTGAGCCACCCCAGCCAGCAGCATCCCCTGCTCCCTCCTGCTCTGAGCAGGGCGCTTCAATAAATCCTTCCCGGGCAGAAATCCGTATAGTTGTTACCTTGTTCACCAGCAGCCTCGGGAACAGCAATAAACTTTATGAGCGCTGGTTGTTCAGGGAAGGAACCTGCGGCTGGCTGGGGAGGTGGGAAGGGAAGGGGCTGCACAGAGCGCTGAGTTCGCTTCGCTTCGCCTCCTCCCAGTTCCTCTCCCTCCTCCAGGGCGGCGAGGCCCAGCTGGCAGTGGAAGATGGCATGGGGGTGCCTGTCAGGAGTGGGCCTGGATGGGAGGCAGCAACAGAGTGGGCTTGCTTGAGACCCCATCTGCAACACCCCCTACCCCTAAGCTGCTTCCCAGCCTCTGCCAGCTGAGGCCCCTGGCAAAGCCATAGGAGGAGATGGAATGTGGGTGGGCAGAACCCCACTTTGATGGTGACTTCTGAGCTTTTTAAGGACACTTGGGAGTTAGGGGCAGGAGAATTCAACTGCCATTTGTGCACTCAGGGACAGGTCTGGGCAAACCCAGCGCAGTCCCAAAAACATATCGCCTAGTCACTGGGCATGGAGGAGGACAGGGGCCATAGCTTTCCATGTTACAATGTTAATCCTTTTCCGGGCATCCCCGGACCCAGTGGATCTGCTACTGCCCTCTGCTGGGGAGTGGCCTTGCTTGCACCCTCCCTAAGAGATCCACTCTTCAGAGAAGGCCAATGCATGGCTCTGGTGTGAAGGAGGACACACACACACACTTGCACACGCACAAACACATGCATGCTCCACCCTACTATTGTGTGACCTTAAAATGCCGTTCCTGTCTTGCAACCATATAATCGCTATGCTAACCTCTGGCAACACCTATGTCTCTGGCTCACAGGCTTCTTGCACAAAACAGGTGGCCAATCGCATTACTCAGAGAAAGGAGGCAGTTGTGGGCAGGGATGTCAGAGGCTGAGAATTGGCCAGGTAGGTCTGGGCAGTTAGCAATGTTCAAGGTCCTGAGTGCAGCTTCAAGAGGCAAGGTCTAGGGCGGCAAAGCCTGCTGGGAGCACAGTTACCATCCATGCCCCAGGACTTGGTGCTGCCCAGGGGCCAGGATCTCCTGGGGCAGAAGGAGGGAGAAGCCCTCCTCCCGGGGCAGCCTTCTGGGGTGCTTATCTTCTGGATTCATCTTTCCCCCATGTTTCTCCTACCTTGACAGTGAGATTGGAACATTGCTGGTGCTGCTAAGTCCATTTGTCAGTGGCTGAAGGACTTCTAAACTAATAATCGCTGCATTAAAATCGTATTTGGTCTTCAAGCTTGGAGAAACGGGAGAATTTAAATGTTAAGGGAAAAGGAGGGGAAAAAAATCCTCTCGCATAGGATAGAATCATCCCTGAAATAAGTTTCTGTGTCTGAGGGACATGAAGTATTGCTCTGCAATTCTGGAAATTCTGCCTGTGCTGGGAAATAGATGCTCTCCAAGGCACATATTTCAGTCACAGCAGGGGAGGTGATGTGTGAGTCCCCCAGAGCGCGATATTGATCCCACCGAGCCGGGGAGCCATGCAGGGGAGGGTTCCCAGTCCTATGGCCTTCCAGTTGTTTGTAGAATGAATTTCCAAATGCTCTTCTTTTTCCCTCTGGAAAAATAAGCCCGTGCCTTCCCAGCCTGGATGACCTCTGATGATGCACAGTCCAAGGCCACGTGAGAAACTCGAAAATACCCTGCCCATGACCACCTAAGCAGTTTTAAATGGGTTTCAGGTCCTCTCATCTCTAATAGATTAAAAAATGCTCCCTTGGGTATCACAAAGACATGGAGGGTACTTGTCCCCAACCTCTGGCTCCAAGAGCCCTGTGAAATGCATGTTAGAGCTTTGGAGGTGACAGGGCAGCCCATAAACCCTGCCACCAATCTTCCTGCAGCCTCCTTTTGCTACAAGAGCTTCCTTAATTATCTTCTCCCCAGAACGTCTGCTCCATTGCCTAAGACTTATGGGATGTGGTCCCAAAGGCTTCAACACCTTGCTAATCTCGGGGACTGTCTCCTCCCTACCCCCTCCACCCCACACACCTGGGACTGCCGCTCCCCGTGGCAGGTGTGAATCCGGGCAAGCCCACCAGTCACCCCTCCTGCCCTGTCCTGCCCTGTCCTATCCCTCTTTATACACATACTCCCTGAGGCTGGCCCACCCCAAGTTCCCCAAGGATCAGACAACCTCTTACTGGCTGCTGGACCGCTTCTGGGGCCCCTCAAATTACCCCCCATCTCAGCCAAGAGCAGTAATTCCCCTAACCTTTCTGCTAGGACCCTTTATTATTGTCAACATGCATTCATTGTACAGAGTACTGAGCTGAACATATCTACCCACCCTTCCACCTCTGCCTCCTGCTGCCCCTGGCACCCTTCCCAGTCCCTAGCAATCACTATTCCACTTGCAGGTCGTCTTTTTTTCCTCAGTTTTCTCATACAAGAGAGAACAGGCTGTACTTGTCTGTTCTTTTCTGTTTGCTTGTTTGTTTATGGTCCTGGGTGTTGAACCCAGGGCCTTGCACATGCTAGGCATGTGCTCTACCACTGAGCTACAACCCTGGCCCTAGGATTCTTTCTTTCCCTCCCTCCCTCCCTCCCTCTCTTCCTTCCCTTCCTTCCTTCCTTCCTTTCTTCCTTCCTTCTACCCAAAATACTATGTAGCCCAGGCTGGCCTTGAACTTGTGGTGACCTTTTGCCCCTGCCTCCTCAGTGCTAGGATTATGAGATTACAGTTGTGCACCACCACGAGCAGTAACTAGGATTTACTTGGGGGGGCAGTATTTGGGGGTTGAACCCAGGGCCCCATATATATTTAGCAAGTGCTCTACCACAGGGCTGCTCCCCCAGCCTGTTTTTTAATTTTTAATTTTGAGTCAGGGCCTTGCCGAGTTGTATAGGCTGCTACTGGCCTTGGACCTGCGATCCTCCTGCCTCAGCCTTCCGAGTCACTGGGATTAGAAGTATGTACCACGGCATCCAGCTCAGGACTCATTTTCAATGTAATTTTTTCCCCTACCAGTCCCCGCGTGATACTCATTATATGTTTAGTATCTGTTTGTTGAGAAAATAGATGGCGACAAAAACCTCTAGGAATTCAATGATGCCTTCAAATTCATTTGTACCTTGGTAACCACCAAAACGCTTACTAAGAGAAAGGCTTACCTTGAGAAAAGATGGTGCGCCTTGGGCCCCGCACGTCTGCTCTGTAGACCTCACTGTGGTGGATCTTGGACAGTCCATAAGGGCGGGGGGGCCCTCATCCACAGCCTGTACAGCCCCGCTGCTGATGCAACTGCTGGATGTGGGGCTCCTGCTGCTCTGCTAGGGCAGCTCCTAGAGGGACCCCAACCCCTGATGCAGGTCACTGAGGCGTATGGCATGGAAAGGGCCTGGAATGGGATGCTGGTCCGAGAGACTGGCTTGCCCAGAGAGAGCCAGAGTGGGAGGACAGATCCACTCCCTGCAAGGGCCCTGCGCTGTGGAACAGCAGCTTTAGGATGATGGACCTTGTGTCTGGATCTCAGCTCAGGCTCTCGCCAGCCCTGGGCTCCAGGAAAGCTCTTCAACTTTAATGATGCTCCCTTTCTCCTTCTGAGAGCAATTACCTTAAGAAACAGGTGTGATCGTAAAGCTGGTGGTCCACTGTTGAATGGTAGGAATGGCTGCTACATAGGATAAGTTTGTGCAATGAAATATAGGAGCCCCTGACTCTCACAAAGACATTTTCAGCTTAAGGGCCCCATATTGAGCACCACCTGTGAGTTTGTGAATTGGTCAGGATGGACTCTGGGGTGTGCTGCATAACAAACAGCCCCAAATCTTAGTGGCTTCATATAGCAGAGATTTCTTCTCTGCCACACTGCAGCTCTGATCTGTCCAGTTGCTCAGGGATCCAGGTGGGCAGCTCACATGCTCCCAAGGTTGCTATGGCCAGGGAGAGAGAATGTGAGGCACTGCTCTTCAAGCTGTCACCCAGGAGTGACACGTGGCACTCCCCACCACATTCTAATGGGCAAAGCAAATCAAGTGGCTACACTTGTCTTCAAAGCTACGCTCATGCCACATGCCCACAGGGCAGAGCAGCATGTCTGCACACAGCCCTGACAATGGCCACAGCCAGCCAATTTGTTTCCAGATCTAAGGAGCCAACCGACTGTGATAAGACACAGTCCATGACTGGTTTGTTCCAAATTTAAACCCTCAGATGTGTAGTCTGTGGTTTCACCTGTCACCTCCCCTAAAAATGGGAGCACTGAGTCCTAAAAGACACAGGCACCTGTGAGTTTTAATGGGCTCAGGCTCAGCAAGTGGGTGGGTAGAGGCTCTCTGGAAATAAACCCTGCCAAATGCCAGTGACAGGTCAGGGTCCCCTCGTCTTCCTTGGCTCGGGAGGTGGTATCTGTCACTGTCTTAGGTCTTAGGATCACTAGTATTGTCATTTGTCCCCATTCTGGAAGCCAAGTACAATTGAGGCCTCACTGTTGATGGCTTCCTCTGAGGTCAGGGAGTGTCTGCCACCCAGCAGCAGGTCCGCTGTCACTCAGACCCCCATGGGGCTGCAGAGAAAGGCTTGTCCTGACACAGCCAGCCCAGAGCCTCAGTCGATGCCATCTTGATGGCTGCACCCCAGCAGCAGAATTTAGCCCTGAGTCTCCTGGAGGGAGGCCCAGAGTCCTCTTATCCAGGACACGACCTGACGACAGGGCAGGAGGACACGGGGACCCGGGGCCACCTGTCTGCTTCCTGGGGGTGAGGGGCAGCCCTTAGCTGAGCTCTTGTGGCTAGGATCATCCCCCAGGTCTCCCCCGACCATCCTTGCTCCTTCTGGGGGCCCTTACGGAGCCCTAGGAAAGGACATTGGGCAAGCGGCCTGGGCTGGGGGCTGACAAGAGGGGCATTTCTCTCTTCAATGCACTAAAGGAGCTCAGGATATTCAGCAAGTGTGTGGGAATGGGGGCAGAGGCGCCCCACCTGCCTTCCCGGCACCCGCTGACTCACAGTCATCCTTAGAACAGCCCACGCAGTGACAAACCCCGAGTGGCAGGGACACATACAAAGAGGTCCTCAGAGGAGCCCTGTGCCTCCTGTCACCTGAATCTGGTGACGAGGCTGCAGCGGTGGGCCTCAGCCCAGGGCCTCAGCATGGCCTCAGACTCCTGACTCCTCAGCCTCTGTTCCTAGGACACATGGCAGGACTGGAGGCATGGAACCACAGCCCACGCCAGTGACAGAAGGGGCTATGTACGGCTGAAGGAAGCATGGGGCTGAGGAAGGGCCTGCGGACCAGGCTGTGAAGCTGAGACTTCCCCACGAGGAACGGGAGGAGTGGAGGCCAGCCCAGGTTCCATCCCACAGACCTGCAGGCCACACACAAAGGCAGGAACAGGCGCCGTGGCTCACGAGACTCAGGAGGTGGAGGCAGGAGGATGACAGGTTGGAGACTGGAGGCAGCCCACGTAACCTAGCAGGACCCTCCCTGAAGATAAAAAATAAAAAGCAGGCTACAGGTGCAGCTCAGTGGCAGAGCACTTGCCAAGTATGAGCAAGGCCCTGGGTTCAGCCCTAGTACCACAGAAAAACCCCCAATCCAAACCAAACAACAACAACAACAAAGGCTAGAGCAGAGAGAGACCCTCAGATACCCCTGGCCCCCAGCTCACCCCCAGCTCAGCGCCAGCTCCAATCCCTCACTCTGCCCCTCCCCTCGAAGCTGTGTCAGAACCATAGACCACGCGGCTCAGAACACGAGGACCAAAGGCACCGCCTGAGCTCAATCCTAAGGTGACCACATGAGGAAGGGCCTCGGTTTCCCCAGCTGTCAAGTCCAACTGTTTTTAAAGCATAGGCTGGCTACCCAGCAGACATCTGATCACTGCCACACCCTGGTTGGGGGCTGAGGTCCTGCTGCGCTGGGTGGGGGTGAGGGGCAGGTCCCCCTGGTCACCTATCTCCGAGATGGCAGAGCCAGGTCCCAGGAGTGCCTGGCCTCAGAGGAGAGGGCAGGGTTGCACCTGGGCTGCCCCCACCAGGACATGCACTGAGTGTCATCAGATGAGGGAAGGGACAGGCCAGAGGTTAGTCCAGGCTCAAGAGACCAGAAACTGTCCCAGAACAGCCAGTGACTTGCAGGTGACCTTGACCCAGGCCCAGCTTCGCTGGGGCTCAGTTTTGTGACTTCTATGGCAGATGTACGACAGCCCTCAGCCCCTCCATGTCATGGCCCATGAGCACACGCTGGCTAATGTGCCTTGGTTCGAGTACCTTCACTCCCATCTTAGCTGGGTGCTCACAGGGGAGTTTCTCAACCTCTTCCTGCCTCAGTTTCCCCATATGGCAAATAGCCTGGTAGCACTAATGACATCATAAGGTAGTCATGGGGCTTAAATGGGAAAATCTTCTTAAAGCACCTAGGATACTATTTGCCACATAGCAAGCGCTATGTGTGTGCCCCATTTAGAGTACCATTTCTCCCTCGACTGCCACTGGGGGTTGACCTCCATGTCCTTAGAGCTCCTTGGGAACGGAAGGGTGCAGGGAGAGAAGAGGGAGGGACTACGGCAGCATGAGGGCCTGTGTGGCATGGCTGGGATGCCTCCACAGGCCTGGGCTGGCATCTGGCCTGGTGAGCGCAGAGCAGGGCCCTAGAGAGATAAGCATGAGGGACGGGAGCCTAGGCTCCTTCCACGAGTGGCTTTAAATGACTATCACTGATCAGCCAGCCCTCTGGTTACCAAAATTGCCTCCGCGTAGGGTCAGGTCAGCTGGCAAAGGCTGGCAGACCTGTGATCCCTGCAGAAGGATCCTAGGTCTGTGCCCTGGCTCCCGGGATGGGCAGAGGTGTCCGGCTGCCTTGGTCTTTCTCTTCTCTCCTTCTTCTCTTCTCCAAATGCGCAAGTATGCTCAGATTTGCCATGTGACTGTGACACCCTGTCCTACGCAAACAACATCACTAGTCCGTGTGTCCACTTCTCTCCCTGTCTACCCACCTCCCCAGCTTCTCTTGACTCCTGGAACTTCCCTCAGCTGTGGCAAACAGACCTCTCCATGGACCCAGCTACAGCCCCTCCCCAACCCTCACCCTGCCCCCATCTCCAGCCAGCCCAAAGCCTGGCCCTGCAACCTGCAGAGTGGATGCACTTGCGCCAGGCAGAACCCCCCACCCTTCCCATTCCCACAGGATGGAGCCCCGTGGGGGCTGAGGCTTCCAAAGCCATAGTGTGCCGGAGGCCTGGGTGGCCAGCGGAGCCACTCTAAGCCAGGCCCTGAGCAAACTGATGGGCACCGCTGTGCATGGAGCCGACCGGCCACGCCAGTAGCCTGGACTGAAGGTCAATTAGAGAGTTAACGATGCCCAGTGCTGCCCAGCCCCATCATCTCGCGGCCAGGAGTCCAGCAGAGGGAGCGGGTATTAATAACTCAGTGCTGACGGGCTTCACTGCAGGAGTGTCCTCTTGGACAGGACAGACATGCGGCCAGAGCCTCCCCTCACAGTGTCTCCTTGGTACTCTCCTGAGACAAAGTCAGACGACTTTAGAGGGGTGTATTTCCAGCCCAGAGTTCCAGCATTTGCCCGAGATGAGGCAAGACACTTTCAGAGAGGGCAAAGGAAAAAAGGAAATGGCAGGGATGGGAGACAGGAGCCCTTTGTAAAGTAGCAGTGATAAAGCCTGCCTCTCTTACAACCCTCAATTATTGGGGGCCTATGAACACTGCAGCAGCAATGCTGGAAATCAGAATGATACATCCATTTACACCATTACACCTTGCTCAGGGGTACTGTGCCAACTGTGCCACAACCCATATCTCATTTCGGTCCTTCAATCCATGAGATAAGTATCATTATCATCCTGTTCTACAGATGGGGAAACTGATATCCAGAGAGGCTCAATAACAAGCTGAAGATCACACAGCCATTCCTTAATGAAGCCATGATCCCAATCGATGATGCATAGCTCTACTGTACACAAAGAAAACACTCTTAGCCCAGGCATGGAGGTTATCCAAGCCTGTACTCTCCACAACTCAGGAGACAGAGGCAGGAGGATCTAATCTGACACCAGAGGCAGCCTGTGTAACTTGGCGAGACCCTCACCCAAAATAAAATACAAAAAATAAATGGGCTGGAAGTATAGCCTAGTGGTAGAGCACTTGCAAAATATGTGGGAGACCCTGGGTTCAACCCCCAAGTACCACAAAAGTTAATTAATTATTTAAATTTAATAAAATTAAATATTCCTGTGGACAGGGAGTACCCCCCATCACAGGGGCTCTGCTGGTTTCTGTGGGTCTGGGATCAGGGTTCCCGGATGAGGGAAGGCAGCAGTGACAAAAGAAGTTAGGGCAGAGGCGCTAAGCTCTGAAAGCTTACAGTTCTACTCACATATGTCAGTTGCTTTGTAAAAAAATGTTTTAATATTTAAATTCAAAAGTTACAAAATGATGTTGAATGTCTCCCTCTCACCCCTGCTCCATGGATGCAGACGCTGGGACCAGTTTCTTGTAATAGATTATTCCAAACGTCATGGATGTCTGTTCACAGACTCGATTCAGCCACCAGCGAGGGGCCTGCACTGGTTGTGACTGGGGACCCGTAGGCCTCCCACATCCTCTTTCTCCCTCCCATGACTTCCGTCTCCCTCTGCTTTCCAGAGAGCCTGGTGCCAGGAGGCCCCTGTGCGTGACCGCCGATCAGGCCAGCAGGAGGAACCGAGGACCACCAACAGCCTGCGTGGCCCCGAGCCAAGGACTGGGCGGCACCATGGTGGTGCAGGACAGCGCGGACCCCGGGGACGGCAGGCTGGGCGTGCAGCTGGAGCCCTTCCTCCACCAGGTCGGGGGGCACCTGAGCGTGATGAAGTACGATGAGCACACAGTGTGCAAGCCCCTGGTCTCCCGCGAGCAGCGCTTCTACGAGTCCCTGCCGCTGGCCATGAGGCGCTTCACCCCGCAGTACAAAGGTGAGTGGCTGCACGGGCCTGTGCCTTTGGGGCGCCATGGTTGGCCACGTGACCGTAGCTAAACACTGACAAGGTGAGGCCTCCTTAGCCTTCCTCTTAAGGGAGGTGGGGCGGGAGCCTATGGCCGGGCGGGGTTTGTTCAGGAAACCAGGATTCCTGCCACCACCAGGAAGAGTGGAGCTAGGGCACAGGTTGCCACTCAGGCGCAGGTAACTAGGGAAGTCTGGGCACAGACCTGAGCACAAGGTGGGAGAACAAAAGGCTACACAAGGCACCAAGCCCAAAATAATATCTAGGAGCAAGTGGCCAAAGCATTTTAAAGTAAACTGGTCCGGCTGGATGTGGTGGCGCATATCTATAATCCCAGTGACTGGGGAGGCAGAGGCAGGAGGATTGTAAGATCGAGGCCAGAGGCAGAATGTATAGTTTAGTGAGAAGACCCTCTCTCAAGATATAAAATAAAAAAGGTCTGGGGATGCAGCTCAGTGAAGCACTTGCAAATAATGTGAAAGGCCCCGGGTTCAACCTCCAGGTACTAAAAAAAAAAACAAAAAAAGCCAACTGGTCCCCAAGGCCAGAACTTTCCCTGTCTGTCTACCAACTGCACAGAAAAGCACATGCTTTCAGAAGTCCCCTGCCTTGCTTCTCACCAAGGCCCTCCTGCCCTATAAAAGCCCCAACCTCAAATAGTCCCATGCAGTAGTACCCATCTCTCTTTCCCTCCCATATCACTGCCAGAGGCTTCCTTCCCCATCCCCTCCCCCTCTTTACTTGCCTCAGAATAAATATATTCCTCCAGAGGTCAGAGTGCCTTCGTTCATGTCTGTGGCCCCTCACCCTGCAAGATTTTCCTATCAGTGTATCCTGGGGACAGAAAACTGGGTGATAGAAGGGCCATGTCTGCCGGCCTCCTTGTCTGCTAGCCCTGCCGGGATCCCAGGACAGGTGTCTGGTACACACTCTGTTGGGTCAATGAGGCTCCCAGTCTCATTGTCAGGTAGGCAGCCCACCATTAGGTGAGTGCTCAGAGGAAAGATTCCTTTGAAGGATTTTAGATTTTAGCCAGGTGCAGTGGTGCACGCCTATAACCCCAGCAATTTGGGAGGCTGAGGCAGCTCGCATAACTTAACGAGATCCTGTCTCAAGATAAAAAAAAAGGGGGGGGGGGGCTGATGGTACAGCTCAGTGGTAGAGTATTTGCAAAGCATGTGTGAGATCCTGGGTTCAAACCCCTAGTACCTAGTACCATCACCACCAAAAAAAAAAAAACCCCAAAAAAACAAAAAAAGATAATGGGAAGGCCAGGCCCATTTACACTGGCGTTTCTCAGAGAGCCCCGTGGGCTCAGCCAGCTTTCCCAGGATCACATGTTATGTGCACGTGCAGGCTCCCGGGCCCATTCCAGGCCTGTGAATCAGAATCCCTGAGGTCAGGGGCTCTGGCATTTGGATTTATCGTGGTCCAGATGGAGAGGCACTGCTGGAGGTGACCAGGGCCTTGAGCCTGGGGCATTGCTTCCGAGCCCTATTTCATACATGCCTGGACTTCTGTCCCCTGCCAGGACCTCCTGAGAGTCCATGACAGGAGGGCTCAGCCCCTGGCCCTGAGAGACAGGGAGACCACTCGGGCCACCTGTGCCGGCCCCCTGTTGCCTGGCCCAACCTCCCCTGGGTCTTCCAAGGCCACAGGGCAGTGTTTACTTAGCTGCTTGTGGGTCGCTGCTCATCTTGTCAGAGAGCCCACTGGAATTAATGTCTGTCCTTTCTCATCCAAAGTCCAACTGGCAGAAGAAGGGTAGGCCCGGGCGTGGGGCCAACGGCCCCCTACCTCCAGCAGCATTTCCACGCTTGTTCAGCACAGCTCCGGAGCTGAGAGAGACTGCCAGGGCCACTGCAGGCAAAGCAGGAGAGGAAATGAGGCAACTCTGGTCTTAGGAGACCCCTCCTCAGCCCCCATCCTATATCGTCTGCACAGGCCCAAGCCTCTGGTCAGGGAGGCAGGCCACAGCTCTTGGGCCCCTATGGGCACTTGTCTCTTGTCCAGTTGGGTCTGCCTGGCTTCCCCCTTCAGACTGGGCCAGCCTGAGAAAGCCCCCTTTAGAGCTCTGCTAACTTAATAAATTACAGACATCCCCAACTTAGGGTACCAAGTTAGGGTACATGTCACTGAGTACAGTGGCACACAGCTGTAATTCCAGGACTTGGGAGGTGGAGGCAGGAGGATCACAGGTTCAAGGTCAGAGGCAGCCTGCATAACTTAGCAAGATCCTGTCTCAAGATAAAAAATAAAGAAGGGGCTGGACGTGTGTGGTAACCAGCGATTAAAACCACACCACAAAGGAGCAAAAAGCCAATCACAAGGGAGTCTTTATTAAGCCGGTGGCCATGGTGGACTAACATCTCTCTAAAACCTGTGGCCTCAAGGAACAGTTATAAGGGATTTATAAAGGCAAAAGCCACATCCTGTGGGACAGGCTTTATGTTTCTGGGCTTTTCCAAGTTCCTGACATGGATCACATAGGCAATGAGAAGAAATAAGCATTTGGTGATTGGAAATGATAAACATTTGATACAGAAGCAGTTAAAAGTTAACATTAACATATGACTTAAGGTATAAACAAACCACATTCCTGACCTAACTATGCAAGTGGTAAGTACAGAGGCAGGTAAAATTTTCCATTCCCACTAGAGTCCTACCTAGGATGGCGTCAGTCCTGTTCACTCACTGACCCTTTACAGTACAGCCCAGTGGTAAAGCACTGAGCACCTGCCACGTGTGAGGCCCTGGGTTCAACCCCCAAGTACTAAAAGAAGAGAAAAGAAAATATCACACATCTAAATGTGTCAGGGACCCTCACAATACCCTGTCCTGCCTGAGGAAGGGCTGAGGTGACACCTAAATGTGAGGCCTTGATGAAGCAGAAACGCCAATTCTGTCATTGATCAGAACACGATCCAAGCAGTGCCAGGGTCCGAGAACCAACTAACAAAATAGATACATGTCTGGAGATACCAGAAAAAGATACCAGAAAAAGGTCCAGAACCAAGCAGGACCCTCCCCTGTGTTCTCGGAAGACCTGGGTATGAGGGAGGACCAGGAGCTAAAGCCATACTGCAGATAGCAAGGATCCTAAAGGGCTGCCAACTTTGTTGGATAAGTTGTTGTTATTGTTGTTGTGGTGGTGGTGGTTGTTGTTGTTAGGTGCCATCAGGTTGGGTCTGATTCATAGCGACCCTATGTACCACAGAAAGAAACACTCCCTCACACTGTGCTGTGCCAGGCACTATGTCTGTGCCTCCTTGCTATTTATAGAGTTTTCAATGGCGGATTGTTTGGAGAGTGGGCTGCCAGGTCCTTCTCCCATTATTGCGGTGCTGGGGGTTGAACCCAGGGTCTCAAAGAGCGCAGAACAACACTCTACCAACAGATCTAAACCTCAGCTAATCCATGTCTGCCAGGCCTGACCCTGCAAGTGGACCCTATAGGTGGTTTCCATACACTGATCAGGCAATCCTCCTGACCCTCTGAGACTGGGACCTCTACTACTCCCATGACATAGATGAGGAAACCGAGGCATGGAGAGGGTGTCTGGCTTGTTCAAGCCTGCAGCCAGTGAGTGACAGAGTCAGGATTTGAAGTCCTGAGTTCTGGCTCCCTAGGGTGGGCTCTCGCCCACACAGGCCCAGGCCCCCCAGCTACACTGTTGCTATCAGGTTGGACTTGGGGTGTCAGTGCTCAGGGGGCCATCTAGCCCATCGAGGGAAGGGACATGACTTATGCAGGGCCATTCCGCCAGCACCCTCGTGTCAGGGGACCTGAGTACTCATGGACTGTCATGGCAACGTCCTTTCCCTCCTTGATAGGAAGCGCTCCCAGAGGGAGGGGCCATGTCTTGAAGTGGCATTGGGGAGGACATCACCTGGGATGGCAAAGAGCAGCCTCCCTGTCCCGGAAGCTCACTCTGAACCCCTGCTGGGCTCCCCAGCATAGCTGTCTCAGGGTGGCACCTCTCCCTTCCCAGATTGCCACCAGCCTTGGGTGAATGAGGACATTCACTTAGGTCCAGTTGGCTTGTGGTCTGGCTGGATTCACATTACAGACGTCGGCGAGCCATGTCCTCATCAGCTTAAAAATAAACCCATGATGGAATCTTCGCCCAGCCTCAGGAAGCAGCTTGGCCAGACTGAAATTGCTAAGATGCCGTGGGCCTGCCTGTCATAGCAGTAAGCACTCTTGGCTGGCCAGCTGGCAGGGTCTGGGGCTGGGGAGTGTGGGGAGGGCTGGGGAGCAGGCAACAGGGGGCAGGGTGTGGCCAGCCTGGAGGCTCCTGGTTAGGTGGTAGCAGCAGAATCTCAGGAGCCCGTGGGCCTCCAAGGCCTAATTCCCAAAGACACAGGGCAAGCGGTGGCTCTTGATTAAAAGGACAATGCGGCCGGGCACTATGTCTGGGCCTGTGATCCCAGCCACTCAGGAGGCAGAGGCAGGAGGATCACGAGTTCAAGGCCAGAGGCAGCCTGAGTAATTTAGTGAGACCTAACTCAAGATAAAAAATAAAAGATGGGCTAGGGGTGCATCCCAGTAGTAGAGCACTTGCAAAGTATGTGTGAGGCCCTGGATTCAACCCCCAAGTACCAAAAAAAAAAACCCAGCCAAACAATAAAAAAAAACACCACCACCACCAACAACAAAAACCAACATAAGCACCAGGGGTCTGGGTTCCACTGGCATGCTGCTCTGTCTACAAGGGCTTCTGGGATGCAATCCCGTCCAGGGGCAACCTCAGAGGATAGGGCTGAGCTGAGCTCCAATGCGGTGGGGCAGGCGGCAAGGGAAAGGCAAAAGGAGACAGGGACAGACTCTGAGCCTGTCAGAGGCTGCAAAAAGAGAGAGGCAGGGACCCGGGCCTGGCAGTGTGGCTCTGACAACATGAGGAATGGAAATGACTTGTGGGTTTTACTGGTTTTGTGTTGTCTGCCTTTTGGCTCACCTCCATTCATGCAGGCACTTAGAACCCATGAGAGCAGACTGGAGCTGGAGGCTGGAGGAGCCGGTGAAGGTCACATTCTTATCCCTCTAGGGAGGCCTCCCAACCTGAGCTCCCCAGGACCCCATATTTTCCAGCAGGCCTGTCACCATAGAATCTTGAGGGGAAAAAGCTAGGAGGTGCCAGATACAAGTGTGAACTTTACAACACCTGAAAGGGCCCTGCTCCCAGCGGGTGCACCAGGAGGCTGGGAGGCCCCTAGAGCTCCCAAAGGACAGGCATTGAGGCCAACCAGCCCCCTCCCCTTGTGGCATGGGGAGGGATGGGCTCAGGGTGGAAGGTCAGTTCTCCTTCCTAGAACAAACGCAACGATCCTCCTGCCCGAGGACCCAGGGCTGGACTACAAACCCCACGTCCTCATGTGTCTTGGTGCTCCCAGCGCTCTGCTGACGGCCTTTCCTGAGCAGATAGAATCATGGCTTCTCTTTGCCTTCCCTCAGAATAGAACAAACATCCTGGGAACATGGGATGAGAGTTCCTCCCGCACGTGTGGGGACACACAGCGTGATGACCCCGGGCCTTCCCCGTGGAGTCCACGGCTCTGTGTCCCGTCTTCCTGCCCCTGTCTGGCATGGCCCTCTC
Source organism: Pedetes capensis (assembly GCA_007922755.1). NCBI lineage: Eukaryota > Metazoa > Chordata > Mammalia > Rodentia > Pedetidae > Pedetes > Pedetes capensis. The sequence goes on from VMDO01000819.1 coordinate 203,485, forward strand.
AGAGCCCCATCCCGTACCAGCTGTGCAACCTCAGCTATTCAGTCTCCCCAAGCCTCGAGTGCGCCATTAACAGCCTTGCTGTTGAGCTGTAACTCAAAGACCACAAATGAAAAGCACACGGTGGCCACACAGGGCCACGCACAGTAGGAAGAAGGACACAGAGACTATGATCACTGCTGCAACTGTGTACCCAGCCTGCCATCAGCTCCTCTTATATCCAGACCTCGGATGGCGGGGCTGGCCCGGGGTGCATGTTGGTGTCAGGTAAAGCGTGACATGCCAGCCCAGGGACGGTATTATCATATCTGTCATGATTTTTCCGCAGGACATAGGAGCCTGGGATGGGCTGAGGAGAAGCGAAGGTTTTTTTTTGTTTTGTTTTGTTTTTTTTTTTCCCAGGAGTTGGAGAGAACCGAATGTCCTTCCCAGGATGTAAAATTAGGGCACTGGGAATCTGAGCTGACAGCAGTGGCGTAGGGCAGCCACTGAGCCAGGCACAGGCAGCCAGGGAGCCACGCTCTGCACTGTGCAGTGGCCCTGGGAATGAGGGTAGCACGGGGCAGCCTGGGGGCAGGCGGGGATGTGAACAGGGCAATCAGCGAACTTCACTCCCTGCTCAGCAGAAACCATTACCAGAGAAGGGGGCCAAGCGGGTGGGGAGGGGGTGGTGGGGATGCACAGCATGAAGGTGCAGGCAGCCCACCTTCACTCTCCATCAGGGTCCCAGCAGGCAACAGAATGTCTCTCAGGGGCTGTCTGCAGAAATGTGTGTGGGCGGAAGGGAGCAGCCAGGAACGGGGGCATTGGAGGATGGGCAGCACTGGAAAATGCAGCACCCCCAGGCCCAAATGAACCCAGCAAGATAGGAGGCCGTAGAGGGGCACAGCAGCACATGAACTCGCTTGTGGCGACATAGGGAAGAATGTGGAATAAGTCCCCAGCCCTTCTCCTCCCATCCACCTGTGCCTGCCAGGACCCCACTGGCCAGAGCCCTTAGGAAAATGAGAGCCGAGAGGCCCCTGGAGCCCTGCCCAGGGTCAGCACCTAGGCACACAGCAGGTAGAAAGGGCTGCAAAGTGGGTGGGGGCAGGGGGCCCCAGTCTCAAAGAAGCCCCGAGTGGCTGTCTCTGTGCCACTGCCAGATCTCTGGTGAGGCCGGGTACTGCTGGATGCCAGTCTGCAGGGCGGCAGGCTCTACCACCAGAACAAGGACCCCATAGGGTGACCACAGACCCCCAGTGTGCCTGCCTCAGCTAACCTCCCACAGGCTGTGTGTGAAACGGGTTTCTGGGGCTCTTTACCCGCACGCCCCACGGCTTTGCCTGCCTTGATTACCAGCTGCAGTGGTCAGAGGTACCATGAGTGGTGGGAAACTCACAAGCCTCTGATTTCATCAAAGAACCACGTCCACCAATAATCATCACGTGCCAATGCAGCTAATCAAAGGCAATAGCCAGGCACGATTGTGAAAGGCAGAGACAGGTGCATGGATGGAGTGGACAGAGGGGACGCAGAGTCCTGAGCGCAGACGGCTGCTTGAGAAAAGCCTCCTGCAGGAAGTTGGTCAGATGAGGACATATGGGGGAGGGCCACGAGAAAAGGATGATAAAGGCGGCAAAGAGTGAAAGGGAGGGCAGGGACGTGCCCAGCCTCCCTTGATTGCCACCCCCCTCGGAGGTGGGAAGGAGGCTTCTCAGAGGACCAGCTAGAGGCCCCCCAGGTTGGGCATGGTTGTGTGGGCTGTGCCTGGGAAGGCGTGACTGTGCAGAGAGGAGCAAGAATTGGAGAACAAAAGGCACAGGAATGGCTTTGTGGAAAGCAGGAAGGGGCAGAGCGGTGGGATAAAGCAGAGGAGGTGCAGAGAGCAGCCCAGGGTTATTTTCTGCAGGCTCCACATTAGTCTTGGGCACATTTGGGAGCAGGATTGGGTGCAGGCGAAACCAGGCCTGTGCTGTCACTCTTCCTTAAGAGAGAACTAGGGAAGGAGGGAGGTTGGCCAGGCTGTTAAACTAAACTTGAAGGCTGTCACGCATGGCCCCAGGTTCACTGAGAGGGGCATCCACCTGTTCTCTTGTCCTCTCTCCCATGTCCTGCAGGTACCATCACGGTGCGCCTCCGGAGAGATAGCATGGGCCACCTCAGCCTGGTTGCCCACCCACTGAAGGAGAACCAGGAGCCCTTCAAGGTCTCCCCGGAGTCAGCGGCGGTGGCCATCTGGCAGACGCTCCAGCAGACCACCAGCAGTGGCGGGGGCACCCGCCCCCTGGCCCAGCGGCAGCCAGGCCAGCTGGCACACTTGCTCAAGGAGAGGTGAGGGCCACTATGCCGGCAACAGAAAGCTGGGCACTCATCCCTTGGCAGGGACCAACGTGCTCCCACCTGTGCCCAAGGCCGACCACTCTGCATTAAGGTTGGCTCTGAGAAAATGAGAAATTCAGATGAAGGCTCTGTCTAGAATACCCAATGTGGCCAGAAAAGGAGCGGGGTTTCTCCTTGGCCAATTCCAAGGGGACTGCCATGCATTACCTCAGAAGCTGCTGCACAGGCTGAGTGCTGTGCAGAACAGGTAGCTGCTACCTATTTGTTTAATTAAATACCTGTTTCACTGAGACCATGAAGTGTCTCTGGGGGAGGATGTGCAGAACAGGAACCTGAGAATAGTTTATAGAAAGGAAGTGTGGCTGATTTCTCTCAGAAAGGCAGCTCTTTCCTTGGCGGTGAGGAGGAGAGAAGGAGGGAGGTCGATGTGGTACTTGGGGATCCCTGGAGGTGCAGGAGGCCCTGGGGGCATGGGGTCCTTGGAGAGGTCTTCAGAGCCTTGATCAGGTTAGCTGACCTTGCAGATGGAGGGGATCCTGGGGGATTTTTGAAACATTTATGGGAAACAAAAGGGAGCTGATACAGTGACAATAGCACCCGTCCCTAAGGAGTGCACAGATCTAATTAAGCTCTTAGCTCAGCATCCAGAAGCAGCATACTATCTTCATTTGCAGACAGGGACACCAAGCCCCAAAGCCTCCATCCTACTGTGGCTTTTTGAGGTCTGAAGGACATACAGGACATTAGAGCTTAATCCCCCAGCCTGTGATTCCAGGTGGGGTGGGTACCCCACCCTTCATCACCTTCACAGCAAGATCAATAATAATCCAGACCACTTACTAATGAACTGGAGTCACCCTGGCCCTCTGAGAGGTGGCAGACCTAAGGAGGTATCTGGTATTGGGAGAAACCCTGAGAAGGCCACAGTATGGCAGGGTCTGATACCACAGACCCGAGTTGGGCAGGAAGGGCACCAGGACTTGGCAGTGTCTCTGAAAGCCTGGTGAGAGCAGCAGGCAACCCTTGTCTGAGAACAGAGAGCCCAGACAGTCAGCACAGGTGACCGTCCCCTGACCTCCAGCCACAGCTTCCCTGGCCGTCTTCACCCCCTTGCCTTACCCACAGCCCAGCCACGGCGCTCCTGAGGTCCGAGCTCCACCTCAACATCCACGTCCCCTCACTGATGGAGGGCGCCAACGGGAACCAGGCGGAAAGGAGGAGCTTTAACCCATGGGGCCTGCACTGCCACCGGGCCCACCTGACCCGCCTGTGCTCCGAGTACCAGGAGGACAAATGGCACCGTATCCTGCCCACTCTCCCTGGGCAGGGATGGCACTCCCCAGGGGACCTGAGGGACAGACAGAAGGAGACAGAAGTGGAGGGTGGGGCAGGGAGGAGAGTGACTCCACAGGGCCCAGGAGCTGGGTGGGAGAAGGGACAGAGGTGAGGGGCAGCATGACTGGCCAGAGCCCACAAACCTAGGATCCAGAGGACATCAGATCCCCCAAAAAAGATGGGGAATTAAACGGAACCCAGTTTCCTGGGTAGGTCCTTGGGGTGTCTCTGCCATCTGAGCAGGAAGGATGGGATGGGAGGGGTCTCTCTGGGGAAATGGGAGTGAGGAATGTCTACTGAGTGGGGACAGGAGGGACTCCGATGGCTGGCTGCACCCCATGCCGCAAACGCCTTTCTTTCCTTCTTCCCTCCCTCCCTCCCTTCTTTCCTTCTCCCTTTCTTTCTTTCTCTTTCTTTCTCTCTCTCTCTCTCTTTCTCTCTCTCTCTCTCTCTCTTTTTCTTTCTTTCTTTTTGACGGTACTGAGGAGTTGAGCCCAGGGCTTCACGCATGCTTTTTGCAAGTGCTCAACCATTGAGTTGCACCCCTAACCCATTTAACCCATTTTTCTTATTCTGCATTTGGAGATAGGGTCTCACTAAATTACACAGGCTGCTTCTGGCCTTGAACTTAGGATCCTCCTGCCTCCACCTCCCAAGTCTCTGAGAGATTACAGGCATGCACCACTGCGCCCGGCTCCAAACTCCCTTCCATCTCTCCAAATTCTCGCCTCTCTGGGGATGAACCCATGGGCTGTGGAGGGAGGGGGCTCCTCCCTTAGGGAAGTGCTCATGGGATGTCCTCTGAGAGGAGGCAGATCCTTCACCCCAGATACACACAGGCTGCCATGGCGTTGGTGAGCAAACTGAGGTTTACAGTGCCCCATCATCACTGCTAGACTCCTTCCAACAAATCAGTAGCTGGTTTCGAAGTATTTACTAAGACACATCTGCAACCCTAATCCCTAAGCAGCTTTTGTGGGATAATTACTCCGCTGAAATTAATATTCCTGCAACTCATCTCTGAAGCGAACATCAACCCACTTCTCCCAAAAGGTATTGGCTCATTCACTGACTGGAGGCTTTAGCCTTAAGATTTTCTGCCACAAAATGTAGATTGGGCCTGGCCTGCCAGGGACTTCTCGCCGGTGTTTAAATTTCAACCTCAGAGCAAAATGGAAAAGGGAGAAAAGCTCACATAGTCATAAACTCCCCCTGAATAAATGGACTTATTAAAGCAGTCTGCAGGCTAATACCGTGCATCCGTAATAGGCAGGACTTACTCTGTAAGCGAGGAAATGGGAAGGAAGGACAGCTGCTCCAAGCAGGGAGCTTCCCAGCTTTGGACACTACTAACTGCCTCTGGGGGCAGGGGTAGCTTTGACCTCCCGGGAGCTCTCCTTAACTTAGTGTGACCAGGGTTTTTGCTGCTGGAAAACGTGGTGTCCCAGTACACGCATCCCTGCATCCTGGACCTAAAGATGGGCACGCGGCAGCATGGAGACGACGCGTCGGAGGAGAAGAAGGCCCGCCACATGAGGAAGTGTGCGCAAAGCACCTCAGCCCGCCTGGGAGCACGCATCTGCGGCATGCAGGTAGGCCCGGATCCAGGAGCATCCACCGGACAGCCACGTGTGTCTGCTGCCCAGATCTTGCCCTCCCTGCAGAGCCCACTGCTTTGGGGGAGGAACTGAGGGGGCCTGAGACCACTCTTTCAATAGGAAATGCGTCTTCTGGCCTGTGACAGGCTGGGAATTTTGTTTTGGATTTTGCAGTGCTGGGGAGCAAACCCAGAGTCTTGAGCATGCTAGGCAAGTGCTCTACCACTGAGCTACATCCCCAGCCCACACGCTGGGTTTTTTGTTTGTTTGTTTTGTTTTGTTTTGTTTTGTTTGTGGTACTGGGGTTGAACCCAGGGACTTGCACTTGCATGCTCTGCAAGTGCTGGACCACTGAACTGCACCCTCAGCCCCCTTTTTTTCTTTTTTTACTTTTTGAGACAGGGTCTCGCTAAGTTTCACAGACTGCCTCTGGTCTCAAACTTGCGATTCTTCTGCCTCCGCCTCCCTAGCCACTGGGATTACAGGCGTGCACCACCGAGCCCGGCTATTGTTGTTTTTTTAGAGACCCCTCCAGGATAGTGATGGAAAAAGCCCATCGTTTTTTAACTTAGTCCCATAGCCTGTGGCAGCTGAAAACTTCCACAGTGGCCCCCTATGGGTCCTGCCCATGTTGAGAGAGACCTTTGATGACAGTGTGTGGGCAGAGGCTGGGGAAAGAACTAAGAGAAGGCACGCTCCATGCCTTCCTGATCCCACATCCTCATGCATGATGAAGCTAAGTCCTATACTCCTCAGATGCTGCTCTTTGAATTCCGATGAGCCGTTCCCTCTTCTTCAGCCAGCCCTTCTGCTTTTGGCTGCCTACTTTGGTGAAGGAAGTGGGAAGGTCATAACCTGCTGAACGCAGGCCAAGGGATGGTTAACTTCCTTATTGCCTAGATCCCACGCTTCCTTATTGCTGCTCTTTGGTGGCCCTAACGGGGCTGCAGGAGAACAGGAGGGGATAGACTTCCTCCACTCCTTCTCTCGTACAGTCTATCTACTCAGAGCAAAACCAGGCTCCGTTTTGACGGTAAATGTTATAGCTTTCCTTAATTGAAACTGCCATCCCTTGAAGCTGGAAGTTGAGTCTATAAATTTGTTGCACAGATGTCCCAGGGAAGTCTTGGATTGCAGTCCTCGGGAGGATGGAGTGTGATGATTTGTGGTGTAAATGGAATCTCTCCCCAGACCTCAAACCTTCTGAAATTGACCTGATTTATTTAGAAAGTGATGCCTGTCATGTATTTATGACGGCTAATTTAGCAGCTCTCCAAAGTCAACAACGCGCCTATCATCTCTTTCTGCTTTTTTTCTCAACACTGGTTTTCTGGAAACATGTCATGTCACATGCAGGCAGGAAAAACCTGAGAAACGGTGCTTGCCAGGTAGGGGTGACCCTGTCCAAGTGTGCCAAGGCTGCCCCTGGCCATGCCAGCTGCGGGCCTCAGTGCAGCCTCTGCTGCTGTCTTGCATCTGAATGGAATGGGGGTGGCTGGTACGGTTCCCCCATTGGCATCTCTCTTCCATCTGCTCCCTTCTGGTGGCCAAGACATGATGGGGGGTAGGGGAGATGGTGCCAAGGAGAGGAGCTACCTATCCCACCCAGCGGCTGTGGACCTTCCTCCTCCTCCCAGGCTCCACGCAGCCGTACGGGCTGCCTGCAGGCACCATCCACACTTGACAGAGCCTGTCTCTTTAGCTCCAAACATTCACTGCACCCCACCCCAAGAGCCATAACTGCTTGCTTAAAACCTTCAGAGAAAGGGCTTTATAAACTTTGGTGAGGAAAATTTAACCTAGGTGGCTTTCCAAGGCCATTGGCTATGATTTCAGATTTGTCCTGAAGCTTTCTAGCTTGGGTTTGCTAATATTTAAGTGGAACAGGGCCAGAAGCCAGGACTTAAATCATGATTTGGAGGTTGACATTGGAAATTCACAAGCGAGGAGATCCAAATCTCTGTCTTGCGGGTGGAAAGTCACCTCTGTACAGTGAAGGATCTTTGGATCTTGGATTGCTATTAAAGACATGCACAGGGAGCACTTTTAAATGGACAGGCTCTACTGGCGCGTGATGGAAGACCGTCTTCTGTTCTTTCCAGCATCCCCTGAAAATCGGTTCATGTACTAAGGGAGTGTAGAGGGGGGGTTTTTTAAGTCTGTAATTCTTCACGTTTTCTCTTTCTTTTTTTCAATGTAAGGTTTATCAAAGTGATAAGAAGTACTTCATCTGCAAAGACAAGTACTATGGAAGGAAGCTTTCAGTGGAGGGATTCAGACAAACCCTCTATCAGTTCCTGCACAACGGACACCGCCTCCGGACAGAGCTCCTCGAGCCCATCCTGTGCCAGCTCCAGTCGCTCCTCTCCGTCATCAGGAGCCAGAGCTCATACCGTTTCTATTCCAGCTCCCTCCTCCTCATCTACGATGGGCATGAGCTTCCAGAAAGAACCCCAGGCATCCTACATCCTCAGGAAGCTCCACAGACAGCACAAGGCGGCGCTGCGGGAGGTCAGGCCAAAGTGGACATCCGGATGATCGACTTTGCTCATACCACTTACAAGGGCTCGTGGGATGAACCCACCACCTATGATGGACCAGATCCTGGCTATATTTTTGGCCTGGAAAACCTCATCAGGATCCTACAGGATATCCAAGAGGGAGAATGAAACCTCCTGGAACTATCTGAAATATCCCGGGCTACAGATTTTGAAGAGAGACCTGCAGTAGCAGGGTAGTCTAGATACCCCATAGACACCTGTTTTATAACCAGATCTACCTTCAAAAGCCAGCTCCATACATGGCAGACCATATTGTCCAGCTGCTAAAGAAATCTGCTCTGGAGGCAATTCCACACATTCTGGCATCTTTCTGTAATACTGGTCATAAAAAGAATGTAGGGAATTATCTGGACACCCCTATGTTGGACCAGGAGGGTGCCAGTGATGAGGCTTACTGGTCCTGGCCGAGGTTTGAGCCCTCCCCAGATCTTGCCCTGTTCCTCCCACCTCTGGTCACTCTCAACACAGGAACCTGGACTGGGACCTATGTGATTCCCTGAGAGCCAATATGGCTACCCAAGTCCCAGTTCACCCTTCACCTACTTTACCCCTACCCCACCCATCAACTGATCCAAGATGGCCCCAAACAGCCCCCCTCTGGCATGGGCTCCTTCAATCTGATGGGCTGCCCAGAGCCACCCAATTGGTTATAAGGGAAGCTTAGTGATTGGTCCAGCCCATATTTAACCCACCAGTCATAAGTGCACTTTTTCAAACACCCTCACAGAGAGCTGCCCATCCTGATACAAGCTGCTCTCCTATTGGTTACGCCCTATTCCATGGCCCTACCCACAGTGTATATAAACAGACCACCAACTACCCCAAGGGTCCTTTCATCTCTTCCTTCCCCACCACCTGGTCCTGATCATCACACCCCACTCCTGACTTCATGAAGACTTTCAGTCACGCTGCCAAGAGTCAAGACTCTGAGAGTCAAGAAAGAAGACCTCAAGCAAGTCAAGAAGAGCTCTCAATCCCCCCACCCTAGGGAGGAGGTGAGAAGAGAAAACGACCAGCGAGAGGCAACATCATCGAAACATCGGCGGAGGACATCAGAGCTGTTTGGCACTGTGAAACAGAGCTGTAATTCCATCATAGCAGAAGCAACCTATGCTGCCAGCTAGAGAGATGTATAGTTTTTAGGCTCTCCTGCAAAGGAGTAGCTTAATAAAGTTCCTGTTTGTTGTTGAAGGCTCCCGAGGTCCTTCTTGGTGCCACGAGCCAGCGCTTGCCCGCTCCCAAGGGTCCCCTAGCAAACTGGTATTGAGGAGAACCTCTGTGGTCTTTTTCCAGGCTGGAGTGGACCCCAACAAAAGAAGAGACAGTATAAAGGGGCACCAGTGTGGAGCCCATGGGAGGTATGCGGCATGTGTCAGAGGCCAGCATCACAGTGACTCTGGAGGATTTGCGTCTGCAGACGGATGCTTTCTTGTCATGTCATGGCTTGGATGAAGCCTTGAAGAATGACTTCGTGGATTTTCTGCAGGCAGGCATAGCTAACGAATGCCTCTTTCCTCCCTGTGCAGTTTTAGGTGGGGCAGGAGGAAGTGGAACACATTTACCCGCTTCACCTGCTTTGTACTCCAGTTCTAAAAGGACAAGAACATGGGCTGGAGGTGCAGCTCTGAGGTAGAACATGGGCTGTGCATACATGAAGCCCTGGGTTCAATCCCCAGCACTGCAAAATAATAATACATGAATGAATGAACAAATACAGGCTCTGGTATGAAAGCCTGGTAACCAAGACACTGATCCTCCATCTCTGCCTGTGGAGGGGAGGGTTTCTTTACAGACTGCCCAGTGGCTTCTGGAACTGATGATTCTGCCGCATTCTGACCATGATATAACTCTGACCATGAAATGCAGCTTCTAGTTGGGGCAGAGCGAACATAAGGAGGAGCCACTGGTGTTCATCCATCCTCTCCCATTTCTATTTATTTATTTTGGGGGTGGGTTGGGGGATTCAGAAGCAAAGAACCCAGAGAATGGAGGAAGCCAAGGGCAATGTTTACAAGGACTGCTGGACAAGTGTAAAGATGAAAGGAGCGAAGGGTTCTAATTAATTCCTGCTTCTGCAGTGTGGAAACCTATTATAATGCCCTTGAGTCAAGTGCTGAGATACGCTCCCCAATTAGGGAAATAAATTTGTTAATAAGATTGCTGAGGTCGCCAGTGATTATTGGTGTGCCTTATTACCCTTTCTGTTTGTTTATTCTGATCATCACACTCGATGGTAGCTCCAATTTATGAGTGACTAGAGTATTCAGCAAGCATACCTCACTGACTTCTTGCAGGCCTTCAGGGAGCTCGCGTGGAAACAGTGGCTAAAAAAAGATTTGCATGTATATTGGTAAGGCAGGCACCAGGTCTGAGAGCGAGGTTCAGTTGAACTTTTGATGCTGTTAGGTGCCATCGAGTCAGGTCTGACTCATAGCGACCCTGTGTACAACAGTAGGAAACACCCCCCCACACACACACACTGTGCCATGCCCAGCACTATGTCAGAGCTTCTCTACTACTCATAGGGTTTTTTGGTTAGGTTTTTTTGTTTGTTTGTTTTTTGTTTTTGCGGTACTGGGGGTTGAACCCAGGGCCTCGCACCTGTATGCTCTGCAAGTGCTGGACCACTGAGCTACACCCCCCAGCCCATTTTTTTTACTTTTTGAGACAGGGTCTCACTAAGTTACACAGACTGCCTCTGGTCTCGAACTTGCAATCCTCCTGCCTCCACCTCCCGAGCCGCTGGGATTACAGGTGTGCACCACCGCGCCCGGCGTCTCATAGGGTTTTTGATGGCTGATTGTTTTAGGGTTGTTTCAGGAGTGGGCTACCAGGTCCTTCACTCATTTTTGTGAGCCTGAAATCAAATTCAAGGCTTCAGAGTGAGCAGAGCAAGCACCCCACCAAGCTAAACCCCATAATGTGAAATTCAGTCATTGTTGGATTCTAATGAATAATTGCCATCAACTTTCCAAAATCTATAGTAATAGAAGGAAAAGAGTGGCCTGGGTCATAAAAATATTTTTTTAATTTGGGACTACATTACGGGGATTTCAAAGCAGGTTATTATATGTGGCCAAGGTAATGATGTAATTAATTTGCATACTTTGTGACCATGATGGGAGAGGGGGAGCCAAAGCATACTATGTGGCCAAAGGGAGTCAGCTGAAAACTAAATATTTGCCAGTAACAAAATGGAGCCCTACAGGGGCTGGGGATGGATGTAGCACAGTGGTAGAGCACTTGCCTGGCAATGTGCAAAGCTCTGGATCCAACCTTCAGAATCACGCGCGCACACACACACGCAGTTCTAGCTAGGTGCAATGGTGCACACCCTCAATCCCAGTGATTGGGGAGGCAGAAGCAGGAAGATCACAAGTTTGAGGCCGAGGCAGCCTGCATAGCTTAGTAAGATCCTGTCTCAAGATAAAAAGTAAAAAATGGACTGTGGTTGCAACCCAGTTGTATAGCACTTGCGAAGTTATGTGCAAGGCCCTGGGTTCAACTCCCCAGTCCTGAGAAGAAAAAAAAAAAAAAAAAAAGGAAGGGTCCCTATATACTGCTTTTTCTAGGCCTCTCTTACCTAAGAACCTGGTACCACATTAACCAACTCCTATCCTCCCTGTGTAGCTTCTCCTTCCTCCATCCATTCTCAACTCTGGGTGCTGTAGGACTTGCCTACAGGTGGGACCGCTAGTCCACTCAGTGACTGCCTGTGCCACAACTGCTCTCTGTGACTGTGTCTCTAAAAGATGTCCTCAACCAACATTCAGTTGGTGGTAAAGAAAGGGACGGGGTTGGCTATTGGCATTAGGTTGTTTTTACTGGACTGCTGGACCCAGAGGGCTCTCTGTGGTCCAGAAACTCATGCCTGGCTCTGCAGATTCAAAAACTCAGTGGGATGAGCCCACCCAATTTATCCAGACCTGGGGAGGAGAGGAACAAAATGTACAGAGAGAAATAAGAGGAGCAGATGTCTATGTATTTGGTCTCCAAACTGAATTTACACAAAAATGGCCAAAGGAGTGAAGGAGCTTTAAATAATGTGGCAATCGGAAGCTATTCATCCTGGTCTTTTTGCTCCTGCTGGGGAAGATGCGGCTCTTGGGAAGCTTAGATTCTAGATGAGGAGCCAAGAATAACACATGCAGGCTAGCGATAAACCCCACAAGACCATACCCAAGTGACGTAGAGGATTAATCTGCATGGTGCAGAGGATCAGCCCTACGAACCCCTTTAATGCTGGAGAGATTTGCTAAGGGCAGAGCCACTACAGAGACTATTGGAGGAGGTGGGACTTCATCTGGGCCCTGAAGGGTGGCAGGAGTGGAAAAGGAGCAGGGAATTGGTTAGGAAGGGAGGAGCTGGGGAAAAGAAAAAGTCCAGGGTACTCATGTACCTGTGGACAGACAAACCCATTCAGAACAGGGGTTTTGTGGTTAGGAGTAGGGGAAACAGAGGGGAGAGAAATGGAGAGAACGCAGATGACAGAGATGCATGAAAACCTGTTTGTGATTTCATTAACTTGTCCCTCCCTTCTTCCTTCCTCCCACGAGATAATTACCCTATACCCTGTTCATGTGGCACAATGCTGCCTGGGAAACAAGGAAGTGTGAGGACCATGATGTCATCACTAAGAACCCCATGATTTCACAGGAGAGTTAAGACCCCAGAGGAAAACGTCACTGGTGCTTCAACAGGGAAGGGACTGTTAGCTCAAAAGTGCAGCCATGAGGGCCCGTGATCCCAGAGGGGTGGTTAAGCCATGCCTGGAAAGGGAGCCAGGTCTGAGGGTGGTGAACAGGGCAGGTGTTCCACGTTGATGGACAAGTATGGAGACAGAGAGTCAAGCGCTCTGCTTAGGAAAAGGCACCTAAGCTCGACTGGCCACAGGGGGATGAGGGCACAGGGCACCGAGAGAGATGAGGATGAGCAAAATAACTAGAAAGGCTCTTGGAGCCTTCTCTCTCCTGATCCCTCTTGCCTGGGAGACTGCATGAGCCCTTGGCTGGCTGCCCGTGTCTACTCCGGGTGGCTTTCTTCTCTGCTGATTTGAGAAACACACAGGTGTTACTTGGAGTAGGCTACCTGCTATAAAAAACAATTCCAAATATCAGTAGGATGGCTTTACAATCCAGCGTGGTCAGCAGAGAGCCTCTGTTCCACACAGTCATCCAGAACCCAGGTTCCTGGTTCCATCCTGAGATGCCATCATCTTCCACACACAGTCCAGACAACTGCTGTTGACCGGGCAAAGTGAGACAGCATGCAGAACATCTGCCCACACCCCATGGGCAGAATTAGTCCCGTGACCCTATCTAGATGCCAGAGGGCTGATCTGGAGACTAACGATGGTCCTGGAGAGAGGAAATGGGCTTGAAGAGAGCCTAGCCAGTCTCTACAACAGCCTCTGTCTCCATAATCCTCAACGCAATGACACCTGATTTGAGGAAGAAAGAGAGAGATAAGGATCAAGTGGGGCTGTGAGGGATGGCAGGGGCCACGGCCCTGGCCCGGGGTTACGAACAGATCCTTCCTCTGGCTGTGCCTTCGTACAGTTAGGGTGCTGGGAGATGCTGGGAGATTTGCTTACCATCACCAACCACCTCAGTCTCCTCCTCATCCCATGGGAACTCTAACTTGGTCCCCTAGACAGGTGATGTGGAAGAGCAAACCCAGGTCATCACCATGGCGGGGGGGGCAACAGCTACTTCTGACCTGACCTCTCCTGTCCCTCTGCCCCCACCAACAGGGGTGCAGGGCAGCCTGGGAACCAGCCATCCCCTGGCCATCCCCTTGGTGTCTCCTGGGTGATAAAAGGGAAGGCTAAAGAGCCGAATGTTATTACAGCTTTTCCATAGTGCAATGTCATCAGCCCGCCCAGGGCCTCTGGGCAGCACCCTGCAGACCCATCACTCATCGCTGCTGCAAGGAGCTTCCAGACCACACAGAAGAGGGCAGGCAGCCGTCTAATAAAACAAATGGCAAGGCGAGACCGCTCATCAGCAGCTCTTCAGAATGATCTAAACTTCTGACTTTTGATTTAAATCTGCATCCTCTGTGGCCAAAAACATAAACCAGAAGGAGAGAGAGACAGAACGGAAATGAAAGCCAAGAAGGAGGGAGGGGGGGTGGCAGCGGGCAGCTCTGGGACAGCTGAGCTGAGCAGGGCTGAGCAGTCAGCTCCAGCCCCCCACCCCACCCCAGCCTGAATTCCTCTGCCCCTCCCCTCCCAATGCTCCTGCATGCGGAGAAATAGCACAGAAAGCATGAGAGCTAATCCAAAGACAAACTCCAGCAGCTACCAGCTCCTGATTTGCCCTAGACAGTTCTTCTCTCTAAAGGGGAGGGGTGGGTAGGGGGTAGGCCAGGGGACTGTCTTCAGATTCATTTACTCAACAAACAGTGAGAGACAGATGCACCCCAGGCCCTGGGGAGAAGTGGTAGGGGCTGCTGCTGGAGATGGGGTCAGGACATGTCATTGTCACAGGCCATGACATTGTCACAGGGCAGAGTGCAGAGGACAGCAGCAGATGACAAGATGTTTCAGCTGGGCTGAGGGCTTTGGATAGATCTGACTGCCCGTTTGGTTCCTAGTGAGGCCTATCCATCCAGCCCACCTGGAACATGGACATATATAGCTTTTAAAACACCTACTTCCAAGCTGGCATGGGAGCTCCCTCGTGTAAGCCCAGCGACTAGGGAGGTGGAGGCAGGAGGGCCGAGAGTGAGAATTCAAGGCCAGAGTTCGAGATCAGAGACAGCCTGCACAACTGAGCAAGACCCTGGCAAAAAAAAAAAAAAAAAGAAAAAGAAAAAGAAAAGAAAAAGAAAAAAAGAAAAGAAGTCATTAAAAAGGGCTGCTAGTGTACCTCAGTGGCACAGCACTTGCAAAGTATGTGCAAGGGCCTGGGTTCAGCCTCCAGATACCATAAAAAATAAAAATAAATAAATAAATTCATTAATTTGAAAGCCTACCTCCAGAACAAGGCAGCAGCTTATTGTCAATGTGACTCTTTCTGCTACTTTTGCCTTGGGGGCATTCAGTGACTAACTGTTCCGATGCAAGCCCAGATCCACAATTTTTTGGTAAGCTATCTGAGTATTGTAGCCAAACCTTTCCTCCAGTTGAATGAGTTGAAACAAGAAAAATCAGGCAATCGTGCCCTACAATGAAGCTAAGTACTTAATTCCTTTTTAATGTTTACATTATTAACACCAGCATTACAAAATGATATTTTTACTTTCAGGCGATTTAAATGTGCAATTCCATGTCTAGATGACTGGGATCATTATAACTTAAAAACCAAAGCCACGCTCCCTCTCTCCCCTCTCCACCCCTGCTAATGCCTAGTTTCTACAAAGGAGTGATCAGGGCCCCACAAGGCCTAAATACCTATTCCAAATGGCTAGGGAGGGGCAGTGCAGTGGGGCTTTCCACCTAGCCAGAGGAAGCTGCATTCAGTGTGAAATGAGTCACAGCTGGCAGGTGGGTGTTAAAATGGTCATCAGCTCCCCAAGCAGCTGCCACTGCTGAGCTGCATTCCAGGCATCGCCCATTTAGGGCCCAGAATGGCACTGGGTGATTGACAAGCTAGTGAGCCCAGACTCCGGCTCAAACCACCCACAACACAAGAAAGGAAAAGAAAGGAAAGGGGGCCTAGGTAAAACCAGGCCAAGAGGACCCTAGAGCCCCTTGGAAAAAGATAAGAGCCCACCCCATGCCCACACTAGCTAAGCCTTGCTATGAGCATACAGACACAGCAGGCTGGTGGCTTACAGTATTAATGATGTAAGCAGGGAGGTGGCCCAAATCCTGGCTTTGTCACCTCCAAGCTGGTGACCCTGTTAAGTCCTGTCCTCTCTGAGCCTCAGTGTGTCCATCCCTGTACAAATGGAAAGAACGGTGGCTCTTGAACCATCGTGATGATTGAATGAGTTAGCCTGTGTAAGGCATTTAAAACAGTGACTGGAAGGTGAGGTTGAGTTGAATCTGAGTCTAGCGACCCTATGTACAACAGAACGAAACATTACCCAATTGTGCCACACACATGATCTTTTTATGTTTGAGCCCATTGTTGCAGCCACTGTGTTCCTTCCCATTTTGAGTCATACTACAGCAAAAGGAGGTCCCACAGACTTTATTCCTGTCATTATGGTGGACTCTACTTTGAGGAGGCAACTCTTTCCCAGTCATTTCTTGAATACCTTTCAGCCTGGGGAGCTCATTTTCCAGCACTATATCTGTTGCACATAGGGTCCCTATGAGTCGGATCCAACTCGACAGCACCCAACAACAACATATTTGACAGTGTTTCTCTGCTATTCATTAGGTTTTCAATGGCTAATTGTTTTGAGAGTGGGCTTCTGGGTCCTTCTCCTTAGTCTGAGGCTGGAAGCTCAGCTGAAACCTGTCTACCATGCCCTGCTGGTATCTGAAATGCCAGTGGCATAGCTTTCAGCACCACAGCAACACGAAAGCCCCCACAGCACAACCTGGCAGGCATGGGGGAGAACAGTAACTGGCATGTGGCAAATACTGTTTTACTTTATCATTGTAATTTCCATTTTAAAAGGAGCTCAGAGCAACTAGAGAAACCACCCAAGGCTGGACGCTCTGAAGGCCTCAGCTGCCTCTCTGCCTCTCTGCCTGCCTTGCCCACCTTCAGGCACTGTCCCCTCAGTAACTCAGGTCTGTGTCAATCACAACCCCTCAGGGAAAGCCTCTGACTCGGCAGCCCTCCCCTGCCCCATCATGAGGACCCCACTCCCTGTGATTGCTCCCTGAAATTACCACTTTTGAAATGGCCTTACTCGTTTAATAAATGAGCTAATTCATATAAAGCACTATTATGATGGTTGCGTGTTTGCTTGGTGGCTGTCTCCCCACACTTCCACATAAAATTCGCAGGTAAGGGGCCCTCCTTCATCTGTCCTGTCTACCCATGACAGTGTGGCCTGTGCAGGCCCCAGTGGTTGACACACTGTTGTATAGCTGGTTCCTTTGGATTGGACATGGGCTGGACACAGTGATCACCATCTTGGCCATCTTCACACAGAACACCTAGAATGACCTCAGAGAGCCTTGGCCCCATATCCATGGCAATGAAATGGGCAAAACTATACAGCATGGCTAAGCCTATTATAACAGTAATGGAGCTATCAACATCCCCTCTTAGAGGGAGGAAGAAAGAAGGGTGACCAGGCCCTCACTGGATGACACAAGACCATCTCTGAGGTGCCAGTCACTAGCCCTTGCAGCCCCAGCTACTCATGATGCTAGGTTAAATAAGAGATGAAGGACTGGCTGAGGGTGGGACTTGAGTGTGGTGCAGCGGCAAGGGACATCTTTGTGGGAGTTTCTAGGAAGGGCTTTCTCCTCCCCATTGGTGGAGTTGTCAAGGCTAACCGTGAGTCGCCCACACCCTTTTAAGAAATCCAAATAAACTCGTGGTTCATGAAGTTTAACACGATCCATTCTTTGGTCTGTCTGTGTTGCCTTTGGCTTTCACACAACACCCACACTTAGCTTAATGTGCTACCGTTACTGTCTTCAAATTCTTAATAATTTTTTAACAAGAGGCTTCACATTTTCATTTTGCACCAGGCTCCAAGAAATTATATAATATGCTTAGATGAATGAATCAAGCTGGATTCAGAAGAGGACAGGGAACCAGGGTTATTATTGCTGATGCCAGATGGATATTAGCAGAAAGCAGAGTATACCAGAAAGATGCCTATCTATGTTTTATTGACTATGCAAAGGCATTTGACTGTGTGGATCATAACAAATTATGGATAATATTGAGAAGAATGGGAATACCAGAATGCTTAATTGTATTCATGAGGAATCTGTACATGGACCAGGAGGCAGTCATTAGAACAGAACAAGGAAACATTGCCTGCTTTAAAGACAAGAAAGGTGGGCATCAGGGCTGTATCCTTTCACCATACCTCTTCAATCTCTATGCTGAGCAAATAATCCAAGAAGCTGGACTTTATGAAGAAGAACACAGCATCTAGATTGGAGGAAGACTCATTAGCAACATGCATTATATAGATGACACAATTCTGCTTGCCGAAAGTGAAGAGGATTTGAAATTTACTGATGAAGATCAAAGAACACAGCCTTCAGTATGGATTGTGCCTCAACATCAACAAAATAAAAATCCTTACAACTGGGTCAGATGCAACTTCATGATAAATAGAGAAAAGATTGAGGTTGTCCAAAATTTTGCTTTACTTGGTTCTACAATCAACAACCGTGGAGCAGTCAAGAAATCAAAAGACACATTGTATTGGGAAAAGCTGTTGCAAAAGACCTCTTTAAAGTGTTGAAAAGTAAAAATGTCACATTGAAGATAAAGTTGCACCTGACTCATGCCATGGTATTTTCAGTCATATGATATGGTTGTGAAAGCTGAACACTGAATAAGGGAGATAGGAGAAGAATTGATGCTTTTGAATCATGGTGCTGGAGATGAATATTAAATACACCATGGACTGCCAAAAGAACCAACAGATCTGTCCTAAAAGTACAACCAGAGTGTTCCTTGGAAGCAAGGATGGCTGGACTGCGTCTGACATATTTTGGACATGTAATCAGGAGGGACCAATCCCAGGAGAAGGACATCATGTTTGGGAGATAGGCAGGTCAACGGAAAAAAAAGGAAGACCCTCAACTAGATGGATTGACACAGTATACTTGCAACAATGGGCTAAAACATAAATAAGATTGTGTGCCTGGCATGGAATTGGGGAGTGTTTTGTTCTGTTGTACATAGGGTCACTATAAGTCAGATCTGACTGGATGGCTCCTAACAACAACAACAACTGATGAATGGATAAGTGAATGGATGAAGGAATGAATGAACAAACACATATTCCAACCTAGGTTTGCCAGACTTGAAAGCCTCACTACTTACCCTCTGTGCCAAACAAGCCGCCTAATGGAGGAAGAGAGTTGGGCAGAGCAGTCTGAACCAGAGATGAGACATCCACCACCAGAAGATGGTGCACTGGGGAAGGGAGACCTTAGGAGGGAGACAGATGATGGGAACCTACCTGTCCCTGGGGCTCTAGGCAGGTACTAAGCATTGTTAAACACTGTTAAAATCAATATTGATGTTAATAAGTCTGTCTGTCTGTCTGTCTGTCTTTCTTTCTTTCTTTTTTTTTTTGTAAGCACTCCTGATGTTTATCCTCCTGTAAATAACCAGAAATGTTGGGAGATAGGGCAATTTGACTCCCTAACTGGCCACTATGGGACTCTCCCTTGCTACCTTTACTGCCTTGAGTAAAGGACTATCAGTTAAGCAGCCAGCCAAAACACACTTGTACCAGAATCTCTGGCTTGGCACACTTCATGGATGCCTTGAGGAAGCCATGTGATAATTGCCGCTGCAGCACAGCTGTAGCTCCTGAAAGTGCAGCTCCAGCCATGACTGTATGAAACAGTTTTCAGTTTGTACTGGACTTTTTGCTAGTCTCAGTGAACTTTAGATGACCCTGTGGCTAACCAAGCCAGAGCGGGAACAGTTCCCCTGGTAGTCACAGAAGGACTATTATGATTTGTGCAAAAGAGATTATGCCATGACTGGTGCAAAAACAAACTTTCATTGAGAGGTTTGCTGTGGTTGGCACAAATACTCCTTCTCTGGCTATATAAGCAGGTTGTTCAGCTCAGTGAGCCAGCTGGGAGACACCCTTCTGCACTGCTCTCCAGTGCTGCGATATTAGGACTAACAAAGGCTTCTCTTGAATAGTCTTTTTGCCTAATTTTAATAGTGTGGGCTGAGCTGGTAACATGAAGAAAGAAGCAGTAGAGACAGCAGAATAGTGGCAACGGCAGTGGCAGAGGTAACAGAGCAGCCAGCATGCCAAGCTACAGAAGCAGCGAAGCAACTGGCCTCTTGACAGCTGAAGAAGAGACAAGGCTACAACACTAGTGGCCAGTAGCAGCAGAAGGGCAGCAATAATTTCCTCCTGATGGCAGCGATAGTAACAGTCGCCATAGTAATAAGAGACAGCCAAACAGTTCAAGAGAGCAACCAGGGCAGGAAGAAGGGGGACAGCGGCAGAGAGAGAACACTGTAAATAGCCGGAGAAGAAAAACTGCAGGTCCTGGCTACTGGAAGAATTCCAAAGAGCTGTCCAGTCTTTAGGACCAAGGTTCTGACACACCCTAGGCCCAAAAGCTCAATGCCAGCTGCTGTTAAGGGCTGAGGAATCCCAACCTTCTCAGTCTACATAAGAACTGTCACATTTACAGGCTTAGGAACCTCCTCAGCCTACATAAGAGGTGTGACACTACAAGGTGTCACTTGCTGCTGCTACTCCTACTTGTCTGCTGTCATTGCTCACTGCTGTACAGACACTGCCAAAGTCCATCACTTAGAAGATCTCTTGGCCTGCTGATGATTTCTACCCAGGTGGAGCAAAAGGACCCAGCCAGCTGATTGGTGACAGGAGGAGGGATTTGCTTGAGCTCCCACTGGCATTGAGTCATTTTTCTCAACCTCTCATAATACTTGGTCTTCAAGTAGAGGAAAAAAAAACCACCTTCTGTTACTCTCCCTGCTGCCTAAGTCAGACGGACTCTGGTCCCTGCCTCCCAGGACAGGTGCCAGACAGCCAGGTGCTCTTCAAAGCCACAGCTGTGGTGGGGGCCTGGGCAGGATTTATAAGGCTTCCAGAACATCCCTGGGTGCCTTGCACTTGCTAGTTAATAGAGAAATCCTTCCCCCGCAGGCCTCAGGACACTCAGGACAACACTGTGACTATAAATAGTTGAGGTGAGGCTGTGATTGGGATGGGAACCTGGTGATTCCCATCAGGGAAGCTTTCTGGAGGCTGTACCCCTAAGAGTCTCTTTTCCACTCCCAGAACTCACTCTCCTCAGGTGGGCATTGCACACCTGTGCCCCAAAGTTCTCCTTCAAACAGGTTTCCCTCCTAACACCTTCAGAGCAGAGGAAAGCTCCTCTCTGTTAAAACCACCCACTGCTCCTTCCTCAAATTAAGCTCTTCCCTCTTCTTCTCTCCCACTCCTGCCCCAGGCCTGCCTCTTGCTGCTCCTCAGGCCATCCCTGATCACTTCCCTCATTCCCCTGAACTGCTACAGTAATATTTCTTTCCCCAAATTCCACAACACTAATAGTCATGTGCCACTTAACGCATGGGAGGCATTAGGAGAAGGGCATGGTTAGGCAATGCCGTCGTGTGAACATCATAGAGGGTACTAACCCAAGCTAAGGTGGCTACCTAGTCACTAGGCAGTATCACATTATGGGACCAACCTTTTATATGCAGTACTAAGATGTCCTTATGCAGACCCTGACTTTACTTCAGTTAAAGGCCTCACCTGCTTCCACTCTGAGTTTCGGTTATGTATGCACTCCCAAACTTGACTCCTTAAAGGTAGAAGTCTCCTGAATTTACCTTTACAAAGTAGGTAGGGCAAGAAGGAAGTGGGTGGAAGGAGACAAAGTGTTGTAAGCATGGTCATGGTTCAGCGAAGGAAAATCTGCACAGTGGGGCAACCTTTTGAAAAGAATCAGTCCACATTGGTGATATGGCTAGAGATGTATAAGAGAAGACTTGGTAAAAAACAAATTTTAATGGATGAAAATACTTTAAAATCACCTATTTGATAAGGGCTAAATATTCACAGTATGTGAAGAATTCCTAAACCCCAATAACAACAAAAAATTCAATTTAAAAACAAAGGACTTGAGTAGGTATTTCACCAAAGAAGTTATGCAAATGGAAAATAAGCACTTGAACTCATTCATGTTCAACATCACTAATCAGAGAAATGCCAATCAAAGCCACAATGAGATACCTCTTCACACCCATTAAGATGGCTGCCACAACAGCCAATAAAAATGGTTGGTGACAATGTGGACAAACTGCAACCCTGTGCACTGGCGTCAGCATAGAAAATGGTGCAGCCACTGTGGAACACAGTACATAGGTTCTCGCTAAATGGAATTACCATGTGATCCACCAATTCTACTTCTGGTTGTATTCTCAAAGGAACCAGGGGCTAGCCATTTGCCTAGCACATACAAGGCCCTGAGGTTCAATCCCCACCACTGGAAAAATAGAATTAAAAAAGTAGGGACTCAAAGGGGTATTTGTACCCTCTGGCATATACATACAATGGAATATTATTCAACCTTAAAAAGGAAGGAAATTCTGACATATACTACACAGGCCAATCACACAAAGAAAAATACCGTAAGATTCCATTTATGTGATGTCCACAGAGTAGTCTAAATACCAGAAACACAACTAGAATAGTGGCTGCCAGGGGCTAAGGGTAAGAGAATAGGGGATTATCGTTTAACAGGTATAGAGTTTTAGTTTTACAGAATAAAAAGAGTTATGGAAATGGATGGTATGAAGGTTGCACAACATTATGAATGTATTTAATACCACTGAACTATCCACTTAAAAATACAAAGATGAGCCCGTGTGGTGGGGCACACCTATAATCCCAGCACTTGCAAGACCCAAGCAGGAGGAGCTACAGTTTGAGGCAATGGGGGCTCCATAGCAAGACGCAAAACCCTGTCTCAAAAAAACATAGACATTTAAGATGGTAAATTTTATGTTGTATGTATTTCATCACAATGAAGAAATATAATTTTTTTAAAAAAATTTATTCTCCAGGCCAAAACACCTAGGTGGCATTGCTCAGATAGGAAACTTGTGCATTCTAGGAAAAAGTGCCAGGGGTCGGCGGTATAGCATCTACCGGGTGGGGGTTGTTGTTAGGTGCCATCGAGTATCCGACTCATAGCAACCCTCTGTACAACAGGGGAAACACTATTGTCAGTGCTTCTCTGCTGTTCATAGGGTTTTCAATGGCAGATTGATTTTGGGGAGGGGGTTGCCAGGTCCTTCTCCCAAGCCTACAGCTTCTGATGTTCCCAGGCGGTCTCCCATCCAGGTACTAACCAGGCCCAACCCTGCTTAGCTTCCGAGGTCTGACGGGATGGGATGCCACAGGGCTATGGCTGCAGGCCGGGTCGGGGTAGAGAAGTATTAACCGAGCTGGAGAGAAAGGGACAATAGCTGGGAAGCGCTAAAGAAGGAACTGTGGCCGGGCGCCTGTCATCCCAGCGACTCAGGAGGCAGAGGCAGGAGGATCGAAAGTTCGAGACCAGAGGCAGTATGCATAATTTAGCGAGACCCTGTCTCAAAAAGTAAAAAAAAAAAAAAATGGGCTGGGGATACAGCTCAGTGGTCCAGCACTTGCAAAGCATGCAAGTGCGAGGCCCTGGGTTCAACCCCCAGTACAGCAAAAAAAGAAAAAAGAAAAGGAAGTGTGGCAGAGTTGCAGGCAGTAGTGGCAGGGACAAGGGCAGTGGGGTGAGAGGAATAATAACGTGTGCGGGCTACATTAACTTCAAACAACATATCTTCATCCAGTAACCACCAGTATTCAATACATGCACACGCTTCGCTTATGCAAAATAGCAGAGGTCTCAGAAGAGAGTTCTTTAGACCGAGCTTGTGCAGTCACTGAAGAAGAAAAGCAAAGCTGTCCCTGGAGTACTTCAAGCCCGCCTTGCCCCTGGGAGCTGGGGTAGCTCCAGCACGAAGACGACAGGAGCTACGCTTGCACCAACTGGCGAGCAGCGCCCCCGCCCGGAGAGCTTCGAGGGCGCCTGCGAAGCCGCGCATGCCTACCCGGGCAGCGCCGGGAGCCTTTAGTACGCATGCGCCGCCCGCCCACGCCGACACCACCCGCAGGGGCGGGGCGGCGCAAGCGGGGCCCAAAATGGCCGCCAGCCGCTACCGGCGTTTTCTTAAACTCTGTGAGGAATGGCCAGTGGACGAGACCAAACGGGGCCGGGACTTGGGCGCTTACCTGCGGCAGCGGGTAGCACAGGCCTTTCGGGAGGGAGAGAACACCCAGGTGACCGACCGGGAGGCGGCTGGGGCGAGGGGAGGAAAGGACGAGGCAGGGCGGGATCCGCGAAGGGGCTGAGGGCCGCCTTGCGCATGCGCGGCCGCCTTTCCAGGCAGCACGTGCGCGGATCCCCCATCCCCAGGGCCGCGCGGCGCGACGCTCTTCTCTTCGACTTGGTTTTCTCACTTGGCTGCACCTGGTAATTACCGGAGATGCTTTTTAAAGGCCCAGGTACACTTCCTTTAAGTGTAAGAGAGTGAGGCCTTGGCCTCAGTATTTTTATAAGTTCTCCAGGTGATTCAAGGTGCTAGCAGGTAGTGACAGTAATAGACTTGTTGCTTAGGTAACATGGTGCTGTGACCCCGTCGTGCGGTATGTATTGACCTAGCTGATGCCCCCAAACCTCTGCAGGGTCCCCGTGTCCTTCCCGCGCCCCTGTAAACCGTGTGCCGTGGGTTTGGGTTCTCCACTCAGGCCCTGATGTGTGAGTAGTAGGCCTCATTTCTCTCCTCCTGGTGTGCAGCTCTGGGATTCAGTTCCTCCATTCATACAGCACATACTTATTGATCCAGGAGCTATGCTAGATGCCAGGGAGAGAGCAGGGAATTAGGTGAGGTCCTGCCCTGTGGTTTTACATTCTAGTTCAGGACACAGTAACCAAATAGACATACACAAAATAGTCCAGATAAGTACTGTGGTGGATATAAAATGGTGTAGCACAATGAAAGGTAATATTAGTTAGGCTTTTCTAAGGAAGTGACACATAGGTGAGACCTAAGGAAAAGGGGGACTGGATTTAGCTCAGTTGGTAGACTGCTACTCCACTCTTTCTGAGGACCTGGGCTCGATCCCCAGCACCACCAAAACAGAAGAAGGATGTGACAACCCACTCCCAAAACAGTCCTGAAACATTCAGCCACTGAAAACCTCTGAGGTCTCTGTTTTGCACACGATTCAGGACACCTAACAACAGCAACAAGAAGGAAAGAGAAGGAGCCAATCATGTGCACTTGAGTGGAAGGACTTCCAGTCACTACAGAGGAAATCAGACTGGCTGTTAGAAAACAAGAAGCCAGGATGGCCAGACAGTGATGAGTGAGGGGGAGTTTGCTAAGAGTTGAGGCCTGAGGAGTTGCAGGGGCCAGGGGCCAGACTGTCTCAAAGGCATGGATATTGATCATTAGACCATTGAGACTGTGGGCACATTTAGTCAGGGGACTGACGTGACCTAATTTTAAAAGGTCACTTTGGTTCTGTGTGGTAAGTGAATAGAGGAGATTGGAGAGAAGCGCATTCTGATGCTGTAAGGAAGAAATGATGGTAGTTTGGGTGAGGGTAGCCACACAGGAGATGGGAGTAACAATGTACAGGCACATCAAGTCAACAAGATGTGAATGCATTGGATGTGGGGTAAAAGGAATAAGAAGAACCACGGACAGGACCTAGATTTTACTCTGCCTGAGGAACTGGGTTCCATTTACTGAGGTGAAAAAGACTAGATGGAGGAGCAGATGGGATATGGGAAGAACATTGTAAGTTGGATGTTAGACACGTTAAACTTGAGATGCCAAGTAGACTGACTTCCAAGTGGAAATGTCAGGTATGCAGCGGGTTATTTGAGCCTGGGGCTTAGGCAAGAGGTCAGAGGTATGAAGTCAGATCAGTAGCGCACAGATCCTGAGGAGATGACTGGCGAGACTTGGCCAAGACTGTTGAAGCAGGAACAGGATTTTATTGCAGCTTAGCCCACCACAGAGCCAAGTCAGCCCACCTCATGTAGCAAGAGCACGCCGGTGGCATCCTTGTGACTAGAGTGCTGATTGGATGGTGGTGTCACATGTCTGGCCCAGGACTTCTGGGTGTCAAGAGAGGTCACTGTATCCTCGGAGTCCTGATGTCAATGACAGTGATCTTCATTGGCCCAAAGTACAAAGATCTGGAGGCAAGAATCATACCTAGCCTCGACTCTGCAAGCCCCGTAGACCTCCTAGGCCTTTGCCCCGTACTTGGTTTTAGTGTGAACTTCCTGAGAATGGAGATGGTACCCTTCCACCCACAATGTCTCATGTCGTTCTTGGCACATAAAAAACAGTAAATGTCTGAATGAATAAGTGATTGGTTATGGCTCATGAGACAAAAGTCATTTGAGTACAGCTGCAAATGTAGCAGAACTAGCTGGAGGGAAGTTGTAATGGTGAAAAGAGAATATTCCTGTCTCCTGACTGGTGAGAACTGATCAGGGGCTTCCTGTGTTTGGGGAGCTGTGGGAGTCACAGAAGAGGGAGACGACTTGGTCCGTACCCCCAAGCAGCTTCCAGTTGAGCAATCAGAGGTCAGGTATCTAGGGAGATGGGAGTGTGACACTCGCTTGTTAGCATGAGATAGCCAGCAAGGGTAGAGCTTTCTCTCTAGGAGTTGTCATCCTTCGTTGTCACCTAGGGAGATGGCTCCTGATCCATCGAGGGCCCACACAGGCTGAGTCATGGCTGCAGGTGCAAGTCATGGCTGATGGTTCCATCACACCTGATGGATGCGCTCCAGGTAGTGTAAACCAGTGCATCATGATGGCAGCAGGCACATCACTCAGGACTGCTGTCATGGTACCTCATCCTTCTGTCACCTGAAATTGAGCCTGGGCTTAGTAAATCTTCGTGATGATTTTTGGAGGGAGCAGCCCCTTGCTGGGATTGAAAAGAGCCTTGTGAGTCACTCCCACTGACACCCCGAACGTTTATAAAGACCTTGAGAAAGGAAGGTGGTTCTGGCTGACGTTTCATTAAGCTGGCAGCAGGAGGGTGTTTGAGACCCAGGGAGCTGACTGGTTGTGCCGCATGCCAGGAAGGCAAGACTGGAGGGGAGGCATCCCTGTTGAAGCAGCCTTGAGGAGAGGCAGGCCAGCCTCCCCTTGGCCTGTTGGCTTCCTGCATCCTAACAAGGACCCTGAGAGGTACACACACTCAGTGCGTGATCTCACTTAATTTCATCCTTAGTGTGGCCGAAAAAGGAAGCTGTTACTACTCCCATTTTACAGACATGGACACCAAATGAGCAAAGTAGAACAGCTTCCTCAGGGTCCCTTGGCAGTAAGAACCGAGTGCAAGATCGACCCAGCTCTCCTGGCCGTGCTCTGGCATCATCTGAGCATTCCGCCTTGCCTCTGCTGCCAATCCTTATGAGTTATTTGTTACCAGGGTCTTGTTCCAGAGCGTCAGGGCACTCCCTTCCTTTTGTTCCCTCCTCAAACCTTTTTAGACCATAGGAAGTGTAGGGAGAGAATGGAACATCTGCCTGTGTTCACTCACCCACTTTCCTTCCCCCCAGTGGGGATGGGAAGAAAGATCCTCCACCGTGGGACACTGGTGCAGAAAAGCTGGGCTCATTAGACGCAGATTAATAATTCAGACTCCAGGCCAGAGCACAGAATGCACTGCCTGTTTATCCCCCCGCCATTGCCTGCCCTAAAACTGGGAGGCGATGGTGGGAAGCAGGAGCACAGAGTGTAACACCTTTTACACCCTCTGTGTATTGTGCACTTCCTAAAATTGTTTATGGGTCTTGACCCCTTTGAATCTGGTTTCTTTAAAAGAACATGTGTTCCCTGCCACACAGGGAGCTTCATAAAGGGATCACAACATGGTGGAAGGTGACAAAACAATGATGATTATTGACTTAACCGCAGGGAAAGAAGCAGGTCTTCCTAATGTGTTCATTAGGCACAAAGGCAGCTTCTTGAAAGATCTTGACTGCGCACCAGCCTGCTTATCTAGCACAGTTCTGAGAAGGGCTTGGAAAAGCTGCCTAGGGAAGGCCCCACTCGCAGCAAGCTATTACAGTTGTGTTGTATCCTGGGCTAAGTAATTGGCCCAGTTTGAAAGAAGTCACACTGTGTCTTGGATTCCCAGCATTGTCAGTGGTAATCCCACCTTCTCAAAAGGAGAATTCAGAGGTATATAGTCACCCACTGGAGGGCTGGTCTTGGGCACCTCAGTGTGGCAGGGTACTGCCCCCCAGCTGCCTAGCTCATGCTGGCTGCAGTGAAACCACCTCAGAGTTGCTCACCCCTGTACTTGGGCCCCTAGAATCACATTTTTAAGGAGTGGCTTAAGAACAAGCCATGCCCTGTGGCTCGTGCCTATCATCCTAGCAGCTCAGGAGGCAAGAGGCATGAAGGTCTCGAGTTTGAGGCCAAAGGCAGCCTACATAACTTGGACTCTAAAAAGGGGCTGAGGATGCAGCTCAGTGGTAGAGTGCTTGCAAAGTATGCGTGAGGTCCTGGGTTCAGCCCCCGGTACCTCAGAAAAGAATGGACTGGCCCAAGAACTGATTCTGCTCTTTATAATTTTGAGCCCACTATGGAACAAGAGTTGTGAGGAGAATTATCTTTGAGAGGGAATGGACACGGCTCCATTTATTCCTCTGCTGATTTGGAGTGGAACAAGGGTGAGAGAAGGCATCATTCGGAGCTGTTTGACCTGTGCGTGTTTAAAAGTGCAGGTGCTCCGACCAAAGAGGTGCATTACAGGCCGCAGTGAGTGGTCACCACTTCCGCCCACTGCCTCCAGGGCCGTGGCAGACAACTTGGTAAGCCTGCGGTGCCCTCTGGTCCTTGGTATCCAAGATCCAGCCTGTGTTCTCAGCTTTTTCTCCTGCCATGAGCTTGGCCCCATCTTCAGGCTGGCTGTAAGGCAAGAGGTTCTTAACCTTCGAGGCCCAAGTGACCGAGCCGCTGCACCCCACACACCACACATCCAAACACACACGGCTTGCCAGGCCTTGGTGGCTTCACAGCCCATTGCAGTTGCAGCCTTCCCTGGGCTCCACAGAAGAGTAGTTTCTGCCCGCCTGAAACCCCTTGTCCCCAAGCCTTCTCAGGCCTGGTCCTGGTCACTTCTCTCAGCCCCATGCCACTCAAGCTGAGGTCCAGAACTAAGGACTCTGTGCTGTCACTGCAGTGAAGCTCCATCCTTCCCACCACACCTGCCCTGTCAGCCCAGCCCCGTGACAACTTCCACCTCAGATCAGCTTGCCTGAGGTGGGATCAATGTGCAGTACATGTGTGTCTTGCCTTCTCCCTGTGGTTGCCATCATGTCCAGGCCTGTGGCTAGGTTTCCTGTGCTGCTGTTGTTATTAGGTGCTATGGAATCGTGGCCGACTCATGGTGACCCTCACAGGGTTTTCAGTGGCTGTTTTGGGATTGCCTTGGGAGTGGATTACCACATCCTTCTCCCACTTTTAGAGGTGCTGGGAATCAAACCCAGAACCTCAGAGACTGCAGAGCAGCACTCTACCAACTGAGCTAAATCCCAGCCCATGTCTCCTGTATGTCTCCCATAGTCCCCTAGCAGAGCACTCGCCATGGCAGGTATTGAAGAAATAGATATCCAGTTCAGTTGAAGGGAATAGGCTCCATAATGGAATGAACTCATTCCAGAAGTTCATTACCGAGTCATGAGAACCTTTTTTCATAGATCCTCCTGGACCAAATCCAGCTCTACCTTAATTAGCAAAGCAATTTGCGGCACCCTTTCCCAAAAGTGCTTATGTGTCCCTTTGTGTTACTAGAATAGGGGCCGCTGTACCAATTGCTGTCACCACCCAAAATTCAATTTTGAAAATCGAAATCAGTGCCTGCGGCGTGATGTAGATTTGTATGTATAAAAGTTTAATACGGTAAAGAGAAATTTACTGACGACTGAGCAGGGGAAATGCAAAAAGAGCAAAAATAGAGCTATAAAGGACACTTTGTCAGCTGAACATCTATTTTATTCACATTTAGGGAGCGGTGCTGAATTTTTCATAATGTCCCTACTGCTGCCTTTTTCAAACCCAGCACTGCTATTAGTCCTGAAATGTCCGTAATCTCATTAGGTGTGAATGTAAAACCAGGTGATTTAAAGCTTGTATGTGAAACTCTCTAAAAATGCACAGTACATTTCATCAGAAAATCTGGACATTCCAACATCCGGGGATGTGTGTACCGAAGTCTGTGGATGCGGTGTAGGATGCAGATGTGTGGCAGGGCTTCTGGAGTTACACAAGGTCTCCACTTATGTCCTCAAGTAGTAAACAAGACTGGTTTATCATCACTGAGTGGAGTTAGGTGTGACTACTGTTGTTGTTAGGTGCCATTGAGTCAGGCCCAACTCACAGCGACCTTATGTACAACAGAATGAAACCCTCCCGGATTCAGTGCCAGGTCCAGCGCCTTGTCAGTGCCTTCTCTGCTATTCAGAAGGTTTTTCGAGGTGTGAGTGGGAACACAGAACTGGCCACATCTCTGGCTGTCCTTAGGCCGTAAGAATTTGGTAGAAGTTGGCAGAGCTTCCATCAGCCCCACTGAGCTGTTTTTACAGCCTGCTGTAGACACTTTCTGACCTCAGGTGGAAAATGAGGTGATAGGGTCATTGTTAGGACTCTAGGTGCCTGGTTCCTTCCCAGGCTCCCTCCTTTTTGTGCCTCAGATAATGCCTTTGATTCTTACTTAGCAGACGCCAGCCCTTCTCAGCACACAGTCCTTTTTCATGTAGCTTCCTGGGCATCCTCTTGATAAATTGCCTGAGCCAGGGGTAAATCCAATAGATAAAATGATGGGCTGTCTGCTTTGTTTGCTGGAAGAGGGACCTCATTTGACACACACACAGGCACGCACACACAAGCACACTCAGAGGCAGAAATGGGGCTGCCATATTAAAATCCTGAACTCTGGATTTATTTATATGCTCGGTTGTCTTCAAGAAAGGATATAAGTAAGAAAAAAATCCATCATTTGAATTCTAGAAAAAAATATAAAAGAGAAAGTTTGGTTCTGGGGAACTTTTAGAATCTGTGGCAGAAAAATGTAAGGAACTGTATAGATAAATAATAGCAAGGGCAGGGGAAAGGGAAGATTAAAAAGAGATACATTAGGGGAAAACTGGCTGGGGGGTAGAATGCTTGCCTAGCATGCACAGGCCCTGGGGTCGATCCTGGGCACCACAGCAAATCCAAACCAAGCACAAAGTACCGCGGGGTACCGTGGTGCATGCCTGTAATCTCAGCAGTTCAGGTGGCTAAGGCATGAGGATTCCAGGTTCAAGACCAGAAGCAGCCTGCACAACTTAGTGAGACCTCATCTCAAAACCGACGGCAGAGGGGGGCAGCTCAGTAGTAGAGGACTTGCCTAACATGTACAAGGCCCTGGATTTAACCCTCAGGCCTGCAAAAGGAAAAAGAAAGGGTGAAAACCACTTTTCAGGAGCACGTGGCCTGTCTTCCCAGAATTTCCAGCAGGGGCACTGCTATCTCTGGCACCCAAAGGGCTTAGTGTTTTCTCCTTCCTGTCCACTAGGCCTCAGTGTTCCTGGACTTCTTCCTAGCAGGGCACACCTGGAGTCTCTCTTTGTCCCCTTCAGTTCACCTGCTTCATCTGAAATGCTCCTTTCATTTTTCTTCCATTTTCAGAGGATCTTCAGTAGCTCCCCACTTAACCACAGATAAAAGTCTGAGTGCTTTTTTTGGGGGGTGCCTTTCTTAAAAGAATCTTTAAGCCAAATGCAGTGGTACACACCTGTAATCCCAACAACTCAGGAGGCTGAGGAAGGATTGTGAGTTCGAAGCCAGAGGCAGCCTACATAATTTAGCCAGACCCTGTGTAAAGGTAAAAGGGAAAAAATGGGCTGGGGATGCAGCTCAGTGGTAGAGTGCTTGCAAAGTATGTTCAGGGCCCTGAGTTCAACCCCTCAGTACCGAAAAAAAGGTGTGTGTGTGTGTGTGTGTGTGTGTGTGTGTGTGTGTGTGTGTTTACTGAAGGGAAAATTCAAAAAGCTTTCTTGTGCTCAGCCTAGGCTCTTTTACCTCTACACTCTGGTCGTCAGGCAGACTAGATTGGTCTGCAGTGGACATAGGTAGTGGCATCCTGCCTCCTCTGCTTGCTGACATCATCCTTTCCACCAGGAAGGCCATCTCTTTCCTTCTGCCATATGCTCATTAGCCACCTGAGTGTGGAGGGCTCTCCTCCGAGTCCTTGCACCCACACTGACCCCAGCATGCCCTTTGCGACCTGCAGCTGCCATGGTAGTTCCCAGGTCACAGATACTCAACACATTGCTTGTTTGCTGGTTGACGGATTGAGTTTTCTGCCCACTGGGGAGTTGAGGCGGGGCTGTTCCTCCAAAATGTGACATCTGGTAGTGGGAGCTGGAGGCCGGGTTGCTCCCCACAGTGTGGAGGCTCTAGTACCTGCTTCCTGTGAATGCCTTATTACCCACAGGCCTCCCTTGAGGTACAGACACAGTGTGGGGCAAGACTTCTTTGCTCACTTCTCTGGGGGGCACTTTGTCTTTCAGATTGCAGAGCCTGAGACCTGCGATCAGATGTATGAGAGCTTAGCACGACTCCATTCAAACTACTACAAACACAAGGTGAGTGGGCTGCTGGCCTCTGAGGGGCAGGCCAATGAGAACTAGGGAAAAATCTGATTATACAGTGTTTTGTAAAGCATTGTGGTTTGCTCCTTTCACATGTAACCAGTAGATTCAGTCAAGCCAACAATGGGTGCCTGCAGAGGCTTTTAGGTCACCTAAATAAAAGGTATTTAAAATTATGAATAAGTCATATATTTTATATGCCATTGTGCTCCTGGGAGTGAATTTCTGATGACCATTTGATCTTAAACCTATCTTCCCGACTCTGATGGAACTGATACTTCACATTCTGTCTAAAGATGGGGTGACTGGGGAAGTCTCATCAGACAAAGCTGTGCATTTCCTCAGCCCAGACACGATTACTGTCAAATTCCATTTACTGTGGTTTTTCCCAGACTTGAAAAATATGTTCAGTGGCACCACAGATAGACATGGCTAAGTGGAAAAGGCTAGCATGAAAAGCAGATTTCTTCTAAATCCTCTCTTCTCAAAGTGCAGTCCTTGAGCAGCGGCATGGGCACTATCTGGGAGCCAGGCAGAAATGCAGAGGTGTGGGCCCCACCTACGAGTGAGCCATCATCTGAGGGTTTGCCGGCACCTTAAAGCAGGAGCTGCCCGCTCCAGATACCGGGTCTTGTGAGGCTTCATCTTCACCTCAAGGTGGCGCTGCTCTCCTTGTCAGGTCTCCTGGCCTCCTGAAGCTCAGGGCCCAGGTGTACTGCAGAGGGCAAGACTCCTGTGCTGCAGAACTAACCTTCTCTCCTTTCTTTCCAACCCTGTGCCAGTACCCTCGCCCCAGAGACACCAGCTTCAGTGGCCTGTCTGTGGAAGAGTACAAGCTGATCTTGTCCACAGGTATTGAATCATAGCTGCCCTTTCGGGTTAGTTGGCACATGTTGCCTTGCATTGGAAAGGCCAAAGGGAATTGTCCGACGAGATGGTTTTGCATGATGAAAAGCCTTGTGGAATAGCCCAGAGAAGATTCTGAGCCTACAGGGCTCATGCTCTTTGGTGTGGAATCTGGAGCAGGTCAAAGGCGTTATTTAGAAAAGAAAATCCATCTGTAGCAATTTTAAATTCAAGGCTGGGTAGCAGGGAACTGGGGAATACATATTTGCCAAATGGAAGTCATTGAAATCAGGATGGAAGGAAAATAATTTTATTTTTATGGTCCTAAGGGGGCTTTATAAACAATGAGGCTTTCAATTAAAACAAAAAGCCATTCAATAACCGAGTGTGGGGATATCCGCCTGTGAGTTATCAGACCCAGGGGATGTGGTCTGTGGGTTAGATATGGGTTTAACTAGGTAGGTTTTAGAGTCATTGCTAGACCCCAGTTAACAAGAAAGGAAACTCCTGCCCAGCCAGCCCCTCCTTACTTCCCCATCTCCATTGTCACTAAAGAGCGAGTGGCAGGAGTGCCAGGGTCAAAAGAGGCAAGTCCTGGAAAGTTGCTATTTTTATTGCTAAAGGATATCGCATACAAAAATAGGCTAACCTTTCCTGGGAGGGCATGGCCCTGAAACACTTGCTGTCTGGTACCCCAGAAAAATCTCTTTCCTCTTTTCTTGGCAGCCTTGGGCAACTAAGTTTTGGGGATTTGACCTTTGAGAAAACTCTTGGCTTTCTGAGCAAATTAAAACGTGGTGGTATCAGCTGCTATCGTGTGTCACCTCTGAGGAAAACTAGGGTGAAAATATTTTGGTCAGGGCGACTCACTTCGCAGACCTTTTCTTTCCTGAAGTATAAATTTACTCCCATCCCTGGGTCCGTAGAAGCGCCAGCACTGATGCACAGTGACATTGGTGTGTGAGGGTCTCTGAGAGCTGGAGCAAAGTTTGAGCTTGGGATTAGGATGGAAATAAGCTCCAGAGGTGCTGCCTCTGCCCCCTTTGTTAACCCTTAGGGAAGCCCCAGCAGGCACGGATGGGGAAGGCCAGTTCCCCTCACCAGCCCTCCCTGCCACACTGCAGCTGCGCCTGGCTTGGGGTCAGCTCCGGAAAATGGGCTGACGATTTGTTCTCACAGCAGACCTCATACTGTTGCACCTGTGTGGAGGAACCTCACCACGTGTTTCCTCTGCCAGGCAAGCCAAGGACCCCCAGCACCACGGAGGGAGAGGGCCTGGGGCTGCACAGGCTGCTGTGGGGCCGAGGCCAGCATCACCTGCGGGGTGACCCTGGCTTGGGGTCACCATAGTAGGCCTATGGTGTGTTGGTGGAGTGGGATCCCAAAGTGACACCTCTGTGCCCCGTTTGGGGATCTGGACAAGTGAGGAAGTCCTGGGGCGGGAGGCTGTGCTTGTGGCTCAGGTACAGGGCTGTCTCTCCGTCTGGCTTGACCCTTGAGGGCCCTTGAGGCCCCTGAATAAGCGCAAGAAGTCATGTAAGGTGCCTCTTTGGTTCTGAAAAGCTGTTCTTTCTCTTCAGAAGTTTTGTTAACAGATGGAAATTCAGGTTAAACAACATTATGAAACTCTCTAGACTTAAAATACAGGTAAAATTAGATACCATGGAACCTTAGCCCTGGAGAGGCTTTAGAGCCAAGGCTTTCTGCTGGGGGACAGTTTACCCCCACCCCCAGTGATGTGTGGCCATGTGTGGAGACATGGTTGGTTCTCAGACCTGGTTTTGGGGGTTGCTCCTGGCATCTGCGGCTGGGATTTAGCTCAGTCGGTAGAGCACTGCTCTTCAGTCTTTAAGGTCCCTGGTTCGATTCCCAGCACCATAAAAAATGGGAGCAGGATGTAGCAATCCATTTCCAAGGCAACAATCAGCCCGAAACAATTAGCCACTGAAAACCCTGTGAGGGTCGCTTTGAGTTGAACACAACTCAGCAACACCTAGCAACAGTAACAACTGGCATCTGGTGGGCAGAGGCTAGGATGCGGCTGAACATCCTGAAGTGCACAGGATCCCCAGACCCAGAATGCCGGTAGTGCAAAGGCCCAGGGCCCTTGCTGTGTGGCTCATGGGTGGGCGTGGCGGGGTGTTCTCAAACAAGGCCCACTGGGCTCAGCAGCCCTCCTGCCTGTCCACTGAGCACCAGTCAGGTCACCCTGCTGTCTCCTTTAATCCTCACAGCTTCTGAGGCTTGTGGTTTTGTCTTCGTTTTACAGATGAGGGACCCAAGACTTAGGGGATTCAGTGATTTATTGACAGGCCCCAAGGGAAATGCTGGGCGGAGATTCAGGCCCAGCTCCACCTCCCTCCCAGGGCGTGCTCAGCTCAGCAGCCTGCAGTGGACCCGCAGGGCTGGGGCTCAGACCCAGTGCTCTCACTTCCTATGTGTGTGACCTGAGCGAGCCGTTTATCCTCCCTTGCCTCAGCTTCCACATCTGAAGCATAGGGATGGGAAGGCCTGTGTGGAGTGGGCCAAGTGTGGCAGCAGAGCCGTGGGTGGCATAGCTGCTGTGGCACTGCTATTTCTTTGCCCACTTGTGTGGAGCAGGTGACAGGTGTGCTCTGCTGGGATGCTGAGGTTGGGGAGGAGCAGTGAGCCGTGTGCTCTATCACTGCGGGCAGCTCTTTGACCCATGTGACCTGCTTCTCAAGCCGGGTCTACTCTTCTAGGTCCTGGGATGGAAGCGAAGCCCCCAGGCCACTGGAGTCTAATCGAATGTCGTCTTCATTCTCTCTCTCTGTCTTTCCCCATGCAGACACCTTGGAAGAGTTTAATGAAATGAATAAGAGCGTGTGGAAGAAACTGCAGGAGAAGTTTGCCCCCAAGGGGCCTGAGGAGACACACAAGGCCTGGGCTCGGGTCCTGTCTCGCCCGCGCACCTGAGCCTGGACTCTTATGTGTTGCTGCTGTCAATAAAACCACCCAGCTCCCCCAGCTCCACCTCACAGTTTGAGACTCACTCACCTGTGCTCACCAAGAGGAAGCCTCTGCTGCCGAGAGGACCTTCAGAGTCTTCTAGGACCGGTGGGTGGGCGTATTGTTAAAGATGGGTTTAGCTGGGTATGTTTTAGAGGGTGGTTTTTTTTTTTTTTTACTAGACCCTAGTTGGCCTGGGGCAATGTAGGTTCCCTCTGGGCCTGGGAAGAAGCCAGCAGGGCCCCCCACAAGCTGCTTCCTGCAGGACTAGGAGCAGCCGCCCTGCCCCTGCCCCTGCGAGGTTCTCCTGTGGCCCTAGCAAGGTTCTCAGGCTCCCTATTGTCAGAGGAGCAGCTGGGAGGAAGCCAAAGCCTGCAGTCAGTACCCAAAAGCGAATCCTATCACAAATGAAAGCAGCGGGAGGTGGGGAGGCCTGGAGGCAAAAGTCCTGCTTGGCCTTTGTCCTGCTAACTCAGAGGGCGGAGCTCCATCCCCTGCCCCAGCTGTGCAGAACCCGTGTGCCCTCTGGCTTAGGGGACAGCAGAGCTCTGCTAGGCCTTGGCTGTGTGGGGCCTGCCTTTGGTTACACTGGACAGGTTCTGTGGAAGACCACGGGACAGAGACCTGGCTGGTCCAGGACACACGCAGGATCACCTTACTACACACAGAAGCTGGACACTTCCTGCGAGGTGTCCACGTCCCTACCTGATCATCCTATCCAGAGCTGAGAAAGGGTCAGGCCACAGAGTCCTTGGGGACTAGGTACTTGGCGTGTTGTCTTGGGGGTGGTATGGTTTTGGTTTTACTTTTTTCCCCAGTCTCACCACATAGCCCAGGCTGGCCTTTACCTCAGTCCTCCTGCCTCAGCCTCCCCAGTGCTGGGATTACAGGTGAGCACCACTGTACCTAGCTCCTCTGGACATTGTGAAATGCACGGAATGGAAGCCCTTCGCTGAAACAGTCTGCAAGGAGCCCTGTCAGGAATTGCTGTGCAGCAGATGGGGCTCGGGGCACGGCCTGAGGTCAGGCCAGCAGGGAAGGGCACATCCTTCCTCTGCTAGGTAACAACAGTGTTCAGTAACCCCACCACCCCCAGGGAGCGCAGGACACTCATCCCTGTTTAATGTACTGGGTTTTTATTAATTTATTTAAGGCAACTAATGTATTAGTTCTGGGGACGGGGGGTTTGTAAAACATTACACCAAAAGGAGAAAAAAACAAGCAGTCAAAAAAACAGTCACTCTCACAGCTCAGACCTTGTCCCCAGGGTGAGTGACTTGCGCAGGACACCCAGCGAGGCAGGTCATGGGAGCCAGGCTGCCTGACCAGGGCAGTGAGGTCAGCACGCTGTCTGCACAGGCAGAGGCACGGAGGGAGGGGCGCAGCTGATGCAGGCCGGGCGCGGCACCTCAGAATAAGTTAAACAACGAAGCCCCAACGTGGCTGGTAGCAGCATCACTGGCACCTCAGTGTAATGCTTGCAGATGAGGGGGTGGCCCCACTCCTGACTACCCGCCAGGAGTACAGAGCAGGGACAAAGGTCTCAAGGACGTGGTTTCCTCTAAGGCACTAAGGTAAACTGAGTCCCACTGAACTTCTAGGCAGGACTGTCAGCTCGAAGGTTCCCCCTCCTGATCAGAGGGGGGCAACTGGCAGAGTGGGAGCCCGAGGCTGGCGGGAGGACCTTGGCCAACTGAGGGAAGAGGCAGTGCTGTTCTGGTGACAGATCCCTGCTGGGTGTCGCTGACTCTGCTCAGCGGCTCATGCAGTTCTGGACGTCCACAAAGCCCAGGCGCTGCCTGCGTTTCCGCTGCTCCGTCATCTAGGTCAGACATGCCTGGGTCAGGCCGCCCATGCCCCCTTCCACAGCACCAGGGAAGGGCAGCCCTATCCCCCAGGGCACCAGTGATAGCCAAGTCCCTTCAGTGTGCCACACAGATGTCAGCTCTAGACTTAGGCTTCCAATTAGTATGTCCAACTCTTATCTTGTGCGGCTGGAAGCCTGTCCCACCTACAAGAGGGGTTGCCCAGCCACATAGTCATGGCCAAATGTGGGGGAGGACATTCCAGCAAGGGTGATGGAAGAGGCACAAGAGCCCCAGGGTCTCTGTCAACAGTGAGCCCCTGGAGGGGCTGCCTAGCAGCTACAGGAGGCAGGGGGCATGGACAAGGGGGGACCCACATACCCAGACCAAGGCTCTACTTGGCCTTGTCTTGCAGGGGCCGCCCAGCTTGCCATGGGGGCGAGTGTTTGGAACCCACCTCACCTCCCAGGCCAGGAACATGGGCCCCAGCACCTTCCTCCCAACCCACGTCACAGCCAAGGCTGCTGGGGGGACCATGGGCTGAGCTGGGCCGAGTGGGGCCAGGGCACCTGTTCCTTGAGCTCGTTGAGCTGGGCTGTGAGATGGGACACGAGCTTCATGGTGGAGGAGAGCTTGTCCTGGAGGATCCGGATCTCATTCTGCTCACCCTCACCCTCGTTGCTCACCAGGGACATGGCCCGCATCCGTGGGAACCAGTCCAGGTTTTTGTTCTGGAAGAGACCACCGTGGGGTAAGCAGGCTTGAGACAGGCATGGCCCAGCGAGGCCTCACCTAGGGATAGCAGTTCAGGGGGAGGCTTTGGCCACATCCAGACCAAATGACTTGCCAGGGATATGTCATGGGAAATCAAATTGACCTGGATCCTCTCCAGGCCTGTGGAGTCGGCCCGGAACCTCTGCCACCATGACAGGCTCCCTTCCGCTAGGCAGCCTCGTCAACTGAACCCGCGCCCTTGGCTGGTGTCTTTACTCTCTGACACCTACGAGGGTACTAGGGAGGCCTCTGCATCTGACCCAACTCTCCTTCCTTCCTTCCTTCCGCCCGCCCCTGACATGTATGCCCCACACCCCAGGAAGATTCAAGTCAGACAGATGGCAAACGGGTGGCTCTGCCGCGAAGGGCTGGCAGCTGACACGTGTCTGGGAGGCAAAGCCACGTTTCCCAGGGCAGGAGCAGGAGGAAGCGGGTGGGTACCAAGCAGTTTTCTGGTTCCTTGTCACAAGCTGTGAATTCTCAGACCAACAAATAAACTTCTTTTCAAAGGACAGTTCAAGATACAGATATAAGACAAAACTTCGTCTCCCCTGCCTCCCCTTCCTTCATGACTATGGAAATCAGGCAGAGTATGTCTGATCCCTCTGAGCCTGATATTTTTAAGTGTTTCCAGGCTCCCTCGGCCCAGAACCATCCAGACTACTGGAAGCTGCCCGCGCTCTTGCCAAACTAGAAGAGTCTCCCTCAGTAAGACCCACAGGGCACCTGCCCTGGGCGGGGTCTCCCCACTCTACCCTCCCCAGCACGACTGTGCCCTGGGCCTGGGGACACCACACCCGTCCTTGGGCTGACAGGTTTGCCAGAGGTTCGCTCTCTTCTAACAGCAGAAGAGCGAGGTGGCCCCTCCATGGCAGCCAGCAGCTCACAGGGCTCCAGGCAGCCCCTGCTCCCTGCTGACCTGCCAGCAAGTGTCTACAGCCACCTACCACCCCAGGCCTCCCCAGCCAGGGCAGGTGGACGTGGCAGCTCCCCCCGGGGGCCCCTGGACACCCGCCCACACCTTGATCATCTGGGCTACGTAGCTCTCAGGGCCCGTGTAGTCCGTCTTGTTCTTCACGCGCACCAGCACGATGAAGTACAGGTAGTTCCACATGTTGTGTTCCAGCTTGATGTGCTCCTCGAAGGACACTGTCTTGTTGTCAAACTTGTCCCTCTCCAGACCTGAGGGACAGGGCAAGAGCAAAACCATCAGCCTCCAGCACCGACTGTGGGACCCGCCCAGTGGAGAGGACACCTGTCCTTGGGATGAGGGCTTCCGACAGCCCACTCTGAGCTGTTCAGGTCACTCTATGTAAAGCCACCAAGCTGCGGAGCCCCTGCCCTGCCGCAGTCCTCCCCCGAGGAGCAAACCCTGAGTCCCTAAGCCGGGGAAAGGCAGGAAGAACTGGACAAGAGACAGGTCCTGTCGTGAGCCCTGCTCCATGGCCTCAGGCAGCCGGTGTGGGCACTGACAGGCATGGGAAAAGCAGTGGCTTAAAAGCCAAAGCTCAAGGCCACTAACAGCCGCAGCTTCCTCTAAACTAAGAGTTGGAAGCCATTGTCTCTGAGGGCCCTGCCACCCCCTTCACTCCCTCAAGTGCAGCAGGCAATGTCACACTGTCCTCGGTTCTGGGATGAGCAAGCGGCCATCAGGCCCTCCACCCGGGGCAGGTTCCCCAGGGGCTGCAGGAAGGGCTGGACTAGGGCCACTGCTGGCCTCGGGAGGTGCCCCCCCCACCCCAGGCCGTGGGCAGCCACAGCAGGAAGCGGAACTCACCGCAGATGAAGCACGTGGTCTTGAGAATCTCCTCCTTCTTCTGCTTCTCGCTGCGCAGATCGGCGAAGGTGTCAATGATCACCCCGAAGATGAGGTTCAGCACGATGATGATGACAATGAAGAAGAATAGGAGGTCATACACCACCCGGGCCGGGAAGAGGGACTCCTGCCGGGGGAGATGGCGAGGTTGGGTCTGGCGTTTCATGACCTCCTGGCAGGAGAGGACTCGGACAGGGGCTCAGAGCTCTGGTCCTGGGATCCAGGCCCCAGCGGAGGGGTAGGAGGGCCTCAGGCTCCCAGAGCCATAAGACTACATGGGACCTCACTGGGGCCATGGAGCAGAACTGCAGCCAGAAGCCCTGAGTTTGGATTTGGGATGAGCAAGCTCAGTACCAGTAGGAAACTTGTAAAAGTTCGAATTCAGGGTGGGCAGCTGGGGCTCCAAGTCCAGGCTTATTTCTGCCCCTAACTTTTGGTGAGGGAAGAGCCAGCTCTGAGCTCCTCTGCCCCACCCTCAGGACTCCTGGCCTCACACATTCCAGAAACCCTGTCTGGCCAGGGAGGCGGCCTCTCACTCCCCAGCATCTGGCCTTCCCGCCTGCCCTGCCGCCCTCTGTAGGCTGGAGGCGGCCAGCAGCCTGAGACTGCTGCCTGACTCACACCTTCCCTAGCCCCGGGCGAAGTCTGGCTGCCACCGTCTTTCTCTGTAGCATCTACAGGGAGCCAGGAGGGTTGGGGTGGGAAATGGACAGCTCAGGAGCAATGTTGCTAGAAACCAGCTGTGGGTGGGAGGTGGGAAGCAGGCACACAGGTGAGAGGGGTCAACACTGAAGCCCTAGGAGGAGCCAGGCTGCTGACTTGTTGTGACCCCCAGGCAGGACCCTCCACAGCTGTGACGATGACAGTGCCCTGGGGAACTAGGAAGCAGGCAAGTATGCTCACGTCTTTGGAGGGCTTGCGGAGAATGTCGCCCACGCCACCACCATTGCGCAGCCCGTGGTTCATGACAGTGACGATGCACATCAGCAGGGTGTCACAGGCCCGCTCCGTGCTGTCCAGCTCCTCAGCCTCTGTGAGTGGAGGGCGTGCTCAGGCCCAGGCCACCCACCTTTGCCCCACCCTAGGCCCCCAGACTCCTGCAGACACACCACCCTCACCTTCCAGGACCTCAGGCACCGAGACCCCCGAGACACAGTCCATCTTGTCCCCGCTACACGTGTCCACAAATGTGGCGGCTCTGTGTGGCATCCCCAGGGGACTGGCTAGAGCACATAGGAACAAGGTCACCAGGAGGTCCAGATGCCTAGCTTTATCAACCCCCAGGCCTGTCCCCAGCATCCTATCCTCCAGGAGACCACCCCGACCCCGCCTGTTCCCCTCGTCATCTCGGTAATGAACAGGGTCTTTATGCCTCTACTCCCCGCGTCCGGGGCTACACAGTAGGACAAAGAAGGGTCTCCACACCCTGGCCTGACACAGGGGCAGCCCCTGCAAATACCAAGTGAAACATGAGTGACAGATCTACAAGTGGCTGAGGATCTCAAACAAGTGACTCCCAAGGCCCTTCCGCGCCCTCAGTCAGATGGCAGGGAGCTAGACCCGGCGGGAGGCAGGCTGGCGTGAACAAGACTGAGATGGTCCCAGACCTCAGCGAGAGGACCAAGCAGGGAGCCTGCTGAGGTAAGCACGCCGCGTCCATCCTGACACAAGTCCCCCAAGCAGGCCCAGGGTCACCCCACACACCCGCCCCGCAGGGCAAGCCCTCAAGACCTCTGGAGTAGTTGCCAGGCAGCCGGTCCACCTCAAGGATGAAGTCATCCTTGAGGAAGAGGAAGCCCACGATGGAGAAGAGGTACACGAGGATGAGGGCCAGCAGGGCGGTCAGCAGGATGGAGCGGCCATTCCGGGTCACACTCTTGATGACATTGAACAGCGTCTCCTCGCGGTAAATGAGGTCAAAGAGCTGCAGGGTGGGGATGGGGTGTTGAGAGGCCAGGCCAGCCATCCTCCCTGGGGACCCTGCCAGGCCTCGAAGGCTGCCTGAGCTCTTCAGGGTTCCCACGGGCTCTGCCCATGGGGTCTGCGCTCAGGCAGGAGTGGCCATGCTGGATGGGACCGTCAGGGAGGCCTCCTGGAGGAACTGCTGTTCTAATGCCACAGAAATGGAGGGGCCTGGGGGAAGGGGTGAGCGGTGGTACAAGGGTGGATGACAGCCACTGAGAGAGAAAGATGGCAACTCTCACATTGCACTTGACAGGAAATGCTCTAAATGCTCTTCGTGCTTTAGCTCATTTCATCCCCACAGTTATTCTAGAAAGTACTGGCTGTTATGATGCACCAGGAGTTTAAAACTTTGCCCACAGTTACAGTTAGGTGTGGCCAAGCTGGGATGCAAACCCATGGGCTGGCTCCAGGGTGGGGTCTTGACCACCCCTCCAGCCTCCCCATCCCCATATGGGGCAGATTGGGGCAAATGGGGGCGAGAGGGGCCATCAGTGCATGGAGGGCCAGAATGGGGTCAGGCAGTAGGGGACTCTGAGAATCCATCCTCTCAGCCCAGCAGC
Organism: Pedetes capensis; assembly: GCA_007922755.1. Lineage (NCBI taxonomy): Eukaryota > Metazoa > Chordata > Mammalia > Rodentia > Pedetidae > Pedetes > Pedetes capensis. The sequence goes on from VMDO01000819.1 coordinate 246,361, forward strand.
AGAAAGGCTGACAGAGACTGGTGCCCGGAACCGTGGGCACCTCCTGGGAAGTCCCCACTGCCTCCATAGCCCTGCCAGGTCCCAGCCTGCCCAGTGGGCTCACCAGGATGCTGTAGAAGAGCTCATGGGCTAAGAGGCCCAGGACACTAGTCAGGATGTAGCCCACGTGGTAGAGGAATTCCATGTCCATGATCATGGCCTTATAGCCCCGGATGAAGGTACCACGGTTGCCCACGAAGCTCACCACAAACACGATCTTGTTGGTCAGCTGAGGGGCAAGTGCAGGGCCTGGAGGTCAGTGCCCCACCTTCTACCCTGACCCCCCACCCCTGCCACTATGCCCCCCAATTCCCAGCTGAGGGGCCCAGGCTCTGGTGGAATGAACTGAAGTGGGCACAGCACTAACAAAGTTACTTCCAGAAATGTGTCTGGGTGCCTGAGACAGAGAATAAAGGAGACACAACCTTGGGTTCTCTGGCTCCTGCAAGAAACTAAGGTTCAGGTAAAGGAGAATGGGGACGGAGAAGACACTGGCCTTCACAGTGTCTTCTGTGACTGGGTGAGTTAAGAAAAAGCCCTCTTTGCTCAAGCCACTTTATTTCCACCTGCAAGGACACTACCGTAAGACACATATCTTCAGTGTCTACCTGTGAATAGGGCAGGGCTCAAGTTGCAAGTGAGCCCTGAGGCAGCAGTTTCAAAGTGGCTCCTGTCTGCTGGCCTCTGAGTGCCAGCTGCCCCACATCGAGGGAGAGGGAGGAGGCACAGAGCAGTCCCCGCCCCAGGACCCCAACACCAAGGACGAGGGAGGCACAGCGGCACCTGGGAAGCACAGGCCAATGCCAGGGCCGTGTGGGGGCTGCACACGGGTGGCACGGGAAGCCCCCGGGCACTCACGTTGAGGGTGCCTAGGATGTTGAGCGTGGGGCCGATGCCCAGGTAGTAGATGGAGCGCAGGATGAGGGCCACGATGAGGGGGCGGATGCCGTAGCGCTTGGTGAACAGGGCCGCGATGGAGAAGCAGATGAGGATCCAGAAGAGCAGTGAGGTGAGTGGGGAGCCCAGCACACCTGGGGGCCAGCGAGCCGGGGTGAGGGGCTAGCCACAGCCCACCACGGCCCTGAGAACCTCCCCTTCCAGGAAGCCTCCCTACTAATTTCCTGCTGCCTGGCTTTAGCTCCTCCGCTACTCCTGCAGCTCTGTCTGACAGGAGATGGTGCCACCACACACAGTTTGTGGCACACAGGAGGCAGAAGATCCCGTCAGGCCTCTCACACCCGTCTGTCTCCCCATGATGTGCTGAGGGCCCAGACAGCCACTTTTCCCCACTCTGCATCTGGTCCCTCAGAGCTCCAAGGCTCTGCCCTAACCCAAGGATGGGCAGGGTGGGCTCCAGGACCCTGCCTCCAGCCCCAGGGCCTCACCTGTGGATGCGCCCTCCACATACGGGTAGAAGAAGGCAATGATGATATTGATGAACACCGCCAGGTTGAAGGAGATGCTGCCCCACAGCGTCATGCGACGGGAGAACCAGTAGATCAGCGGCATGCCTGGCGGGAGGGCGGCAGCGCATCGGAGTGAGCAAGCCCCTGACTGCTGCCCTCTGCCCACCCAAGGCCTAGGCCCCACTCTGGAAGGAGATGCAACTGGAAGAGCCCCTCCTCCGGGTGGGTGAAGGGGCATTGTGGAGGGGTTTGGGATGGCGCGCCCCCCCCCCCCCCCCCCGCCCCCGCCAGATCCTCACTGCGGAGCTTGCGCTGCCACTCCATCTCGTTGTGCAAGAAGGAGGACTGGTCGAAGAAGTCGCTCACTTTGCTCCCCTGCTCGTCCTGCTCAGTGGTGGTGAAGAGCCGGTACTTGGTCTCCTCCGTCAGGAACTGGCAGATGCCAGGCACTGGGAACACGATCTGCTCCATGCTGCGGTCCTGCCGCACGATCTGGGTGCACACAGGCACGTGGTCAGGCACGGCCCGGGCCTTAGCTCGCCCCACCCCAGCTCCTCGGCCTCACCTCAATCTGCGATGTGTGGTTCTCATAGTAGGCCAGGGGGTCCTCCTCCTCTTCCTGTGCGGGCGCCGAGGACTTGAGCATCTGTGACAGCTGCTTGTTGTTGAGGCTGAGCTGTGGGGAGGAGAGGGCACCAGGTCTGGACAGGTAGCCTACATCCAGGCATGCGACCCACCCCCACCTGCCAGGCCTAAGTCCCACTCCCAGCTATACCCAAAGGAGTGTCCTCTCAAGCCAGCCTAGGCCAAGCCCACCCAACTAGGACCCAGTCCAGAGTGTCTGGTACCAAAGGGAGGAAGTGGACAGGCCACAGCCGGAGAATCCCACAGATGACAGGCCCCCTTTCAGGCCTGCCCAGGTGCGGCCTGGGTCCTGCCTGAAGCTTCCAGACCACCCCAGATCCACCCAGGTCTTGTTTCCACTTCTAAGTCCGGGTTTAACTGCAGGTCTCCAGCCCAGCTCCCAACCCCAAGCTCTGTCCCCAAATTCTAGTCAGTTGTCAGACCCCAGATCCTCAGTTCCAGGCTATGCCTGGGGTCACCCAGTTCCTGAGGTCCCAGCTGGCTCCCTGTGCATTAGAGATTCCCACAGGCCTCTCAGGTCTCAGCTTCTCCCCCACCCCCAGCTTGAGTCGTAGCCCTGCCCCAGATCCTAGCCCATACAATCGTTGCCAGATCCACCCTGGGGCCTAAGCCCCACCCCACCCCCAAACTTGTCCTGGGGCACCCACCATGGAAGAGATGCCCTCAGCCTCCTCCTCTTGGATGCGCTTCACTGGCTTCAGCAAGTGCTGCAGCTGTTTGTTGTGCCTGGAAAGCTGAGGGAGAAAGCAGCTCAGCCATGGGCGTGGTTGGGGCATGGCCACAGGGGGAGGAGACGGGGGCAGGGCTGGTACCTGCAAAGCCAGGATGTAGATGTTGTGGCCCACTTCACGTGGGCTCACCTCAGAGTTCTCACGCTCCTCCTCCTGCAGGTAGGCCTTCTTGATGACATCCACCTGGTGAGGCGGCACTGCTTCAGTGCCCTTTTCCAGTAGGGCCTGCTGAGCCTGAGCCCCCTCCCAGCATAGTGGGCGCCGTGCCATCCTCCCACCTGCCGGCCAACCCAGCCTCACCAGCTCCTGGGGCCGCAGGCTGATGAGGATGCGCTCTGCGTTCTCACTGTCGTGCCGGCTCTCCATCAGAGCCAGGAGCAGCTTGGAGGCATTGTCCTGGGTGGAGGCACCAGGGGAAGCAGGCCAGGTCTGAGGGGCTCCTCCCTGCCTCCCTACTCTACTCCCAGCCCTCAAGAGGCACCGTGACCATCTCAGCCCCACCCCAGGCCTGCTGAGAAGGGTCCCACATATCCAACCCCACACAGGCCCACCTCACCCCGCCCTGCACAAACATGCCCAAAACCCCAGACCTCACACACACACAGGAGTCCTGGGAGGAAAGTGGGACCCCTCTGCACCTAGAGGCAGTGCACATCCCTGCATGCCTGCTCATGTGTTCACGCTCATGTACCATTACATGCCTATGTGCCACCTATAGCCTGCACACATCACCGTATGCCAGTGCATTCACTGGATGTCCACATCACGCAGCGCTGACGTCACGTATCACGCACCACTACACACACTCGATATCCCGTCACATACATGTGTACACATCACACGCACCCTGTGTGCACATGCCACAGGGCCCCACCTTGAGCTGCAGCACCAAATCCATGCGGTACTTGCACAGGGGGCTGATGTCATTGAGGATCAGCGCGGTGATGATGTCTATGCCATTGGACTCATGCGTCACGATGCAGGTCTGACAGGAGCCAGGGGGCGACATGGGGCCCAGATCCCTCAGGGTGTGGCGGCTCCAGAGGCCTCAGCCTCCCTCCTCCCCCCAGCCCATTCCACCCACCAACACGTGCACACTGCCAGCCAGCTGCCAGTGCCCTGTCATGCCTGCTCACCTGGTTCTCGTGGCAGGGGCCCTGGCAGTATTCCGTGAGGGTCTCCAGGGTCTGGATGACAAGACCCACGTTGTCCTCATTGATGTAGAGCCCCAGCAGCCCCAGGCCCCCTGTGGTGCTACCGCACATGATGTCCAGGAACTGCAGTGTCTCGCACACTAAGTTGTAGTTGGTCTTGTTGTTCTGACAGCGCAGGAAGTTCTGCAAGGACACAGGCTGGTGTGGCCCAGCTCCCCCCACTGCAGGGCCGGAGCTGGACCAGCAGGCGGCGGGCAGGGGCAGGCGCTCACCTGCAGGTCCCGGTTGTGGTTTTCACACAGCAGCTGCAGGAAGCGCAGGATGGGCTGCATGATGAGCACGGCCGTGCCCATCTCGTTGCTCTGTGCCCGCTCGCCTACTTCGAGCCCCCGGCGCAGGCTGGGGCCGAGTGAATAGCGGGACGAGGAGCTGGGAATGGAGAAGGAAGCCACACGGCCTGCAGGGAGAGACCTGGTGAGGCCTGGGAGCAGCCAGGCCTCACCCTCCCCTGCGTCCCCTCCTTGGGGCCCCCTCCTCCCACCCTGTGCCCTGCACCTGCCTTGCACCCCTGACCTTTGGTGGTGGGGTCTGCTGGCTCGCGGTCTTCACGCGGCTGGCTGCCCAGGTCATTCATGTTGACAGCCACCGTGGACTTGGTCTCCTGCTGGGCGCGCTTCATGCGGTCGTGCAGCACCTTAAAGAAGCGCTCTGACTTCTTGTCACTGGTCATCAGGTTGTAGAAGGATTTCTGGAGGTGGGCGGGGGTGGAGGGCAGCCTCAGCACTGGGCCTGGCTCTCAGTGGCCTTTGGTGAGGCTCCTGGACTCCACCCTGTGCTGCTGGAAGAAGGACAGTCATAGGAACGGCCCCAGACATGCCCAGAGCAGGAGGAGGCAAGGGCAGGAATCAGAACCATGCAACACCCAGGGCTGGGCTGCTTCCCCGCCAGCCCCTCCAACTGCCTTTGGCCCCCAGTCTGCCTCCACAGGGCAGCCAGAGGGAACCACTGGAAGCCTGAGTCCTGTCCCTCCAGCAGTGGCTCCTCGGCCTGCCAGTGCCCACTGGCCGAGCGAGGGCTGCTGCCTCTGACCCCCAGCCTCCACCTCGCGCCAGCAGCCCCTTACATGTGGCCTTGCACCACCTGGGGAGCCCTCCTCACACATCCACAGGGTCAGCTCGGGGCTCCATCCCCAAGCCCCTGGGGCCTCCCCGTGACTTGCGTTAACACATCCCCTCGGCCTGCGCTCCAGCGCTGGCCTCAAGCAGGCTCTCCGTGCTGTGTTTTCACTGCTGCTTGCGTCCCCTCGAGGACATAAGTAACAGAGAACACGGATTTGTCTCTTTCCATGATGAACCCTGGGTGCCAAGAGCGTTGCCAGGCACGCACCTGGTGCTCGAAGCTGAGGATCAAGCACCGTATGAACGTGGGAGCAGATGTGGGTGGAGGAGTCAGGGCCCTGGGATGGCGCGGGCCAAGCAGAGGAGGATGCAGGACAGGAGGCCTGGGAGAGGCTGAGAGGCCAGAAGGGGTGGACAGGGTGGGGGCAAGATGGTGAGGAGACAGGGCAGGCCCAGCTGGGGTAGCCGCGGGCCCGAGGGGCCACAGACACGGAAGTATATGCGGGGGGGTGCAGAGGGACGCACAGCACTGCAGTCAAGCCTCCTCGGCCTTGGTCACCTGTCCCCCATCCCGCCTCCCAGACAGGAAGCACTACCCAGAGGAAGCAAATGCACAGCCCCCCCACACACCACACCTGGATCTCCGTGTTGCCCCCGTCCAGCAGGCGGATGGCCAGGCCAATGCTCTCCTGGAAGATCTTCTCGTTCTTGGTGCTGGTGATGAGGTCGCACACCAGCTTGGTGGCCCCCTCCTTGTCCAGCCGGGACTGGGTGGCCGCGATGGCTGACCAGTCTTGGTCCAGGCCTGGAAGGGGGAACTCGTTTGAGGGAGAGCTGTGGGGGAGGGGAGCGGAAGGGTGGGGATGGGCCGCCCCAAGGCAGGGCAGGGGCAGACGGCACTGACCGGTGCCTGTGGAGTCCGGAAGGTCCCCCCGGGAGCTGGACTTCCGGTTCTGCAGGTAGTTTTGCAGCAGCATCTTGCGCAGCTGGTTGCCCTGGGGATGGATGGGAGGGAGTGAAGCCCGCAGCTCCTGGCTGAGCCCTGCGCCCTCTGGCTCAGGCCCTGGGGTCCCCGCACTCACTCGCTCCCCATACTTGGTCTTCTTGAGCAGCATCTGCTGCAGGGTCCGCAGCACCTTGACGCACAGCTTCTCCTCCGACTCCATGAGGTCCTTGGTGTGCTGGATCAGCCTGCGCGGAGGTGGCGGCAGTGGCTCAGCACAGCCGCGTGCCTCCCTTGGCCCCTGCAGCCCCTCCCCAGCCCGGGTCACGGCCAGCTGCTCACTTGGACAGGAAGCCGCCACTCTCGCAGCGCTGGTAGGCCTCGCTGCCCTCCAGGAAGAGCAGCTCGGGCCAGTGGAGGACGTCCACCAGCACCGACAGCTCAGCCTGCACCAGGGGCTTCAGGCGCTCCTCCAGGGCCGTGATGATGTCCTGGGGTGGGCAGCACAGGGTCACTGCCAGGCCAGACTGCGTCCCACAAACACCAAATGGCGACACAGACTGCACCACACCTGAGGGGCCCCGGGCTCCCAGACACCCCCTGAACACAAGATGGCATCCACCTGCTCCAAGCGCCTGGCTGGCTGCCCAGTCCCTCCTCTATCTCTGGGTGACCTCAGGCAAACTCCTTGCCCTCTCTGAGCCTCAGTCTCCTGCCATGTAGGGATAATGAGCCACTAGGGGACAGGAATGTGCTGCATAAAGAGCAAGTGCCACCCGAAGCAGGAGCAGCCCTGACCCCCCCCCCCCCCC